>JAQIUQ010007623.1:22500-127500 GCA_030378365.1 Hybognathus amarus
TGTTTCACGTCCTGTTTGCTCGTTCTGGCAGAACGCAGGAGGTTGGTTAGGGTCTCCAAGAGGCTCAGGTGCATTGTCAGCACAGAGAGGGACAGAGCGATGTTGTGCATGGACAATACAGGCAAGGGTTATGTTGTATGCTTTCTATGGTTCCGCTCTCAGGTAAATATATTTATACCCGATATAAATATTTATTAGGTAAATATCCTCAATGTACAGTGTTACTTGTTTTGTCTACCTGTTGGCTATTGCTCTTTACATATTGTGATTCCCTATCCTGTTTGAGCACTGGTTATCCAGATTTGGTGATCCTAAAAACTTCCTATCCGGATCAGATTGATCCAATCCGATGTTGCTTTGAAAAACTGGCTCAAAAGTAAGGTGGATTACGTGATAACGGATCGCAAAAAAAAAGGATTACTAAATCCGGATCAATTTTATCCAGATTAAACCTTTTGAAAAACTGGGCCCCTCAAATATTTGTTTGAATTACAGTATGTACTTTTTTTCTCATTACTGTAATTCTATAAATTACTGCAGACTATTGAAGCAAACTGCTAATTTTCGTGTACCTTAAAGAATTGTTATGTTCTAAAAATTGAAATAAATCATGTGAAAGAATGTCACTCTTCTCTTTGAAGAAAATACTAATTTGTATGAAGTCACTGAAATTGTTCGAACTGTAAAGATGAAAAGTTTGTATTTCTTGTAATGCTAGTGTTTTTACTCTCAGTGTGTTGTTCTGAGATCTGTGAGGGTTGTGCAGAGCGTTTGGCTGCACTGAGCCTGTTTTGAGCTGTGTGTTAAGAGTTGTGTTGTTTGGAATGAGTTTTGCAGGTGATGTGAACTGTTTAGCTCAGGTGACTGTTGGTAGTACAGACTGTAGTTAGAGTTTTGCACATTTAGCTCCAGTTGTGCTTACTGTCCTTCAGCAATCGAAAAAACAAAAAACAAAACTGTAGATAAACATTTGTGATGCCATTAGCCCCATCTAGTGTTAAATTTAGCTTCTTTCTTTCATCCTTTCATTCTCTCTCGCTCTTGGTACATGTCGCCATCTACTGAGTGCTCGTGGCTCAAGGAATGTCGAAACCTCATTTTTAAACTAATTTTTGATGAGTTATTAGGTAAAAACTTTTTTTGATTGCATGCATTTTCACACTGTCTTCATGTTGCATATCATTCAAGCCTTTGAAATGCAACAACTTCACTGACTTGACAGTGCCTGGACCTGTGGCTGTTTGCACACTAGCACATATAGGTGTGATAATGACTATAACTAGCTTGTTTCACAGAACGTATTTCATCTTGACAAGAAAAACAAAAAAGGCCAGGATAAACTTTGATTTTACCCCACCTGTCTGGTTTGAGAACAGGACATTGTTTCTAATTGGTCAGGAACAATAATGAGATTGAAATAATTCTACTCTTTTAAGTCTCATCGGTGTATGTTCAATTCTCTAGGTATTCAAATTTCTCAGTATCATTTTTCAGGTGTAAATTATGGTCCAGACAAACAGTACCAGTTCCATTAATAAGCCCCTGCTGGTAGATGTCGTAACTACACCATTATTCAAGTAAAATGCGTGCTTTGTCATTCACAGGCATTAAAAAGTTGCCATGTATTTTAAGAGTCAGACTGTGGACTCTTTTAAAAAAGGCCTTTTCAGAATAGCATTTTATGGCTAAGAGTGTTTTTATTTAATTTATTTTATCTTTTTAATGTTTCTGTTTTTATGTTGTAGCACTTTGAGGTCATTAATTTGATGTAAAGTGCATTACAAATAAAATATATTATTATGTATTCTGATGAAATAAAACAATTCAAGTAACATAAACTTCAAAAATCACATTTACTATGCATTTTTGTGGCTCCATCAACCACACTGTAAAAAATAATTTTTCTTTTGTCAGATCAACTTAAATAATTTATTTAGTTCAGATAACTTATTATTTTGAGTTTCTGATGATTCAATTAATCTCCTTCATTGTATTAACTCACTTTTTCCAGTTCAATCAACTTAAAATTTTAAGGCAACCAGGTTACTTAAGTTTTAAGTTAAACCAACAATTTTTTTTACAATGCAGCCAGTGTGATCATTTTCCTGTGAATTTTCCTCCATAGTGATTAGTTAAAGGCCATTTAAAGTTCAAGCAATATTTTAAAAAGTTTCATGTCTGCCTGTTTCAATTCATGCTCATTGAAATGCCTTCCATTATAGAATCCAATATTTTTATTCATGGCTTCATGTACACTCAAATGTTTCCACACAATCTGTATTGTATGCTGTATCTTTTGTATTGCTCTATTAGAGTGTATATTGTATTGCACATTGTCTGCTCATATGCTTGGTGTTGCTGTACAGAAATTTCCTGTCAGGTATCAGAAAAATCTATCAATCTAAATCTTAGCCCCCGGAAAATCTCATGACGTTCATGCGTTCAGCGATAGCGTGCCACTCTTTGTTTGAACATTTTGCAAAATGCTGTTTACTCTGTTGTCTATAGAGATGAATGTGTCTTGGAGACAAATAAAGGTTTTGCGGGTCACTTGCACTCCCTGCCAAGCTTCGTCGTATCTTTACACATGGTAAAGGTCATGATGTTGCAGTTGCAGTACACCACAATTACTTTCCCTAGTCAGTCACATCGGTAGACGCATTTTTTAAAACATTCCCCTTATTTATTCTCACCATGTAGCTTTGCTTTCTGCAAGTGAGCTGAAATTTTGTTTTAGATCATTTTTAATCTGAAATAAATGTCTCTTGGCCTAGTGAAGGCCTTCAAACATGCCAACCACCATTATTTGTTCCAATATAAAAAAAATGATACAAAAACTTGAACCAATTTTAAAAAAAGTATCATTTTTATTATTAACATTCATCGTCACATTAATAATTTCCAGATAAAGCACCTGGTTTGGTTATTAGAAATTGTGCCCTCTGTACTTGGAAAAAGGCTGTATGTTAAATGCGTATTTCCCCCGAGTTCGGTGAATGACCACAGACACTGTGTCACAGCAGCCCCTTCAAAACACTAACCACACCTGACTACAGGAAACCAACTCTCACAACACTCTCAATATTACCAACTTAGAAAGAACTCATGAAGAGCAAATTCACAATGTTTACATCTGCACTTTTATTTATTTATTTTTTGCTCAAAATTAGTCAAATATTAACATTTATAATTAATTATATTATATATATATGCATTGTAAGCTAATATTAGCACCTTGTTTATTATATATTACCCATGCCTGTTTATTGAAACTCACACTTTACATGACTCTGTATGTAATAGTTGCCAAATATTTCATTTTCAGAAGCTCATTCGTTGATTTTATCAGTCACTATGTGTACATCTTGGTACTTTCCACTGTATGTCACACCTACATTAACTGTGACTGAACTCTCATGGTAATCGTAGACCACTGAATAAAGTGATGCATCTCATTTTAGAGGGCTGTGAATGTTCCTGCATGTATACGGTGGTCTGACCGAAGGTGATGTGGGGGCTTCTTGTTTCCATGCAGACAGGTGACATCTCTGAGGGAGGAAGTTCTGATGTTCATTTTCCCCCTTGTGAGTGTTTATAAAAGTGCACATTGTGGGGAGCTGAGACAATACGTTTTAGACTCACACAAAAGAAGATGAAGTGTGTGTCGGTAACTCTTCTGCTGTTTCTGGGTACTATGCTGCTTACTCAAGTCACCTGCCAACGTAAGAAGCTTTACCTATTATAATACTATATTACTAGCTTTACCTATATGCCATTTTATCACTTGAATTTGAATTTTTAATTACATTGCGTTGATTTAATGAATGTCTGTTTAAATGTTTGTTTCCTTTGTGTTTTTGTAGAGTCTGGCCGTTCCTGCCTTTGTCTCAAAACGTCAAAATCTGTTCCCCGCAGGGAAAATATAATAAGTTACACGATACAAAAAGCAGGTGTCTGCCATATTGATGCCATTGTGTGAGTTCTCTTTTTTTTCTTGTGAAAGTGCATACACTGTGATATACTTCAGACACCTTTTAAAAACTATATTTCATAATAAATCTGAGCTTATGTCAGAATAGTTCTTTTGGCCAGGCCTTTATCTTTTGTACAAGGTATTGACTGCTGGACTGTCGGCATTTCGATGGCAAAACAAGCACTTTTATTGTACTTATACAGAGTTTGAATTGAATCACCATATGTACATTTGTATATTTTGTTGTATTATCAAGCTAACTTATTACTTTTATGTATTTACAGATTTAAAACAGTAAGAGGTCATATTTGCTCTGAACCAAAAATGCCTTTGGTGAAGAAAGCCATGCAATTTGTGGATAACAAGAAGGCAATTAAAACGACATCATATCCCATATTCTCCACATCAACATTTGAAACAGAATCAACGCTGAATACAACATCACACTGGAATACAACAGGATAAACTAAAAACGACTTCACCATGGACTATGCGAATAAGTTAACATGTCCAAAATATTTGTGCTGGATTTTATTTTATTTGAATTCCTTAAAATGTATAAAATAAAATATACTGCATTGGTATGCATGTGTTTTATTCAGCTCAATTGAATGTTCCCCTTCCCCAATATGGTTAATTATAACCATTAAAAAATGCTGTACGATTAGGTATAGAGCTAGGACTAAACCTGAAGTTCAGAAGCTCATGTTTCATGTGTTTATTAAATAACCTGTAAACTAATTTATACAAAATTAATAAATAAAATGTGTAAAATGAAACTTCTGTTGTATTTTTGACCTTCTGTCTGTCTCTCTTTCTGTTTCTCTGTGTGTGTGTACATCTGTCTTTGTCAGGACTGGTTTAACACTTTACAATATGATTAATTAGTTATTATTAGTTAATGTATTAACTAACATGAACTAACAATATTAATTGTTAATCTTTGTTAATGTTAGTTAATACAAATCCAGCTGTTCATTGTTTGTTCATGTTAGTTAACGTTGCATTAACTAATATTTACAAATACTACCTTTGATTCTAATAGTGTAGTAAATGCTGAGATTAATAAATGCTGTAGATATGTTGTTGATTCTTAGTTCATGTTAACAAAGGTAGTTAACTAATATTAACCGATGAAACTTAATGTAAAGTGTTACTGTTTAAAGGTACAATATGCAGGATTTTCGCCACCAGGGGTCGCTGACCTCGTACAATAACAGAGGCATATATTGATGTCGTATATTCCACATTATGCTGAATTATGGATCTCAAGCTGATGGATCATTTATTGATGAGTGAATACAGTGATGTTTTTAACATGGCTGTGGTGTGAAGCAGGGCGCTATTGCTAAAAGTATACCAGTGTCACACGCAATGTGAGTCCCTTGGTTTTAAAAGAATAAGGACATTTCTTTCTACCGAACTACACTACAATACTCACACAGGTCAGTTTTTTAAACAAATGAAACTTAAGGTAAAAGTGCTGCTTCACTTGCTCTAATAGTTTCACTATCACACTAAACGGCATTTGAGTGTGTTGAATGTTGTTAGTTAGGTTGTGTGTCGGCTGTATGAGACTAAGTAAGCTAGATCAACATTAGAGAATAACATACAGATCATATTCTAACATTTCACTCATGCTGAACTAAATAACATTGACTAGTTTTATGTACATTTGCTGACCTGTTTAATAAAGTACCTGCAATACTTCGCAAGTATTGCAGTACTTTATAACAGGTGAGCAAATGTACATGTACTCGGTCAAGTCGAAGTTAGTCGCGGACGTGGAGCTCTCGGCATCTCGAAAGATGTTGATCTTCATTTTAATCGTCTTTTTGTCACAAAGTCTGGTTGTCATGGTCCATAATGTTTGAACAGCATCCTGCTAGGCATAACAGGCATAACCCGGTTGTCAACGTCCGTCGCCATGGTTACTATGGCAGTACGAGGTCAAACCCGGTGGAAACCGAAGGGTAACGCGGATATGACGTCATTGACTGGTGACTCCTCACCCCTGCTCACACACCCCGTTTCCTTGGTTAAAATCGCAATTTTCTCACGATTTACAAATAGTTTGAAACATTTAGGAGATTGAAATGTAAGTAATCAACTAAACATAAAACAATAGGCCTGGTTATTGGATATTTTACTGCAAAAATCCTACATATTGTACCTTTTAAGTTTCAGACCATCATAGCGAGGACAAAGAGAGCAAGGACATTTTGGCCTGTCCTCACTTTCTGAGACTTCTTTAAAGGCCTGTTTGAGGGTCAAGACTTGGTTTTAGGGATAAGGATGTAATTAGGTGTAGGTTGTGATTGGTAGGGTTATGGTAAAGAGCTTGCATTTTGTCAATGAATGTCCTCACAAAGATAGACATACAAGAATGTTTGTGTCTGTCTGTGTGTCTCAGTGGTAAACTATAGTGAAGTGTTAACTACTGTTAACCCCTGTGTGGCTTTAGACACTCAAATCCACACTGTTCTGTGGGATTTCCCCTTTCACAATACAAATACTTCACACAAACTCACTCTGGTTTCAATCTCTTTTAGTACAGTATCTTACATTTAAAAACAGTTTTCCCAGTATTGGGTTAACATCCAAAAATGTTTGGATGGTGCGTATGTGCATGTGAAAAACTGCAGTTGTGCATGTCAGAGCCCCCGAACTCATTGCATGATGCATGCACACAAATTCCATGCACACAACTCGGTTTGAGTGGAGGTGGAGTAAATTACAGGGTGGGTTTTTTTGTGAGAAAATGTGGGTGCTTAAAGAATAGGTTGGTGGGCAATGTGTTTTCCATACAAACTCTTGCCTCTCTGCTGGTGTACTTATGTAAATTTACATTTCACATTGTTTGAGCCTTGGCTGACCAATGCATTTAAATGATGGCTAGAGAGATGTTCTGCTATGTCTGTCAGATAAAGTGAGGGCCTTGTCATCTTCTCTAATTTAAAACGAATAAGAGCAAAAGTGAGGTAAATGAAATGTAGGTCAGGGTTTTGTGGTCTGGGATTATGGTTGCATATCATAGAATGCAACAGCACGATGACACCATTCAGACAGGCCATATCACTATAATATTTTCTAAACTGCTTTTGCTTTTTCTTACGTCTTTTTAAAATCTAGTTTTTTTTAAACTAATATTTTTGATCGCTAAATTGAGTTCACACAAATATGAAGAATCAATTTTAATACCAAATTAATAAATTACCACATGTGCATATGCGATATTAATTTGGGTTTAAATGATTTAATCGCATACTATCCGTTCTAAATAGTATTCGAAAATATAGTTAGTACGTCCCAAATCATCATATGTTGAAATGAGTGTTCCAAAGAGACCGGATGGTCTACTATATTCGGTTAGACTCCGAAGTGCAGATCGATGCACACTCTAACTGTACGTTCTCAACGCCGCCGACTTGAGCTTCCAAAGCGGGCGGAAGTTCATTCATTTTCAATGGAAGCTGGCTTTCTCAGCTGCAGCGAGCGTCAAATCCATTGGTGTCGCGTTTTGGGTGTTTTGAGCGTTTTAAGCGTCAATCAGTTGAAAGAAGCTCAAGTTTATGGTAATGAGCTGTGACGCAGTTCAGCGGCAAGCAGCGGCAAAACGCCAGCAACCAATAGGAATATAGACGTCCTTCGCGCTGGCTGATTCTGGAGACACATTCAATGTAAACTTTCGTTCTTACCAAAACATTTGTTTTGAGAAAATGTAAGAGAAGCTAATAATCGCCGTTGCTGTGTTTCCTACTGGTTTCGTATCATATGACATGACGTTGTTTGCTTATAGGGACCGCATGAGCACAACTTTTATTTGAAATATTTACGAACGCTCATTTTAAAGCAGGAATGCAATTCATTTGCTCATGGTGACACCAATTTGACCGCAAATAATAATAATAATAGCTTACCGACCACATGTGACCAAAACGTTTATAAAATGCTGCAATTATAAAAGGTTTCTTCAATGTATTGCTTGTTTTTTTCCTGTTTATTACATTTCATGTTGTGACACTTCTATTCTCCCTGCAACGCCGGCAGAGCGTTCAAAGTGTCAACAAGCTTCCCCGTACTTTTTGACAAGTGTCCTTGACAGAGCGGCCAGAGCTTCTTTGACACAAGTTGGCGTTGGTGTGAACGTACAGTAACGGCTGATATTTCCCACAACACATCGTGCGTTGGATGAGGATTCGGTTAGAACTACAAACATGAGTGAAAAGTGTTAAAGAAACTACAGACATGGAGGACGCGCTGAGTCCGTTTTAGGTAAAGAGGTTTGAGTGATTAATTATCAGTATCTAACCTGACGAAAAAAAATTTAATTGAATGTTGGTTACATTTTTTGCATCTGCAGCAGCATTGCATTTTGTAAAGATACGTTTAGCCATTAACTTTTAAATGCATCATTACATTCAAGTAGCTTTTGCCATCGTCTTCCAGTTCATTGGTGCCTCCTGTTCTGGTTTCCTGCAAATATGATACTTTCCTATTCTCTCCCCAGTGTGTATCTATCTAGATCTCCAATCCACCTGAAACACAAAGATGGTCCGTATCTGTCCATTACTTCATCAAAAACTGCCATATCTGTCTGCAAAGACTCACCTGCATTTACCTGATACTCATCTGTGTATAATCAAATAATCAAAGAAACCACTATTGATTTGATCTCTGTCTTGAGTCTCTGTTCTGTAACAAATGTAGACTACATTGTAATCGACCTAGCAAAAAGACGAACTCTGCAACAATTCGTATCATCGAGTAGGCTTCAATGGATAACTGAAACACAAGATGGCACAAGTTGCTTGTGTGAAATGAAAGCAAGTATGTGATGTGAAATGAAAGTAGTGTTTACTGCTCCCTAGTGCTCACTGAGCAGGGGATATCCGTTCACTTGACAAAATTAGTTCATTTGGAACACCATCATGGAGGAGTCACACAGATCATAGGTAGAGGTATATTAATAAACCACATTTGAAAGCCCTAAACTAAGTGATCAATGTATGTTGTGATGTTTAATATGTAAATGAACATAATTTGGCTATTAATTAGATAAGTATTTTATTCAGCACATAGTCATGAGTTTCAATGCAACCGTCTCTTCGCACACACTAATCCATAAGCATGCAGCATACAGACCACATCAAAACGGCTGGAACCTCAGCACATTTTCTCAGGGTTTATTTTAAGAATTGCCAAGACTGAGGTTATGCGCTGACTGAGTGGGGACGTTTACCTAGGGTTGATTAGTTGGTGTGGGAATCTTCTGGTATCTTGTGATATGCGTGTAGATTTGATTGTGGTTTACTGTTTTCTTATTCGAACTGCGGTAGAGTTTAATAGGTCTAGAAGAAAACAAAATACTCCTGAATTAAATGTGAACCTTGAAATTTATTTAGTTTTTCTTCCCATTTTAGTCATGCCAATGCCCTTCAAGTCAATACACAACAATTCATTACACAGTCTTCTGTATTAAAGCAAGCCAGGCCACATTTTTTTATATAAAAAATGGGAGCAAACAAGCAAATTACAAATATAGACAAAATATGAAAAAATATGCAAATTAAATAGTTTGTAGGTAGCATTGGTTTAGTTAACATGTAGACATAATGAAATGTTAAAATGAAACACTGTATAGTCTTCACTGTATGAATTAATATACATTTATTCACAATAAAGATAAAAAAGTGATTGTCAAAAGCAGTGAGTTTTTTTTTTTGATGGCAAAAGTTTATGAGGCAGCTGTCCCTTTAAGAATGAATGCATGGACATAGTTACACATCCGATTTTCTCCCATTTGTTTTCGTTTGTAAACAAATTCTGTTTTCATATAGTCCACACGATGTGCATTTTGACAATTGTGTATGTAGCTGTGAAAGAGAAGTGAATTCAAGATTGCATCCAAATGAGAGGTGGATCTGTGCGTTTGCTTCGGATGTGTGTCCGTCAACAGAGTCTGTGTTTGTGGTTTATTGTGATTAACATCAATAACTGTACGTAACTTTTTGTAGTACTGCGAAGTTAAAAAATCGATTTTTGAAATTTGTGAATTGATGCAAATTGGTTGGAATCCTACCATAGGTTAGAATCGCGATTCATGAATACATTTCCCCCTGCACCCCTGATTGGTACATTCAATTACATGTTTATAAGTCCTTCTGAGAAATTCCTGTTAAAAGTTAGAGTTTCTGACCCTGGTGTGATGGCGGGGGCGGGGCTTATTTTTTTCTTAATTTTCCTGCTTGTAAGGATTTTTATGTTGTGGTGAGCTAATATTAATCAGACTCATGAGTGAAGATTATTTTATTAACAATTATTTCTGTATCCCTTCTGTGTAAATCCAACCTTTTAAGGACACTCGTGATATTTGTGAATGAATAATGTATCATAAATGAATAAATGTTCTTCCTTAAAGCTACACTGTGTGATTTTTACAACCCGATCTCACGGGAATTCGATACGAATTTTACGAGATGGCTAATTCGTAACAATTCATACGACCTCAGCTCGTACGAATTTGATATCGATTTTTGCTAAATCGTACATATTTTACGAATTGGCCAATTCGTATAAATTCGTACGAATAACCTACCCTAACCCCGCCCCTAAACCTAACCATCATGTGGGTTTAGACAAATTGTATGAATTTGTACAAGTGAGGTCGTACGAATTAGCCACTTTTTAATCACTCATGTACGAATTCGTATGAATTGGTCATGAGATAGGGTAGGATTTTTACCCCCATCTAGCGATGAAAAAGTATATGACCATCCAGTGAATATTAGTTTCTGTTCCTCTCAATTCCGATTTCGTTTTAACTCCTACGGTGGCCAATGTAGTCCAAGATTAACATGGCTTCCAGTTCGACCTCGTCCATGAGTGTTAACTCAAACGTAAGCGCGAAAGGCGAAGCTTGAATTAACGGGTATGTCCCTCTTTGGCTAATGTACTTTCAAGATGGAGGGGCAACATGGCAGAGCCGACATTAGAACCCCACCCGAATGTATTTTCAATGGCGTATTACACACTCACGAGAATACTTTATTACTTGAACGAAGTAAATATACATTAATGAGCACATATATTTTTGAAAGAACTAAGTGTTTTTAGCTAAGAATAAACTAAAAGAGTTACACAGTGTAGCTTTAAAATACAGGGTGCATACGTCAATACACTACTATGTTAAATTCCCATAGAGGCAGGCAGATTTTTATTTTTAAATGCCACTTATTTCAAAGTTGTATACATTCTCAATTCTGTTGGACATGTAGGCTTATTCTTGCAATGGAACTCCATTCATCTACAGTAGGCCTGCATACACCCACACTGTGGCGAGCTATGTGGGTGAAGGACCAAACCGAGAGATCATCACTAGTGTATTTTTCCGCTCATCGGATGGAGGTTTGCCTCTCTCTAACACATTTTCGCTCACTCATACACTTTCCCCATTGTAGGGGGTTGAGGTTTGTGAGTGTCTGTGTGTGCACAAAAGAGCAGAGGAAGTGAAAGTGTGAAATATAAAGGTTGTGTAAAGAGTAGTTTCAGTCATCGTCTACTGCACAGCTACGATGAGGTCGCTTGTCTATCTTTCTTTCTGCCTGGTGCTGTTTCTGCTCTGTCGATACTGCAGGTGAGTTTTAAATTTACCTAATTCGTTACCCAGTCATGATGCTGGGAAAAGTCACTGTGAATATTTAATCAAATCTATGGGAAACTATTTGTGAAGTTTGAGACGGTTTAATGTTTAAAAAATATCTGCAATTTCTTTGTCTCACAGAAACAAGTCAGCGTTCTTCAAATTGCTGTTTGAAGACTTCCAACTGCAGAATAAAAAAAGACCGAGTGGTGGATTATAGTGTTCAGAAAGCAGGAGTTTGCCCTATCAATGCCATTGTGTAAGTGAACAGATTCTCACTCTACATGACAATAAGTTAGCAGTTTTTGACTTTAAATGATCTAATTAAAAGTTTAAATCCAAAGTTAACAACTTCTTGATTTTACAGTGCTTTAAAACGTAATCTAGCACTCAAGTGATATTGAATTTAACATTTCAATCCCACCCCTTCCGTTTGTTTTTTATCTCTCATAGCTTGTGGATGAAACAAGGCAGAACAAAGTGTTGTAACCCAGACTCGGAGTGGACCAAAAGATATTATGGAAGTGGTGGACCAGACAAAAAATTCTAAACAAACTCTGATCCAAAAGCCTCACCAAGACAAAATAGAAGAAAACGTGTAAAGGGACACAAACAGAAAAAAACTATTTAATTTTGAACTTTTATGTTCAATGTGTGCCGCCAAATAATATAAATAAGTAACATTTATGACTGTTTTATGCTGAAAAGCTGAATGTATTTTTTTATCATTCTCTCAACTCTCTCTTTCTTGTCAAGAATGTCTTTTTGGGTTCACTTTATTTGGATGGTCCCTTTAACACATTCAGTTAACTATAAGTGACATTGCACCTACATCTCTTTTAACTCTCATTAGAGTGTTAGTAGAGTATTAGTAGACTGTGATTAGTGGTTGCAAAGTTACTTATAGTCAGTTGATTGTCTGTTTATTATCATAATAAAGAGATATCAGATATTAAGCAGACTGATACTTAACAAGAGTTAGTTGACATGTAGTTGCAAAGTTACTTATAGTCAACAGGATGTTCAAAAGGGATCATCAAAATAAAGTGTTACCATATATTTTTGTATATTGTAATATACAAATATTGTAATATTTTATAATTGTAAAAAAACATACAATGTCATAAAATTAATGTATTGTGCATGTGCATTTTTTTTTTATATATATATATATATATATATATATATATATATATATATATATATATATATATATATATATATATATGTGAATAAGAATAAATAAGAATAAATAAAGAAATTTAATAAGGAAAAATATAAAAACTGGGAATTTCTTTTTTCACTGTTTTTACTCCTGTTTTTTGAACGGCAAAGAAAAAGTAAACTAACTAAATAAAAAAAAACTTAAATATATATTTATGATATTTCAAATAACATAAGTAATATAATATTGTATTATAATATCAAAGACTGAATGCTTTTGACCACACTGTCAGGACTGTTTCAAGAACACCTGACACTCTTTTTCAATAAGCAGGAATTGAATCTTCTGAAGAGAGATTGAAAAGAAGAAGCAGCAAACCGAAGTATCGGCATCTTTAAACACAAATACACAGACCAGAGTGTTCCTTCAGGCATTTACTTAATTGTCAGGTTCATTATAAAACCAGGACTTTGGACTTACCTTTACATTGTTTTAACATTGAACACTAGGTGGGGATATATGACAGGAGATACACCAAAAATCTCCCATAGCTGGAATCTTTTAGATTTTTCTAAAAAGAAACATTAACTTCTGCTGGCTGCAAGTCAAAGTAATGTCAATTGTCACACAGCTCACAAATTACAGTAGTGTGTACTTAGTTGTCGTATGCCTTATTTGAAGTTTCACTTCTCCTGTGAAAAATGCCTTTTGTATCTAATCACAATCAAAGAAAATAAAGCATAGGCATCATCAATCTTAATTGATACAACAACATAGCTTATATTCATCTTATTAAGTGCTAAAAATAAATGCTTTTATGTAACATCCTCTTATGAGAAGATGTCTTTCTGGACAGGAAAATGAACATGGTTTCTGCTTTTGGTTTGTGGTGAGTTTCTTTATGACTGTGACCACTTCTCAGTTTTACTCTCAACTCTAATCCACTTTTTCTTTTATTTTTCTCTCCATCTGTATATGTCCTTTAGCTGTGTGAAATTGTGGGATTGTAATAGAAAGTAGTGTGTGTAGGATGTGTGGATGTGAGTGAATGTAGGTGGAAGACAGGGTGAAATTAAACACCTGCTGCTTCGCTGTGCTCTCATCAGAGTGTGTGTAATTCGGTGGAAAACACACCTGGTCCCTAGCACAGGGGCAAAAAGGCCACCACACTCGCAAGATTGGTCATAGACACTTTACCACAGAAAAAAAATACACACATGGTCAAAAGATTTATTTCCAACACCAAACGCAAAGACGTAATAGAAAGTCTTGTGATAAAACAATGCTCAAATAAAATGAAGAGATTATGCATGGCTTTACATCATCCAACTATGATTGCAAAACTCATTTAAAATACCAAGATACCTGTTATTTATTTATGAACATTTATTAGAGGATCAGCCCCATTAGATGAAACATCTAGTTTTCATGGGGGTCCTCAGAGTCAGATACAAAATATAAGAAAATGAATGTGGTATGAATATGGTCATTTTACAGAACCATGATTTTCACCATATGCCACCATTTCCAGTTTATATAAAAATACATTCACTGGCCACTTTTTTAGGTACCATGCTAGTACCAGGTTAGATCCCCTTTTTGCCTTCAGAACTGCTTTAATTGTTCATGGCATTGATTCAGCAAGGTGCTGGAAACATTCCTGAGAGGTTTTGGTCCATATTGACAGGTTCACGCATTTGCTGCAGATATTTTTGGCTGCACATGATGTGAATCTCCCATTCCACCACATCCCAAAGCTTCTCTACTGGATTGAGATCTGGTGACTGTGGACGTCATTTGAGTTTAGTCAACTCGCTGACACGATTTGTGACATGGCACGTTATCCTGCTGGAAGTAGCCATCCAGAAGATGGTAAACTGTGTTCATAAAGTGTTGCATGGTCGGCAACGTAGGCTGTGGCATTTAAAAGATGCTCAAATGGTACTGAGGGGCCCAAAATGTGCTAAGAAAATACCCTCCACACCATTACACCACCACCACCAGCCTGAACCATAGGTGTCAGGATGGATCCATGCTTTCATGTTGTTTACACCAAATTGTACCCCTACCATCTGAATGTTACAGCAGACATTGAACTCAACAGACCAGGCAACAGTTTCCCAATCTTCTATTGTTCAATTTTGTCTAGCCTCAGTTTCCTGTTCTTATCTGACAGGAGTGGCACCAGTGTGTCTTCTGCTGTTGGCTTATCTGCTTCAAGGTTGGACATGTTATACTTTCAAAAAGGATTTACTTGGAAAAAATAAATTGTAATGATATTTTATATCATATTATTAAAATCCATTATAATAATAATTTAAATAAGTAAATTATGCAGGCCTATTTATTATATGAGTTTTTTTTTCATGTTAACATTTAAAAACAAATCTAAGAAAAAAAAGGATCCCCTCCTCCCCCGAATTCATACTGACTAAGATGTTTTTAGTTTTTTTTCTTTTGCAGTGCTTTACACCAGACGGACACAGGCTGACCTTATCCCTTCTGATATCTCAGGCTCTGGAGAGACAGTATTATCAGTTGCTGGTTAGGAATATCGACTATGTACTGTAGATCGATACAGAGACCTTTCACATAGACCACAGTTATAATACAGCACAGATGAGGCCGCTCCATCATTTCTCTCAGGTCACTCAGGTAGAACTCTGAGACTTAGAGGCGTCTGCGCTCTGTTCATCCATATCTCACAAACGTCCTGGAGCAAACATTGGCCTTCATCAGACATCTTTAATAAAACATGTACATCCCAGGTCTGATGTCAGGATCTGATCCAAAACGGCAGAAGGTGTGACAAATTCACACCTTCAGTCTCATTGACTAGAACGTTTTGGTGTGATTGCTGTACCAACGACTCCTGAATGTAATGTACCTTCAGGATAAGATTCACTTTCTTTCTTTCTTTCTTTCTTTCTTTCTTTCTTTCTTTCTTTCTTTCTTTCTTTCTTTCTTTCTTTCTTTCTTTCTTTCTTTCTTTCTTTCTTTCTTTCTTTCTTTCTTTCTTTCTTTCTTTCTTTCTTTCTTTCTTTCTTTCTTTCTTTCTTTCTTTCTTTTCTTTCTTTCTTTTCTTTCTTTCTTTCTTTCTTTTCTTTCTTTCTTTTTCTTGAATCCTTTTCACAATACTCCTGTTTAGAGGCTGCATCGAAGAGATAGGAGACTGGAGTTTGCTTAAGGGATTTTCTCTGTTTTAAATAGAAAGGTTAACTGGGGTCATGGCATACCAGTGACATTTTGGGGTAGAAAGCCCAGCTGTGTGCTTCTGATTCAGGAAACAGTCTATATGTTGAGGATTTGCGCTTTCTGTCAAGGGACTCTGTGTGTTTAGGAAGAGATGGTGTTAATAAAGTCAACAAACAGCCAAAAACACTGTCATCCCAAGAGAGGGAAGGAAAGAGAAGTCAAATAATCTTGTGTGTCAAAGATAAGAGTTAATTTAGCCAGGGAAAACAAAAGCTGTGTGCATGCAAAATAAATATCTCCAATGCAAGGCAATTTATCTAATCCTATTGCCACAGCAATAAAAATGTGATGTTCACAATCCAGGCGTATGCATTCTTAAAAATATCCCTCGTTCTCTTGAGTATTTTGAATCACTGTAGTCCAGAAGCCTGAAGTTGCATAACTCTAAAGGAAAACCCTGCATCTTGACCTACTTAAAGAGACGGTAAGAATCGGCTGTAGCCTGTTTAATGTCGCCTCGCTCTGCAGTTGAATGCATGCGGGAAGCCTTATCACTAAATATTGATTAAATTAGGCAGAGCAGCTGTTTGATAATGAGATCTCAAATAATTACAAAGACTAATCCGCACCGAAGCATTGCGGATTGATCCGATTTTGTGCCTTGAAATGGAGAGAAGCGGGACTCTTTGTCGGTGCCTCTTTGACAGGGACGATGGAAGCAGAAACCCAACAAACCCGAGTGATGTGCAACATCACAGAGCTGGCGCTGAAAAAACATTCTCTCTTGGTTATTATGTAACCATGCCAGAGGGATGGGAGTCTTTTTCTCTCCTCTGTGATCTAAAAGAGACATCCAGTGCCCTCTAAAGTGTTGCAGAACATATTCCGAGACAAAACAAACAACTCTGATAATGTTTTGTTCTTCCAGGGATGTGTTGTGTAAGTGTCTGAGGAAGCACAGAGAAAAAAGTGATTGAAAAGGTTTATTATACACAATAATTTACCAGCAAATATCGTTGATCATCTCCTAACAAGCACCTTGAAGCAGTGGAAGAAAGTTGCCTGGCGGTGGATCACATGGATGAATGTGTGTGCTGTTTACCTGGGGAAGTGGCACCAAGAGTCACTGTGGGACAATGACATGTCGGTGGACGGAGTGTGAAGCTCTGGGCAATGTTCTGCTTGGGAACCCTGGGTCATTTGGATGTAAATTTGACGGCCTCTTTCTGCAAGATATTACACCCTGCCACACATTGTTCAGGAATGATTTGAGAAACATGATGCAGAGTTCAAGGTGTTCCCCTGGCCTCCAAATCCAGTCGCAAACCAATTGACCTATGGGTAAGCCACACCCCCTCCACTCACTCGGACAAACACGGCACGGGCGCTATGGCAGCTGTCACAGTAGGAGACGTTTCACAGGAGGCAATTGATTGATGCAGAGATTTTTGATTATATATCATCTTGAAGTCACCTAAAGGGCATTAACTATGCATTGAAAACTGACTAACTAACTCCAATGCATTTCAATGGAAGTGGAAGCAGAGAATGTCCGAGTGTATTGGGTGAGCTGCGCACTGTGATTGGCTCATTGCTTTTGAGGGCGTGGCTTAGCCATAGGTCAATTGAGCATCTTTAGGATGTGCTGGACCAACAAGTATGATGAACAGCAGCTCCACCTCGCAACCTACAGGACTTGAAAGATCTGGTGCCAACGTCTTGGTGCCAGACAATGCAAACCGGTTTTGGCAACAAGGAGAGGACCAACATAAATATTAAATATATTAAGTATATAGCCTACTCAAAATCATTTGTATGACAATGAACACATATTTGTAACAATACAAAACATGGCAGCCTTGATAAGCACACGTCTCTTGTTTCAAAAATATTAAAAAAGGTCTTACTGACCCCATGCTTCTGAACATTTTGGAGGATATATGTATATATTGTATATGTAATATGTGTATGTTCTCATGTCCTCATATATATATATATATATATATATATATATATATATATATATATATATATACATATTATAAGGAATATATTTACATGTAGTCATTTAGCAGACGCTTTTATCCAAACCGACTTACATCTGAGGACTAAATCAAACAAGTCATTGTGCAAATATACTGTATATATACAGTAAGTCCACTTCCAGATTTGTTTTATGAACTTATCCATTGAACTTGGCAGCTCACTAAGTCCTACACTGAACTTCCCTGTGACTCTTGTGTGGTGCCTACAGAGCACAGCCATCTGGGACAGGTTAAACGAGGGCCGTGCCGCTCCACAGAGATCTGCTTCTACAGGGCCCCATATACTGACCCTAGGGCTCAGTCTACTGAAAGAAAGCCATGCCCTGTCTGCCATGGAGCGGGGGACGGGTCTTAGGTCCCTCCCGCCCCTCTGGAGAGCAAGCATTGTGCACTTGCCTCTTCCCACACTCCTGCTCACCTCTGGTGGGTGGAGCCTGGACCCCCGTCAATCAGCCAGCATGCGGTCCCTGATGCACCGCAAGCCAGCACAAAAGAGCTTTTTTGTTTCTGTTTGGTTTTGTGCAGCTCTACAAAAGTGTCTGGTGCGGAGAAAGAGAAAAGGGTGCTTGCATGTCTGCTGCAGGTTTCTGGAAGTTCTGGAAGGTTTTTCTTATGTGGTAAAGTTGCACTCAAGCTAAACTACTTCTAGTAAAATACATAGAGCGTCTTTTCACGTACTAGACGACAATGTTGTTGAAACGATCCCCATTCACACAGATCCTCAACTTAATATGCATGCACATGACATTACCGTTTTCATCGAATTCACATTTTTGTAGCTTACACGGAGATGAAGTATCGTTTTCAAAATTGTGCACAAGTTTGTGTTTTCAGGCCGCCAAAATGCTGCTGTCGTATAAACGAATGTCTAAAAAGGTTTCAGTTTTTTCAGTACACAGTGTCATGTATGAATCACTCTGAAAGGCCAAACACAGTGAGAGTTCAGTAAAAGCAAGCAATGTAAGGCCACATGCAAGTTCAGCTCTCTGTTTATTTAACTCATTGGCACTACCTGAAGGATTGTGGATGTTGTGTAGTCATATGAATGAGTGACTTATTCTCTGTTACACTGTGAGAGTCTGAATGAAAAAAAGAAACAGGAAATGAAAGTGATCTAATGATAAAGTGTGTTCACTTCTGTGGTTTCAACTGGTAATCGTTATGGGTTGTTGTTGTTATTAACTATGTAACTATGTCCTCATACCTCATACTGTATACTTGTTATTTAAAGTATTAAAATAAATGTATATATACACTCCAAAAAATGCTGGGTTGTTTTAACCAAATTTTGGGTCAAAATATGGACAATCTCAAACATTGGGTTAAAAATGTAATTTTAAAATGTAACCCAGTGGCTAGGTTTGTCTATATTTGACCCAAAATTGGGTTAAAATAACCCAGCATTTTTTAGAGTGTATATATATATATATATATATATATATATATATATATATAGTATATTTAAATCTAAATATATGTACATAAAAACCCTCTTTAACTGCACACTTAAATCACTGTTTAGCACCACAACTGGCTCACTAACATTTAAAACTTCGGTGCATTGAACTCATAGTCCAAGTGGGTGCCTACAGAAGGATAACAGCTTTTTCTAAGAATGCATTCATTTAGGCCACTGAAAACCATTCAGAGGTATTTTTCTCCATATTAAATGCTCTTCCCATATGCACCAACAGCGGGGTTCTGGAGATCCAGAGGGGCCCCTGCTCAAAGTTCAAGAGCTCCACCGTGAACCCCCCTTCCCATGCCTCCTCCACCATGGTTACACATCCATGATAGACAAATATGAAAGCATGTGGCTCTCGGCTGCAGCTGACATGATCATTCGTGCTCTGTCTGGCCTCTGGAGCTTGCCAGAAAGCCTCATTAGACTCGAGCTATCTGCACTAACCAATAAGAGGGCTTAGGTTGAAGGTTGATATGTATTTGTCAGCCCTGTAACACCTGTCAAAGTCCCTCCCACTTCATTAATAAGAGCGGGCATTTGAGATTTCTGATGGGTACAGATTCTCACTCCTCTGCTAAATAATGAAACGGGTTTATGTTGGGCATGTGGTGCATTGTGAGACATTGTGGAAGACACGTCGTGACCGCATCTTCTCCAAACAGGAAGGTTTATTTGACAGGTCACTGGTGCATGCAGGGGGGTAGTTTTATAAATTCAGCACTGCAGGCCCTTAGTTATTTTAGAGTAAGGAGATACAACATTTAAAGAGACAGTTCAGTCAAAAAGAACAATATCATCATTTTCCATCTTTATGTTGTTTTGGAGCGTACAAGTTTTAAAAGTGATGCAAAACCATTGCAATTTGTTTCAAACTTATTGACTTGTATGGTGATTTTCAAATACATAGAAAAGGCCAAAAAAAAGAGAATAAGTGCTTTAAGTTACATGCAAAAGAAAAATCATGTAATGGAGGATTATTTTTGTGGAAAGCACATAAATGCATTACAATATAGCTTCTTATATTGGTTTCTGCATGTACATGCCTCTCCAGACTGTCCTGCCTGTCACAATAATGTGATAGACAGCAAGAGGAAGATAGAGAAATGCAGATAAAAAGACAGTGGCACTAAGATACCTCACTGCGTTTATTTTTCAGCTCTAGTGTGTACAGGCTTGTCTGAGCCATCATAAACACCCCCGGCACTCCTCCACACACCCCGGGCAGTGTGCCTGATTGTCTGTCAGCCATTGTTGGAGAGGGTTTGCACAGTAGAGACATCTCATTTACGCTCCCTGCCATCACATTCAGCCGCATGAAATGTGATGTCATGTTTTGGATAGGTGATGGAGCTTATGAGGGCTCCTGCGTGGGAGAAACCAGCTGGCAGAGGGAGGAAAATGGTGGCCTTTTTCTAAGAGCAGTTAGACTATTGATTTGACCTTCATCTTTAAATACCAAACATTGAGGTTTTGATTCAATGGTCTCTGTTGTGTTGGTTTAGTTTGTATCCCCATGCCTGTGAGATGACTTGCGTGGTCATGTGAACATCAGAGCAGTAAAGTGACTTTGACCCAAACCAAACTCCCTGATCTAGATGTCCATTAGTAATTGCAACTGACAATGGGTCATGTACTGTAAAGGCCAATTTATACTTCTGCGTCGAGGGTGCGCCGTAGTGTACTACCGTTGCCTACGCACGTAGGCGACGCCGTTGTGAGCATTTATACTTCTGCGTTCAGGTCTTGGTTGCTCTGCAGTACTGCTCCGAAACGCTAGTTGGCGGCGTAGGGTTTTAATGTTCCACTGTGTTTAGATTCCTTGCGGCTAGGTTACTACAAGCAATAGGCTATATGCACGCATAAGTTCTGCATTTGACGCAAGGATGCTCGTCCATTTCCGGTTGTGTAGATTAAAGCGGAGGAAAACCGAGGAAAATGGGATTATGGCAGAGTCTTCAAAATTTACTGTCCTCCCGTCTTTGAGATGAAACGTACATGCGTTTAGATGTAATTTTATATATAGTTTTGTTTATTTAATATAATTTTAAAAAGAAGCATAAACACAACGAGGGGTGTCTGTTTTATCTGTTTTTGTGTCTAACGTTTCTTTAGTATAACCATGGAGTATAAAATTCAATATAAATTCTCGGTATTGCATTGGACTCTGCGGAAGTTATCGAGCATCCTTAAACCTTCACCGGAAATACGCCGTGCATAGAGCCCATAGCGACTGAAAGAGAGTAGATCATGTTGGAGTTGGAGCTTATTGAGGTGGAAAAACTGAAAGGCAGAAACGAGAGAAGACGTCGGAGGAGATGGTACGTGTGGAAATGCGTGAGAAAGTACGTGCGGAAATGCATTGGAGGAAATACGATGCTACCAAGACGACCAATCACCGATCTTGCGGCCCGCGTCGTCGTGACGTGTAGTTACATTTCTGAGGAGGTGTGCGTCAGGCTACGGCGAAGGGTACGTGGTATGGGACGTGTCTGTGCGTATACGCCGTACCTACAGCGCGCACCCTACGCAGAAGTATAAATTGGCGTTAAGTCGTGGCCATGACCGGTAGGTATCTATCATTGGCGCTTTTCCACTACACAGTACTAGCTTGACTTGTCTCGGCTCGGCTCGCCTTTTGTCTGGTTTTCCACTGACAAAAAAAAGTACCCGAAAGCAGGTACAGGTACAACTTTTTAATCACCTCCGCCGAGGTTCTGAGCGAGCTAAGGCAAGCTAAGCTGGTACTAAAAAGTGATGTGGAAACAATGCCGACTGCTGATTGGTCAGAGAGAATCGTCACCATTTACTGTGTCATCATTGCACGCGCCAGATAGAGTATTCAGAATATCCTTGCCATTTTTAAATAGTTTGGCCAGAGATAGTTACTAAACTAACTAATATTATTATGGCTCGGAAGAATACGCCATGGTCAAACAAGGAGGTGCAGATTTTCCTATGTTTGGTTGCCGAAGAGGTACTATTTGTGGCAGTACTGTATGCAATGGAAAACGGAGCGAAAAGCGAGCCGAAGTCGAGCCTTCTCGTCTGTCTGTCAGTCCGTTCTCATCCCAAGGCGTCAAATACTGACGCTTTTGCCAATGCGTATACGCACACGGCACCCTTTAGCGTCAATATGAGACACAGATATATATGGGCCAGAAAGCGCACCCTAGTGGTCTAACCCTAACACTACACCAGACCTAAACCTACCCATACATAGATATCTATGTATCTATGTATGTATCTATGTATGTATCTATGTATGTATCTATGTATGTATCTATGCTATGTATCTATGTATGTATCTATCTATGTATCTATCTATGTATCTATCTATCTATCTATCTATCTATCTATCTATGTATCTATCTATCTATGTATCTATCTATGTATCTATCTATCTATCTATCTATCTATCTATCTATCTATCTATCTATCTATCTATCTATCTATCTATCTATCTATCTATCTATCTATCTATCTATCTATCTATCTATCTATCTATCTATCTATCTATCTATCTATCTATCTATCTATCTATCTATCTATCTATCTATCTATCTATCTATTGATCTATCTATCTATCTATCTATCTATCTATCTATCTATCTATCTATCTATTTATCTATCTATCTATCTATCTATCTATCTATCTATCTATCTATCTATCTATCTATCTATCTATCTATCTCACTTTTTACACAATTGTCGAACAAAAATGACCTCCTTTCTAATACACACACAGACGCACGCGCACGCACGCCTACTTTTGACGCCACGGACACACACGCGTGACGCCTCCTTTTTCCAGCTCGCTGTGGTCAGAGAGAGCATCTCATGCCAGAGTCGGGTCCTCCTTCAAGCAAGCGCACTGTTTTCCCGGCTCAGCTCAGTTCAGTTCTCCAGCGCAGCCACTGGCTCACCAGCCCAAGTTTACGCACAGGGATGCGGGCGCTGCAGCCGCCTGAAAATGGCTCACTTTAGGATTTACTCTTTCCTTGCTTCTTTTCACATATTACTGTTGTGTCAAGCCTTGAGGAATTATCCTGATAATGAAGGTAAGCCATACAGTCGCTGTCATATTCGTGCGCTTTGGATGTTCATGGATTCCGTTGGACTTTGAATTACTACGTACAAATGCATGTTGTTTAACTCCCGGGGCATTTTGCTTTAAAGTTGAACGTTTAAAGACAGAAAATGCCTTAGAGTGAGAAAACATATCAAGTATAAATTAATGATGATCACTTCTATGTGCTTAAGAGCAAGACAAATGTTATCGCAACATTTGACGAGTGATCCGTAAATTTGAGTTGAAAGGAATGTAAACAAGGATGTGTTTTTTGACCAAATCTAATGAAATCTTATTTTTAAGACTTTGTTTTTGGTAGTTTGTTTTCAAAAATCATCCTAAACAGTTGTCACATGTGATATAATCACACAAATAACGTTTAATAAAATTGAAAGAAACTGTCAGTTCAGGCTAAATCAAACTGTATGTGTTGTGGGTTGATCAGACAATGCCGTGAGCAATGACAAATGGACGTGAGACACTTTTCTTTGTTTAATTAAACAATTAATTAGATCAGAGAGTGGCTCTGACACAGACACTTTATTATTCCAACCTCTCCAGACCAATACATCAAATTTGACCATTTAGAGTGATCTCACTTTGAAACTGCCATCAGCCAAAGTTACTCAGCAAGAAAGTGTTATTATTTTTTTATGTTTTCCCTTTTCAAGTGATCCTGTCACATTTGTGATTTAAAATGCTGTGTAGCATCTTAAATGACAGGTATCAGGCGTTTTTTAGACTATATGATGTCAAGGATGCAGTAGGATGTCAGTTTACAACACAGTCCAACTTATTCACTCTGAGCCTTCAAAAATCAGACAATAAATTAACCTCACTGGATTAAAACGGGTTTACTCTTCATTGTTATGAGATTAGGATTAAGCCACCCATTGTGCTGTTGTCAGGAGGAAGGTTCAATGGTGGGTTTAATACACATTTAGGTGGAATCTATCAGATAGGATTTTGTGCAGAGCATTTAGACATGATGTCTTGGCTGACTGGAGGCTTTTGGGAAATTAAAATTTGACAGTGGGAGTCAAAATGGTTGTGCGAGGTTTCCTTTTGTTGCTACGTTAGTTTGTTCATTAGCACATCTCAATAATAGTTAGGTTCAAATTAATCTTTCAGCTTCACATCATTTGTGGTGGTGTAAATTGAAGTAATGTTTTCGAGGTGTGCACTTCCTCTAACCGCCAGATGGTGGTAACCCTGAGGTGATTTTACAAAAGGGTTCTGTGAATGTTTGTGTTGCGACCTGTGAGCATATCCACATCTGTGTTTGAGTGTTGATGAACTGTTCATTAACTTGTTCTGCAGTTTTTGTGTCTTGTAAGCATTTTCTACATTAAGGATGGTACTAGATATGTCCCATATCAACATATGCTTGATATCTGTCTTCTGGCTAAACTAAAACACATCAGCTTATTTAATGTTAATGACTACGTTTTTTTTTATTTTTAATTCAGGTCCAAATGACTGACTTCCTCAGCACATTTTCAGTTTTTGGAATACATTACTGCAACTCTTGAATATTTAAACCCCTCTGGAGATAATAAAGACCAAGATGTTGCAAAAACATTTTTATAATCACAAAAAAAGCTCCATTCACTCTAGCTAAATCTAGTTGCATCACATGTAGTCCTCCCAAAACTGTTTATCGATAACTCTGTTTTTTAACTGGCTGCTCGTAGACAAAAAATGGGCTGAAACAGAAAAAGAAAACTGTACAAAAATACAGACATTTACTAATTATATTCTATTATCTAATTATATATTACTAAGCATTGTTTGGATAGAAAAATAAATAAACCGGCTCTTGGTAGATGCTAGTCAAATTAGACAGATAACATCTGAATTATTGGCAAAAAGCACAATCCACCAAAATACAGATTTTTGGATACCAAACATGTTTATAATTTTGCATATTGTTGAGCACAAGCAATTTATGGTAATATATATTTACTTCTGCATGGCAAATGGTTTTGGTGCAGTGTTGATGTATAATTGTAAAATCTGGATGCTGGATCCAAATGTGTTGAGAACCTCTGATCTAGGGTTGTTTGACTATTATAAATTTATAGCATAGGAACCAGTGATAACCTTATACACCGAATAAGGATCTTTTTATTTTTAATAAGTGCCTTCTACTGCCCTCTTGTTTTTCTAGTTAGCGCTAAGGTCCCCCTCATTAGCTTGTCCTTTGTGCATGTTCTTACAGCATTTAGTGACGGTTTCTCGTTTGCTTTTGTTTCCTTCCCTGGCGCTCCGGCAGGGAAATTAGCATGAGAAAACACACTTTTTATGTTCAATTCAGTTGCGCTCAGAGGCTCTCGTTCTTTCACTCTCCTTCTCACCATCTCTTAGCTACTGAGCTTGAATTTGCATCTCTGTTGTTTGAGTGTTGTCTGAGGAAGTCTGTTGATTAGTATAACCTGTGGCCTTCCTTTTTGTTTTCCAAGGATATTGGTTATTTTTCCCCTCTAGTTGGTAAAAAGAAGGGTTTATACATGGATACTTCAAGTGGTCGACTGGTAGGCCTTTACTTAAGATCTTAATTAGTTAAACAGTGCTGACATTCTGTATCTGCCATGCTGTTTAAATTATTGGACATCTTTGTTTAAGATATTGGGTTGGAAACTTAGAGCAAATGTTGCATGCTCATATTACTTTTAATGGTCCTGAATGTCTAAAAGCTCTTTTTACTAATCTAAATCTCAGATAAAAACTGAAACTGATTCCAGTTCAGGCTCATGGCAAAATTTCTGCGATAAGATATTACATTGCTTCTTGCACGTTTCACATCACTTTTAAAGACAAATGTCCATTGAGTGGTGCTAAAAGTGTATTCAGTTTTATCTGAAAGAGATGAATGTGAATCTAGCAACATTTTATCACATTGGTTGTTGTATGGAAATGAAATATCTCATAAGTGGTGGTGCTAAAAGGTTAATGCTCTTTGTATTTAAAAATTACGTACTGACACTAAACTCTACCCTACCCTAAACCAAATCGATAGCTTTAACAAAAGCAAACATGAGATAAAGTGCATTTGCTAAAGCAACTATGCTTGCTTTTACAAGTCTTCAAGCTCATTTTTATCATGACTTGTTTCACAGGATTCGTACACTGTACCAGGTGAGGTACTGAGCAAGTTTACTACATCAGAAAAGCCATACAATTTGAGCTGGTTATGTGATGGACCTTATGTTTTAAGGTCATATAACATATTGTTTTGGGAACTGCGCAAAAATAAGTATTTATTAATTGATAATCTGCCCATGTAATTCTAATTAGCTTGAAAAGGAATGAAAGTTGTTTCTATTTTACTCCTCAAGTCTTCATTTCAGATCTGCAGTAAATAGGTATAGTTTCACAGGTTTGTAAAAATGAGCCTAGATTGATGCAGTTGAATCAGTCGACTCAAATTCTCAGAGCTTTTCTTATGTGCAACTATACGAGTCAAAACCATTAACATGAGAGCTACTATTTCTGTCTCCTGCTCTTCTGAATGGCTCACCTTAGACCTTATCACCACCGGCTGCATCCGAACTCCTGCAGACCAGACGGCTCATGCGGTAAAATGAGTCTTGAGATCTGTGGCATTTCAGGATGGAGGCACATGAATGCTTTGAATCTGGCTGGAGAGCTGGGATGTTTTCTGTTGGGTAATATGCCATGTGAATCTCCTCAATGACACAATTCATTATTGGTCTATTTGCCTTGCCTTGAGCGTGTCAGTGTTATTGCATCTCATATTGCATCTGAGAGCTGGTGAAATGTAATCCTTATTTATCCTTCCTTGTCTTGTCGAAAGTAGTTCTATAGAGAAATCTGTCATTTTTATTCACCCTTATATCTTTTAACCCATATTTTGTCACTGTAGAGTCCAAAACAACATTTGAGTTCATTGACCTTCAATGTATGGACAAACAAACTTTCCCTTATCAATCAGAGGCAGAACATCAACTTACATCCAACATTTCCTTCAGGGTTCAAAGGTCATTGTGCTTTATCATCCGCCTTTTTGCATGAGGACTTTGTGCGTTTTGGATTTAGGATGTTCTGGTTGTGGTAAAGAAATGAGACTTGATTAAAACAGATCCCTTGTGTGTTCATATGCACGAGACCCTTTTATCCGACAACAGCTTTGATATGTCCTTACTGTGTGGCCTGGCCCACTCCTTCACTTTCATTAACATGCCCTCCCCTCTCTGTTCACAGGACTCAGCCTTAATGTTTTTTAATGTCTGAGACGGTGTAAGTTCTGTTTTGCGTATCTCATTAACAGCACTACGCTTATCACTGATGTTCTGCTCTCTTGGGGGTTTGAAGCTTGTGCGCTATGATTCCTGGGAGGTTTTATTAGATTGGACCCCTGCATTTCGTTAATGCAAGGCTTAATTGCTCAGAGACTCATTCCAAATTTGAAAATGGCTGTTGCATGGATATTACGACAAGCTTTTTTCCTTTGATTGAAGTTAAAGAAGTATGTTAAAATAAATTATATTTAGTTTTTTGGAATTTGGGATTTCAACCAAACCCTAACCGTTAGTATTAAACTGTGATTCCTAACTTGAACTATTATGGACATGAATGGTGCCTCAAACTGTGTGTAATGGGGGCTGAATAACTTTAGATTGTTTTTAATTCAACATTTATGTGATTAAAGTTAAGTCGACGTCGACTAGTCGCTGATGATGCCATTAATGAACACATAAGCCTGAACTTGAGAACCCCTGTACTAGCCTATCAGAGAATCTCTCCTCAACCATTAGTGGTTATTAAATCTGAGGAAATCACAGGATATGGCCAAATGATTGGATACAGAATGATGCACTTTGACTTTCTTCTCTAAAAAAGAAACGTTTCGAGATTAATGTCGAAACGTTTCAACATAAATCTCGAAACGTTTCGACATAAATCTCGAAACGTTTCGACTTTAATCTCGAAACGTTTCGACTTCAATCTCGAAATGCTAGATATTTTTTTTACAGATTTTTTTTTTAATGTCTGCGGTTCAGAACAGTATTGACAATACATTTCTACGCTACTGAACGTTTCTGTGTGCACGTGTTCTGCACGTCATGTGCGAGCTACTCTCTGTGTGTGCGATTCAATGCAGTAATGCATTCGTTTTGATCGGCAATTAACTTGCATCTCTACGACGTCAAACATAAAACGTCATGGCAGAGCATTAAAGTCATTTAGTCGACTTGTCTAGAGTCTATCTACACAACAAAACAGCATTTTAACAGGATACAAATAAATTGGACCCTACTGACTTACATTATAAGGACAAAAAATGTATTGTAATTATTAGTGAACTTTCACTTTATGATTGGGCTTAGAAATAAGCTCAAATAAGCACGTAGCAAGCAACTAAAATGCGACTGTAGAGCATTCTTCAGCAACCACCCTAGCAGTGGGCAAAAACCTCTCTAAAATCTAGTTTGTGAATTGCATTTTAATATTTAATGTATTTGGTTGACAAACTGTAGATTTGTGAGCATCTTCCTCATCAGTGGTGTTCTGAGAAACCATAATCCCTTTAATCAGTCAACGGTAATTATAAAGGTTTGTTATGAACCACAAGCTCAAAGAAGGTGATGTCATCCTCTTTGGGTGCGGTTCAGTCTAATGTTCTCTAATTATGACCTGTGCTGTGTTGTGTTGTTGTAACCTGTTTCATGCCCTCTTGGGATTTGATGTCCAGCATGGGTGCAGTTTAATGCTTTTGTGCGAATCCACGCACACACATCCACACTCACCAATGCGGCAGGTGTGGTCCGGGCCTGTGTCTGTGCTTTCTAATGAGGCATCCCAAGAGTGTCTTCCCTGCTGTCTTCCACTAACTAACACACACAGGTCACCATTTCATGCCATGTCTTGGCAGCAGACTGTTTACACCTCTCATCATTAAACAGACCTTGGCATGGCCAGTCAGTCGTGCCTGACACACATTACACACGTTATTAGACTGGGAAATGGCCCTTGTGTCCATTGTAATTCACAATCTGATGTGCTTCCTGTCTAAATATGATGTTTTCTAGATTGCCAGCTTGTTTTGGTCAAATAAATACTGTTTTCACAGTCAAAAATGCATGCAGTATGCAATACAATTTAAATATGTAAATATACATGACTGTAATGGCAAGAGAAAGCGATTATTTATGTTCTGGGAAAACAAATAAAACAAATTAATGGTCACTTACAGCAATAGTTATCTTCTCCGCCAAGTGTTTCCAGTCATAAATACGACTGGAGAGACCATTCATGTCCAATTTCCAATTATGAAACTTGTATTTATGATAATTTCCAATGTGAAGGCAGCATTAAAAACAAAAAACTCCATCCACTTGTTTGCTTAGAAATGCATATGCGTGCTTAGAAAATACCAAAACATCTTCATTCACACATGTTAAAAAGGTTTGTCAGTAGATATTATGAGATGACTCATGGGTGTCAGGCTGTAACTGGATGGCTGTTTTTTTGGGCATTGAGTCAGATTGTGTGTGTGATGGTTGTGCCGGACAGGCTGGATCTCTGTGGCAGGTCTCATCAGTCAGTTGAGGCCGATTGGAGGCTCTTTCACCACCTCCCTGTAGAGCAGACCTCTGACTCCACATGAGCAGTGACTGACAAGAACTGCTGACTGCATTTTAAATACACTCCACCACTTCTGTCAAGACAGCTGTATGATTCCAATCTCTTACAATAGATATGCTTTCCGAGCTTGGAGTGGATGCTGTGGAAACCGAGATATCGGTCTTTGCAAGCCCTGTTTTTTGTGCTTCAGTCACCCAGAGTTCTTTTCTTGGAAGTGCACCACATGACAAATGTGGTAGGCTTATGAGACTTAAAGGTTAAGTGTGTAATTTTGTTGATTTTAAAATACTTTCCCATCCTTTAAATTTAGAACTACTTTGTAAATGTTAAATAAGTTTGTTTTATATAATATGAGCTTGTACTGTAAGAATTACTATCAGACGTTCCACATTTGCTATGTTGTCATTGTCAAGTGACTGCCTCAGTTGCATATTTTCACTGAGTTAGTAATGTATACATCTGATGTACACTTAGAAATCTCAACAGAGTAGAGTTTTTTTTGTGCTTGCTGTTTTATGAATACTGAGAATTCAGATAAACTACTATTTTCATGTACATTTTCCACCAAGTATTTAGTAGGTGCACTGTGGCGTTGTCAAAATGTTTCTTTGTTTGAGAATCCTGATCAACCTGACAGCAAAAGGGCAAATTCCAATCGGAAGTGAGCATCCCTATGCCCTACTCACTCCGAAGGGCAGAACATGACCATAAATTATTAAATGACTTCTTTGAAGTGACCATTGCTTGTTCCCTTTGCTAACGGACCTGTGGAGGAAGGAAACCTGTACTTGTAAAATATCAAGATTTTTGCAACTTTGCTTCTCAATTGGTGTTGAAAGGGCACAGAAACTACACACTTTAAGTAGATAAAACATTTAAATATACTAATAGATATAAAATAAGTTTAGTTGTAGCAGATTTTCAACTTTTGAAAATTCCCAATAACTCTAAATCGTATCAAGCGTTATTAGAAATATTGAGGAGTTAAGAATAGCATCCGCATAGATTGATTTACCTATTAAGTAGGATACTTGAGAAGTGAGAGTGACCCCATTGTCCTTTTCAATTTCCTGAGGGCATCTATCCAGCAGCTTGTCTATCCGTTCCCTCTCTCTTGACCTACCCTTATCCTTTTCCCATTTTTCAGTTTTTGCTTCCCTTGCCTGTTTACATTGGAGCGGTAATTGCTGACCACTGCACTCTTTTAAGAGTTTGTTAATGGTTAATCTCATCTATTGCCCTAAGGTGCTGAGATCTCGTGGCCATCCCGAGGGGATTCCACCGTTGGCCACATCCAGAGTTGCCAGCTGAGAGCTAATGATGAAGAAAAGCCCCATTCTCTATCTTAGCAGCTGTTTTAGTAAACATCACATGTATTTGCCTGGACCTGTTTAAGACTGTTACCATTTTCAGGATAATGGGGTCTAAATATAGTGGGCCAGTGAAAAGGAAACCACTAATCTGAATATTTTAGGGGACGTTTCTCCTTCAGTGTCTCTGGTGGTTACAACACCGGTCCTGTAATAGGGATTAAAAAGTGAATTTAATAGTAATCTCTTTTGCCATAATGTAGACTGCCTTTGTACTTAAAAGGGTTTCGTTATAAAATCTTGTACTTTTTATTTTATTTTTTTGTGTTAGTGTCTCATATTTTTGATTGAATCCTTCCTTAGGGTAGCAGGAACACCAACTTCATGAAGCACTCCCTTCTCTCTTTCTTTGAGAGGTAGATTAAAGGGATCTTTCACCTCCCTTTTTGAATGACACAGAATTCTGAACTAGGAAGTGGGAAAGAGAACTAGACTCCTTAAACATTTAGTTTTCTGTGATATTTGGCTTGTCAGCTTAGCTGAACTTGTCAGTCAGGTAAAATTGATATTGAGTATTTAAGTTGCTAAAATAGCTTGTGATAATCTTGGTAGCATCAGTAAGAATGGATTATTGACAATTATGGCAATGTTTTTAGTTCATGATCTGTAAGAATGGATCTTTATTAATACCACCAGTCATTGATTCGAGTAACTTTTTTGACATTTGTTTATAAAGTGTTCTATTTCTACAATATATAGTGTAAAAACGTCTTAGTGCTGCCTTCTTGAGGTTGAACAGTGGCTACTGCAGTTGAATTTTCCTATTGGATGTTCCGCACTTCATGTTGTACGCAGGTTTCAGCTCACCACGTGAGCTACGCCCTTGGCAGTATAAAAACCATCTTGTGTCGTCAGATGAGTCAGGAATTGGAATTGTGAGTATTGAAAATGATCAGGATAGAGTGTTTTAGCATCTATTTCGTCCCCTCTATCTCCGCTGGGGTCAGCCCACTTTTTCAGCATTTTCAAATATTGCCAGTGGGTGGAGTCAGGCTCTGATCAGAGGTTTAGTTACCCTTTAAATTCATAAATTATAGTTACATTTTATTTGTGATGGTATCTGAGCTACCTTGCCAACTGTTGAGCCCAGGCTAGATCTGTGAAGGATTAATTAAAAATGAATTATTCTAGTTAGGGCCTGTTTTTTGGCACTTATCTTGCTGATAGGCGAACATAACAGTTTACTTGCAAAACCTTGTCATTTAAGTTGTTTGGACCTGATCTTTCAGGTGCAACTGGTTGACCAAGTAGTCTTGCTGGTTAAGCTTCTGAAACAAAGTCTTTGGTTGTTCAAGAGTCAACTTGCACCATCTTGCTGGTTTAGACGATTGCGCCGATCAGTCGTTTGTGTGTCCAAAACACAACACGCAAGTCTTTTCATCAAGGCCTGTGCGGCAGTTGTTTAAAGAATGCTCTTCTGAGCCAGAACTGATGTCTCAGGTGGAATAAATGTTGCCTTGCTGTGAGTTAAATGTTGCCTGCTGCTTGTATTATTGGGCTGTGCTAGGCCTGTGGCTGTATTCATTTGTTTGTTTTATTAAACTTGTCTTTAAAAGGCAGAGCAGAATGATTTCCAGATCGTTTGGACTGATTTATTGGCCTGTCTGGTTTTACCCTTCATCAGAAAACAGCCACACAAGCCCCAGCGGTTAATGGCATCGTAATCTGTATTCAGTTAAGAAGTAATATCCTGCTTTGACTCTGCGTATGGTTTTCTCTTTTGAGTGTCAAGTCATCAAATTTGCCCAATTGCTCTATACGAGCCATAAAACCAGACATAATCCCTGTTTCCACATCAACCAACCATCAAAGCGCGATTTAAAAATGCACACTGTTTGCATGTCACACAAACCCATTGGCAGTCAGTTTTAATTAGAATTTGGATCCAGATGGTCTTTGATTTTCCCCATTTTCCTTCTTCCTTTTTTTTAAAATCGTCACGAAAGGGCACACACACATGCACCAGGACGCGGGAGAGGTTGATATTCAGCGTGAAAGAAGAGGAACATCTGAGGTTTGGATGTGATTAAGAATTAATCACCCTGGTTGCCAGGGATGTAATTGGTTTGGAACGGAGCTCAAAGTGGGAAGTTCAGGGCTCCGACCATTGGGAGATTGAAAGACTGTTATAAATAGCACCATCAACCTCTGAAAATATTGATGTGAGAACAGATTTCAAAAAGACTGCGTAAGGAGCTGCCAATCACATGTTTCGTAATGGTCACAACTTATGTAATGCCACCTGACTTGATTATTGGGATGTGTCTTAGAAGTTGTTGAGGTTTAGGTCAATAAAATAAATCCACTATGCCTTGCCCATATGAATGATACTAGAAGGAATAATGCAAAATGTTGATTAGGCTGTTACAAGTGACATTTCTAGAGCTCTATTATGTTATTCAGAAAGACTTGAATGATTCATGTTGTACATGGCATCGTGCTGTGTAAAAACCCCACTGTTGTTTGCAAAAAATCTGAACAAATGATAAAAATGTGGTTCTGTGATCATTAAACTAGCCTTGGTTTCTTTAAATAACTCATTATCTCTGTTCTTTTCATTCTTTTACAGTTACTCTGCTCGACTCTATGTCCGCCCCAGGTGATCTGGGTTGGGAAGCGTATCCATCAGAGGGGGTGAGTACCTGTGAAAGTCTGCGCAGCTCCCTTTAATAATCCTTCATATAAATTCAAGTCGCTACCTTATTTCAAATTCAGTAATTGATTGATTTTAAAAAAAAATTCTCAATTGAATTTTGAATGGCACACAATCTTGGTAACATCTAATGATTTTCCCTTGTAGGGGTATTTTGCACCTAAAACCTTTCAATTACCAGCCCAAATTTTTAATTGCTACTTCATCCCCAACTAGTGCTGTTATACCCCGGATTTAAAGTGTACTAGTGCTCGATCTTCTCGACCCTGAATGGTCCACTGCTTCCCTCTGTGAAAACACAGCCTGTGACTCTTTAGAGTTTCCTGTGGGGGTCATAGGAGAGTATCTCATTTTGAACAACCTTGCCACCCCTCTGAGTAACGATCTCCTCTGTGGGAGTTGGTTCTTATCCCACGCTTTCGTGTCATTCATTCAAATCCATTTTCACAAGATGAAGATGGATTGTAATAGTGGCCTTGGCACAAGTAGTCACGCTCGGATTCATGAGGGCCTGTAAAGAGAAATATATTATGTTTTTGTGTGCGGCTGATAAAGCAGGGGAAGAGTTCAAGGTTTGGCATTTCCAGCAGTATGCATACAACAATTCTGAAATGAAAGATTTGTGTTGCGTTAAAAACCATAAGGCAGTTTGAACGTTGCTTCTTTTCGTGCCATTATTTTTAACCCACAAACTTACTGACGTCAATGCCAAACCAACAAACCATGTTATTTTTCATGGTTTTCGTTAGCCTTTGTTGATTTTTACGGATTTAGAATTGAAGTTTCCAAGGCACAATTATATTATTTTGTCTGCATCAGCAATGAGTTGAATTATGCACGAACAAAACAACTGAGACTATTCAGTTTGTAACTGTCAGATGCACTTTTCTCTTGACGAAAGTTTTCTCGTAATTTGCCCTTCATGTATCCATCAAAATCTTTCAGAACCCACTGTAAGAGCTTAGAGCCAAAATACACAGGACAATTACCAAAGCATTAAAAGATGTCTGTCTTTTTGAATTGATCAACTTTTGTTCTCTTTGATAGTGGGAGGAGATCAGTGTTATGGACGAGAGGAACATACCTATGAGGACGTACCAGGTGTGCAATGTCATGGAAGCCAATCAGAACAACTGGTTACGCACCGGACTGATCCAGCGAGAGGGGCGCTGCAACGTGTCTATGTGGAGATCAAATTCACTCTGCGTGACTGCAACAGCCTACCGGGCGTCCCTGGAACCTGTAAGGAGACGTTTAACGTGTACTACCATGAATCCAACAATGCAGTCGCAGCGCCTTTGCGGCACATCGCGAGAGCCAGTATGTGAAGATCGACACTATTGCGGCCGACGAAGAGCTTCACGCAGACAGACGTTGGGGATCGTGTCATGAAGTTGAATACGGAAGTGCGAGACATCAGTGGTCTCAGTAAGAGAGGCTTGTACCTGGCGTTTCAGGACCTAGGTGCTTGCATTGCTTTGGTGTCGGTGAGAGTCTTTTATAAGAGATGTCCGCTGGCGGTGCTCAATCTGGCCAGGTTCCCGGACACGGTGACGGGTGGCGATTCAGCGCTGGTGGAAGTGCGTGGCACTTGTGTGGAGGATGCGGAAGAGCTGGAGGGACCACGGATGTTTTGCAGTGCTGACGGAGGTTGGCTGGTGCCCATCGGCCGTTGTGTGTGCCGGCCAGGCTTCGAGGAGGTGGATGGACACTGCCAACGTAAGTATTATTTATTTTACTGTCTCAAATGATGCTATTAGAATATATCACATTTTTTTGGCTAACTGGGTTAGCATGCTCTTGGAAACACTTATCTTTGAGACAAATATTGCGACCACTACAGTGGGTTTAAATGGCAAGCATGTTTTGAGGTTCTTCATATGTTATCTCAGCTGTCCTGCTGTGTTAGTTATTGGTTGTGGAAAAGAAACTTGAGGATACACAGTTACACTCTAAAAAATGCTGGGTTGTTTCAACCCAAATTTGGGTCAATTATGGACAAACCCAAAATTTACAGTTGAAAGTTAAAGTTTGGTTCAAATTTTAAATTAAATTTTTAACCCAACATTTGGGTTTGTCCATATTTGACCCAAATTTGGGTTGAAACAACCCAGCATTTTTTAGAGTGAAGAAACTGTAGCAGATGGGGTTGAAGGTTATGTCTTACTCCTAAGAGCAATCTGATGTTTGGAAGAGATCTAAGAAGGATTATTGTTAGATTAATATTGAAATATGACAGCATGGGCTAGATCCTTTAGTTGAGCTATAGATATGGCTGGGTAGATGGATAGATATAGATAGGTAGATAGATGGATAGATATGGGTGGAAAGTTGAGAAGGTAAATAGATATAGTTGAGTTATAGATGTAGGAATGCAGCTAGATAGATGGTAGATGTATACAAAGAAATATAATTGTTTATTAAGCAATAACCTTTTGTGTAAACCACATACCTCAATCAAAAACTAGCAATCCTTCTGGTAGTCTTTTGCACTTTGGTCTCTTTCATAGTTCTAAACAAAAGATCCATTATAAAGAGAAAATTCTAAATAAAACCTGACAAATTAAGTTATCCCACTTGAAGTAGACCGCACGCTTTCTTACCACGTTCATGGAAACAGGGTTGGACTCAGGTCTCTACACTGTTCTTTTAATCTCAGAAGGCACTAATGGCTTTATTAATGTAGCCTGCTTTCTAGCCAAGACGAGGGCTACACTGTAATTGTTTATTTTTTTGCTTTTGTTTCTCTCTTTCCCTTTGGTTATTCAAAGACATGTCACTCCTCAGCCCACGTTAGAGGAGCTTGCCTGTACACCACCCCAGGACTGAGAAGGCTGCAGCTTTTAAATATTCATTTAGCCATTCTGCACTGTTTTCTTGTGGGTGAAAGTGTAGATCAGGAAGGAGGGGTCTGGACAGGGTTACAAAGAACTTTTGAGAGACTAGAAAGTAGGCTAGAGAGATGGGGGTGGGAAATCCATCACAACCAATTCAGTGCTCTTTGGTTTGGACCATAGCTAATAGAGTCCTACTGCTCACTTCAATTACTGGATCTGTTAATTAGGGCCAGAGCACCGATGGTGCGAGGACCCTCTTGGAATTTGTTTACTAATTTGCTATTGCTAGTCAGAATCAGGATGGTATAAAGTGCTATTAATTGTCTTAATATTATGGGCCCTATCTTGCACCCAGTGCAATTCACTTTGTACACCGACGCATGCATCATTCGTATTTTGCACCTGTGCAAAGTGGACTTTTCCGTCCACAGACACATGCCGGCAAACTAGGGAATGAAGTTGCACTCCTTGGGCGGTTCAGCTCAAAAAGGAGGTGTGTTCTGGCGCAAAGAATCCCTGGTGCGTTTTCACCAATTTTGCAGTTCCAGAAAACAATTGCGCCACTGAAAAAAAACCTGGTCTAAAGTCAGTGGCACATTGTGCGTACATTCAGATGCTATTTTAAGCATGCATGCTTGGCCATAATACAGAGTGTTAACAACACTCATACACTGTAGATGATTCTCTCATCTAAACAGATGCATTTTACTTTTTGCAAATTTATACATTATTATAAAGAAAAATATAGGAAATCGTTGTGTCCTACCCTGGTTAACACCAGACCATTCTCAGTTGTAATTGAGTTATGGTCTCGCAAAGCATCATAGACAAATCATTTTCAGAGGGACGTCACCAACGGACGTCGCGGGTGTTGTTCTTTGCTCGGTTTTTAACAAAAAGGAAACATTCAAATTGCTTAAAACAAACGCGATAGCTGATTCGAACGAGTGATGTTCGACGGCGGCATCCATCTTTGTAATGTAGGCTACAAAATCTGCTTTAAATTCCCAGCGCTGTCATCATCGTGTAAAGCCCGCGCCAACGTTTCTGATTGGTGCCACGATTTAGACGGATTGGAAATGGGCTTGAATGAGCTCTTTGCCAGACTAACTTTCAGAGCAAATCTAAATTTGCCGGAAGTTGTCTGGGTTTTCCCAGGCTAGTTGTGCCCATGACGGTGGGAAAAATAGGCATAAAGCTTACACATTTACCCAAATTATTATATGCATGTTTAACCAAAGCTAATTTGGGTGGGTTTGTCCCATCCCCAATGTCACTTGTCTTTCTTTTAAGGCCCTGACGAGAACATCGATCTCCTTGGCTGTGAACCGATTCTGAAGCATGTCTGGTAAATGCGCTATTATAATAGTATTGCTCCATGGAACAAGTGCACCTCGTTCATCATGCTCTTAAAGGGAATGTGATATGAGGCTCTTATTGGTTTGTTTCCCGTTAAGCCCAAACCACACCTATGAATAATAAAGCTACTTCAGACCAACCCCTTTTAGATTTTCAAGAGTCATTTATCGCGCCGGTTAAATAGCAACAGCTCTGAGATCCGCCCACAAAGTTACTTGCGCTTTGCGCTTAACACTTGCGTTTTAGATCGTTAAAATAGGGCCTTCTGTCATAGTACTTAGTTTATCTCATTACCTTCAATTCAGATTACTCCATTTTAAACTCACTCAGGAAAAATATAATTTCTTGTGGCAAAGATCAGTGCCGCAAGAAAGATTCAGCAGCACTGGAAAAAGGTTAACATTTTAACAGCTATTCATTACTGTGAGTGATGGAGACTGGGCTGTGACTCAAAAATAACCTTAAAATAAAAGATTTACTCTAGCTGCATCAAGAAATTGGTTAATTCATACGAGCCCGGTCAGCTGACAAAACATTCATTGCTCTCTGGCTCCGACAGCTCCATGAGAAACGGGGCATTGCCATGCGAAATGACACAAAGTGAAACAGCTCGTGGTCTGTTTTCACCTTGCGGTCTTGCTGTGGGTTCTGGAAGTGCTTGCTGACGCTGGCTTTCTGCACTTTTCATGCTGCGAAGGCTTTTATATTCACTGAACAACAGCTTTAGTAGAAGGACAGAAGTCTTAAAGCAAAATTTTAGCCCTCCCAAGTACCAATTGCGTGAGGACCCTCTTGAAATTACTCTGTTTATTATCCTTTTCTCTTTCTTTATCTTTTTCTTTCTTGTCTTATGTTCCTTTTATTACTCTATTCTGGCCTTTTTTGTATCCCCCCCCTCTTTTCCTTTTTCTCTCTCCTGTCATATTTTGTCTTTTGGATTCTCTGTAAATCTGCCAACAGCGCCTCAGTTTATCCCACTCACCATTTACCGTCGGCACACAACGCCGTGATAGAAGAGTAAAAAATAGAAAGAGACGGACGTCTTCTCCCACAACCTCGGCTCAGTGAACTGCCTCTTATATTTTTTCTCTTCCATTCTTTTCCTTTCGTCTTATTGTGGCAGCTCTCGAACGATCTCCAACAGACCCCCCCCCCATATCCCTCCTTGTTCAACACTTTGTCTTGCCGTCCTTTTTCTGTTTCTATATCCTCTCTTAACCTTTTATACTGTGAATGTGTGTTGTAAACTCTGATAATAAACCCTCTTGTATCAAGTCTTTTTTACCATGGCGGTTCATTCTTATACGTATCTCTCAGCATAGAGCACTTTGGATTACATTCACAGCCCTATTGTTGGATGTAAATGGTTTTCGAGTGGCTTGGTGGTGCACACCAGACTCTGAGTTTGGGTCTGCCATAAGGTCTGACCCGATGGCCCCTCGACTGTTAGCATGCCAGCTGAAGATGGGCACTCTCTTCTGTTTCCTGAGGCGTATTTTCTACAGCGCTAAGCTCACACAGTGTGTCTGAATGGAGTGCTTTTCATTGGGGCAGGAATGGCAGAAATGAGCTCTTTGTAACGGTAATCTCGCTGTGAGGAGCTCTGGAGTGTCTTCCTCCATAGGATTTGAGCTGAGAAACTGGGTCATGGGATTGTCAGCACCCCAACGGAGATTCACAGTGGAGGCAGCTTGAAGGGATGAGCTTGTGTGTGTGTGTGCTCCAAAACAGAATTTTGGAGTGTAGATTGGAGAGGTTAACACGGTTAAGAGACCTGAGCTTTCCACACATTGCGGCTGTTCGTCTTTATAGGGGCTCTAGTAATCACATACTTAGACGTTTAGTTTGATTTCCACATCTGTAATCCCCACCACGTGATGATCGCCTGCTGGGTGACAGCATGACACTGGAATTGCAAGAGTTTATCTTCGGCCAGTGATTTTGTTAAAGGTACCAAGGACACAAGTCACCATTCAGCTCACCCACATAAACCATCTCTTCTGTTAAAACTGTAAATGGGCATAATGAAATTGGCAAATCTGAGTAATTTTGCCTCTAATGGGCAGAACAGTTTAGAGCAGTAGTTCTCTACCTTTTTGACTCCAATCCTCGCCATTGCCCATAACAATATTCGAAATCCCCATGAGTTTATATATGGTAACACTTTAGTTTAGGGTCCAATTGTCACTATGAAGTAGTTGTATATTATTAGGATATTGGCTGTTTATTAATGCTTATAAAGTACATATTAATGACTTAAGGCCCTTGCACACTGAAAGTGAGTGAATTTTCTGAGTCTGAAATTCACGTCCGAAATTTTAGCACGTTAAAAATAAATACAACCTCACGCTATGTTAATCACGCTTGCACACTGCCTCCGAAACTTTCGCCCATCATAAAAAAAATCGAATCGGGTTCGATTTTCTGCATTTTCGCATCCGTAGCAAGCAGTTTGAATGGAGTTTGAATGATGTTTTGACAATTCAGAGCCACCAAATCATGAATATGAAAAACGCATACAGAAATTACGGACTCAGTGTGCAATGGCCTTTATTCTGCGTGACCATATTCTACATATTCCCTTAGTGTATGCTTACATGACAACCATGTACTAAAAACAGACGAAAATGTTGTCAAACAATCTCCGTTCACATGGATCTGTGAAAATGACTAAAAAGGCTGTATTTTGCATGCCAGGCCAGTTGTTGGTGATTTCACTTTGTCAAGAAACACAGTAATAGGCTTGAACATGTAATACACATACACATGACGTCACCGTTTTCACAAATTCGTGTTTTTGTTGTTTACAAAAGAGGTGGTGAGGCATCGTTTTCAAAATCTTTTTTCAAAAGCGTTTGTTTTCAAGCCCCCAAAATGCCATTGTCGTGTAAATGAATGGTCAAAACGCATACATTATTCTACATTCAGTTGAAAACGTGTTGTGTAAATGTACACTTAATCCTACCCAATACCTTAATTTAACAACATCTACCTGACTAACTATTAATTACCAGTAATTTTTTTTAGGCAAAAGTCCTAGTTAATATTTCGTTAATAGTGAGAATTGGTCCCTAATCTAAAGTGTGACCATATGTATATATGTGTGTGTTACATATTATATATTATGTATAGTACTGATGGAGGGACCCTTACATTTACATTTATACATCATGTTTTAACAACATTTGGTAAAAAGAAACTGCTTGGTTGGTACTTCCAGGGAATCCAACCACAAAACATGCCTGTGGATATTTAGGTCCCATAACACATGAAGCGTGATATACCATTTCTGCGCTATGGACATACATATACTGAATCATTTAAGCATCACTGGTACCTGCTGATAGCCCCTACAGCTCAGTGAAGCATAAAGCTGCCTGTTCAACACTCAGCCCAACTCAGCAACTGAGCTGTTTTCTTCTTCTTCACATGCTTTTGAGCCCTCTCCATTGCATATTACTAGCTCTCTGCTAGCTACTCCTTGCCTGTGTATGTGAGCTGTGTCAAGTGCAAGTTTTTCCAACCTAGAAGCTTTTATCGGCAAAGACAGTGCAAGACATCTGCAATAGCCATTTCGCTTAACCTTGATAATAACATTATTTCTGGAACAAATGTTAAAAGAAAAAGATGTTTGCTCATATATGTAGCTATACCCTGCCAGCCGGACTGGCTCAGGAGTAGCAACATGAATGGAGAGGCTACAACATAATCAAATTTGCACAAATGTGCATTTAATCAGGAAAACAAACATAACTACATTAAAGTATAAGATAAAATATAAAGATACAAAAACAACAACATCAAACCAAGGATTGGAGAAGGGTCAGCATGACAACCAAACAGCAAGAACAAGCTCAGCAGCTACTAGCTAGCAGCTATCCTCCAGCTTTCTTATGTGCAGCATGGTTAATCACCATCACTTCTCCACACCTGTTTCACAGCAATTAACCTGATGACACAAATAGTGTTACCCAGAGACCCTGTTGTCATGAGAATGCTTGCGGGTGAATATTTTATCAGATGTGCCTTTCGTTTACACGGGACGGCGTTTTTGAGGCTTAAAACGCAAAAAGTGAAACTACCCTCCCGAGTGGAAATCTTAAAACGCTCCACCGACCACGTTCCCGTCTAAAGGGTAAAACGCAAAAGTCTGCTAGACAGTGAAGGTTGTATGCAGCGCACAGACTTGGTGTTGTTATGTGGCAGTGGTTCACATTGCCACTTAGCTGCCTGGAGTGCATACGATTTCACACACTTTTGCGTCACCATATGCACGCTAATTTCCCACCCATAACGCTCATCTAAAAAGAAATTAAAAAGTAATAACTCAATGCCACTTTTGCATTTTCTCTTCAGATCGTTTCCGTGTAAACATAGCCTTACTGGACAAAATAAAATACTACATGCCGTGATCCATCACATGGACACTGACAGTGTTTCTTTAAAACCATACATGCTTAAATGCTTGAAATGTTTTTTTTGTTAGTTTTTTAGAAATGTAAATTGTGCCTGCATATGAAAGTCTTAACAAAAAGAAATGTATTGAAACATAAATAAATCACTGAGCTTGAAGAGTTCGTAAAAAAAGGAATCGAATAGGATATTTTTGAAAAGGCTAAAATATAAGTGTTTTTTGGTCACTAAATAATTACCATATTAATTATGTGTAATTAGTAATATCGTTTAGTTTTAACAAATTACTTTAAAATGTGTCAAAAATAATAAAATAAGGATGCTGCTTTTATTAGTGGCATCTACTTAGTAAGCTGCCGACTAAAATGCCTCTCCATCTCAGCCCTCTATCATACTGTCTACCACATGTCATCTGCCCATTTCTTTACCTCCAGCTGCTGTTGGATCAATAACATTTTAGTAGCCAATAGTAAACAATATGGAATAACCTGTCAGTTGATGGCAAAGTGCCAATCTGCAATTTAGATTCACGGTCCAACTGTCATAACACAGACGATTCGTGATACTTGTTTTCTTTGCCATGCAGTTGTCTCTTAGGAAACTTTAGAACATGTTCTAGTTTCATATTGCTGGCAAACTGAGATCTGAGCAAAGTAAAATATAAATGACACCCAAATCAAACACTGTTGATGTCACACTAATGACAGTAAGGCCTACATGGTGTTTAGGTTGTCTTCTGGGGATATTTGAGATTTGTGCCTTTCTTTCTCAGAAAGCAGTTAAAACAAGGCCGTTGTGAGCTCTGCTGGAGAACGTCAGGATGGCTACCAGATGTAGCCGTGTTTTTTTTTCCTCTTTTGCTCCTGGGTCTTGGGTGTGGACCCCTGTCGGAAAGACATGGGCTGGAATAGAGTCTCCACAGCCAAAGCATCAAAGACTCAGCGCGCCATCAATTATACAGGGACATTGGCAGCTTACAGAACTCTAAAATTTCATCCAGGGAGTTTATCACATCGTTGAATGTTACTTTTCTGTCTACAGGATGAATTTATGAATGTTTTTGCATGCGTTTAGTTGAAGTTGTGTTTCTCGCTCTGTAAAACTGACAGGCTGGCTTCACACTTTTTCTTTATTGAAAAGGGAAAATGTTAAGGAAACTAGATATTTCTTCAGATTTTCTTCCTTTCACCTGCTGTTTAAGTGTCACCATAGGCCTATCATTCCCATTTGAAATATTAACATCATTATTTTTATAGAGATGTTCACAACTCGCATTATGACGACTAATAGTGGTGCGTTTTTTTCTTTTTCTTTCACAAAGTGTGGTCAAAATAACACTTAAAATGGGGAAAGAATTGTTTTGGGAAGTCTACACTTCTCACTACAGTGTTGGTCTTGTGTTGAGTGACCTTTGCCTCACATTGACGTTGAATTGGGATTTGTTTCTGCAACTGTTTTGTCTTTTAATGGCACTCAGATGTATGTGTGTTTTGAAGAGGAAGAAGGCACGTGGAGGCAATGACACGTGCATCCAACAGTCGTCCTTGCATTATTTTATTTTTCCAAACTCTCTTAATAATTCATTTGTCAGGCTGCAGATGACGAGGGCCTTACGACCAGGAGAAACAGTCTGGCTGGCTCATACTTGAAATCAACATGAATCAGAATGGACCCTATTTACTTGAATGCTTTTCCCTGGTCTTATTGTTAATGACGTATTAGTGAACATTATTCCAAATGTAAAAAAAAAAATCTTTAGTCAAATATGAAATATTTTATATATACATATAAAAAACAAAAAACACCAATTCATTTCCTTCCTTAAAGGAGTAGTTCACTTTTAAAAAAACTTTTGCTGATAATTTAGATGTCCATGTCATTCTTTCTTTAGTCTAAAATAAATTTTTGATAAACATTTCAGCATTTTCTCCATATAATGCACTTCAGTGGGAACCAAACAGTTCAAGGTCCAAAAGACAGTTTCAGTGCAAACTGTTCAAAGGGCTTTGAAGGATTCCAGACGATGGATAAGGGTCTTATCAAAGTGAAACGATCGCTCATTTAAAAAAAAAAAGTTTTTAAGTTTTATAAGCTTAAATACTCGCCTTGCTCTGTACTGCGATGCACGTTCGTGACTCTCCTGTTCGAACTCTGTTCGCTTGATAAGACCCTTATTCATCGACTGGAATCGTTTAAAACCCTTTGAACAGTTTGCAGTTTGCACTGAAACTCTTTTGGACCTTGAACCGTTTGGTTCCCATTGAAGTGCATTATATGGAGAAAAATCCTGGAATGTTTTCATCAAAAACCTTAATTTCTTTTCGACTGAAGAAAGAAAGACATGGACATCTTGGATGATATGGGGTGAGTAAATTATCAGCAAAGTTTTTTCAAAAGTGAACTGCTCCTTTTATATGCACAGACTATTGAATAACTGTTTCTTATCAAAATCTAATTCAGGTCTGGATTCATTCTGGTATGGAAAGCTCGCTTTTTATGATCCAGTCAATTTCCAATGGATAAAATAAAGTCCCATGCTACTTTTTCTTTTTATTACCTATTTCTCATGGAAATACACCAGTTTTTGAAGCTAACATGTTTTTTTTTCACATGCAATTTTAAGGGACAAGACCTCTCTGTTAGTACACAATCATGTCAGACATTTAAAATTATTCCCACATTTTAAAAAAACAGGCAGAACAACAGGAGAGACAGGAACGAGATACCCAATAGCAACACATGTGTAATGAAATGGAGCCAATAAAACGAGAGGCTGTCTTTTAAGAGGAGCCAGTTTCCAGTGCTGTCTCGAAGTCTGGCGCTGGCTGGTTTACAGACCTGATCTACAGTTCATGGTTGCAGACCTGCACAACCTCACATCTCCCATGCAAATCTACATTTTTGCTTTTTTTCGAGTGACCAACAGCTTCTCTCAAAAATCCACAAGGCATTTGGAGGCTCTTAAAATAGATCAATAGATAGATCAATATGAATAAATCTGTTTAATTCAGGAAAACAGTAGTAGGAGCTATTTTAATGGCCACTCAATGTTCAGAAATAATGCATTTGCTTCGGAAGACTCAGCTTGAAGTTTTAGGTTCCTATGATTTTAAATTGATGTAGTGAGACTATAGTGTGTATGCTAGAACAGACAGCAAGGAAAAAGGCACGAGTAAGCGGAGAAGAATTCGTTTTCATTGCTACTTTTCTCGCGTGTATGGATAATCTCTTTTTTATAGCTCTCCACCCAAGAGCTGCGGTCAGAGGCTCCCCCTGTTCCCTCTGTATCTCACCCACTGAAATAACAGCAAGACCGCCGGTCTCCAAACACACCTGCTTTTCATTTCAGCCCCACTGATTACAAAGTCTGCAGGAAAACTTCAGTATTGAGTGTACTGTAAGTTTGAGTAGAACAGTCTGGATGCAAACCACATCCAAATATGTCGTTCCATTTCTAAGATTAAAAAATGTTATGTGTTAGTTTCTTAGAAGGACTACAATTAACTGTCGTATTGTTATATTTTCTTTTCTGTTCAGTTATATTTTCTTCTGTACATTTTTATTTATATTAATTAATAATATAAAAATATTTAATTTATTTTATTAATTTGTTTAGTAATTGGTGGTGTATTGCATTCACTTGAAGAAAAAAATCTACTCTGTTTTTCTGAATTAACGAGTTAATTTTTCATGAGAAAAAATTTTTTGCTCTGTTTTTCTGAATTAAACGAGTTAATTTTTCATGAGAAAACATTTTTTTGCTCTGTTTTTCTGAATTAATGAGTTAATTTTTCATGAGAAAAAAAGTTTTTGCTCTGTTTTCTGAATTAACGACTTAATTTTTCATTAGAAAAAAGTTTTTGCTCCTGTTTTTCTGAATTAATCGACTAATTTTTCATGAGAAAAAGTTTTTGCTCTGTTTTTCTGAATTAATCAACTTAATTTTTCATGAGAAAAAAAGTTTTTGCTCTGTTTTTCGAATTAATCAACTTAATTTTTCATAAGAAAAATTTTTCATTCAGAAAAACAGAGCAAAAAAATTTCCATGAATAATTAACTCATTAATTCAGAAAAACAGAGCAAAAAAAAATTTCTCATGAAAAATTAACTTGTTAATTCAGAAAAACAGAGCAAAAAAAAATTTTCTCATGAAAATTTAACTCGTTAATTCAGAAAAACAGAGCAAAAAATTTTTTCTCATGAAAGATTAACTCGTTAATTCAGAAAAACAGAGCAAAAAAAAATTTTTCTCATGAAAAATTAACTCGTTAATTCAGAAAAACAGAGTAGATTTTTTTTCTTCAAGTGAATGCAATACGCTACCGTAATTTAGCAAGTGAAAATTCAAATAGACTTAAATTGAAGCAAGGACCAAATGAGGCAAATTTGACTTGGGTCAGTAAGCAGCCACCTGGGAAATTTTGTATGGACAAGTACTCTGTTATTCCTTACTAGTTATTCCGTAAGTGCTTTTTTTCATAGGCTGTGCAGTCATATCCTTCACAAGTGCTTCTGTTTTGTGTGATTCTTCTCGAAAGTTGGAAAATCTGCTGTAGGCGGAATTGATTGAGGAAAATTGTAAAGCTCTGCGTTTGGGTCGTGATAAAGTTGTCCACCTTGTTTCTTTCAGTTGTTTCGTGGGATTAAGTAGTCTCTGTTCAAGTGGACATTATATGCCACTGGGTTGATAGGATGTTCCAACTAGGCCTACCAGCAAAGCCTGGGAGATTGGCTCTGTCACGCTGTGCATGATGGATGGAAAGCAGGAAATAGCCTTCGGAAAGAAAGGGCACTCCAGGGAGATTGAGAGAAGATTGAGACAAAGGAGAAATCCAGGAGTAGAGATGTTTTAAACCCTCTCCTGACACCTCTGAGGTAATTGGACAGGTTTTTCGGATGTTGAAGGCCAGGTAGATGCATGTGTTACGTGAGTGCCATTTGTGCAACCATTTTTCCATGGTTATTGGAAAAGGTAAATGGTTTGACCTCTGAAAAGCAGTCAGATTTCCTCAATTGCTTTTGGGATCAACTTACTCCTGTTGAAGGGGTTAAAGAAGTGTTTTAGACCCCAAAACAGGCGGATTCTGTGTGAATATTGCGAACAACCTTTTAGCATTCTGGACGGAAAGTCTTGCTCCACCATTCTCCAGTCAGCTCTGTCATCAGCCCGGATTGGTTGGATTTTTTTCCTCTCCAAAAATCAATGCTACAATGCCTAATGGCCAGGGTAAAAATGGCTGAAAAGACTTTAAAAAGTCTCTGCCGTGCAATTGGATGCTAAATCAATAGAGCGCTATAATCACTAGAACACTTCTCATTCCTGTAGGTGAGATTCTGCTAATGTGAAGAACCTTGTTTATTCTTGTGTCGTTTATTCATCCAGGTCATTTGCTTACCAACAGACATGCGAATGTGGATATCCAAAGACAAATGTGTTGAAATACCTAAGAGACTAACTGTTAGCCTAGGTTAGCATGTCATTGGGAAAATGACGGTTTGACATTGATGTATTTTGGCTGTTTAGCATCAGCAAGTCGAGCATCCACTTTTAGGTGTGCAAAAATCAAAGTCTATCTGGAACAAGCTTCACTGATCACTAATGCCAACGTTTTTTAGCACCATTTTGGTCATCAATTTGATGTAAAAGCATAAGAGAATGCCTGGTGATTATACTTAAAATGTAAGCTAGTCCATATTTTAGCCCATAGCTAACACATATGTGTCCATTTGAAGGCCAGGCACATGAAACGTTCCTCTGAAGGCTATAGAGTTAAACGTTTATTGAAAGAGATTGAGATGTTATTTTTTCAATTTCAAGCACTTCTCTTTGCTTTATTTGGTATGACCCTTTTGCTGTGTGTAGATCAAACTTCACTCCTATATTCTCATAGGAGTCCTACTATTAAGTCTTGATTCACAGTCAATGAAGAGAGCATTTTGGAATTATGTTGCCATGGAAACTAGTACATAAGCCTCTCTCTAGGTAATATAAGGCCTGGTTTTTGTGGGTTTGGGCACTGTTTGACTGACCCTACCTATTTTTCTTCTTTTCCGAGGGGTCCGTAATGCTGTTAAATTGAAACGGCACCTAAAGCGCTGGAAGAAGGGATGCCACTCTCGAATATACTCTCTTTTCAAATATACAATATATAATATTTTGGTTTAAGTTTCACAATTTCAAACTTTCCACTCCAATGGTTAGATTTTTTTTTCTTGTTTGAATTTTTTGTATTCTAGGGCTGCCAAATTTTATTTTATTTTAGATAGCCTTGAACTTTAGTTCCTGTTTTTTAGTTCCTGATTTTTTTTCCAGCCTAATTTTTATATAATTTAGTTTTCTTTTCAAATGTCTCACCATAGTTAGTAGGGTTGGGTCTCGAGAATTGAGTATCGATTGGAACCGGGACTAACTTTACGTTTTTCCGGAATCGTTCAAAAGTAAAAATTTCGATTCCTAGTTTCGATATTTACAGTCCGCTGAGTTCGATTCGGAAGAAGAAACCGCTGAACACCAACGAAGAAGCATCTACCGGAAGTGTTGGCATAACCGCGCAGGTCGAACATGAGTACCTTACGGCGGCTTTAGTGTGGCTTCACTTTTCTAAAAATAACGAAATTATATAGCGCTTTTCACAATACAGATTGTATCAAAGCTGCTTCACAGTATCAATCAAGAAAACTTAACAGTGTTTGTTTATTCATGAAAAAAATAATAATAATTTGTGTTTTCAAAAATAAAGCTCTCTTGAGGAAAGTGTACCCCCTGTGAAAATATATTCATAATTTATAATATTTATAATCAAGTTCATAGTATTTCCTTCATAAAGAGCGTTGGTTAGCAAGGTTAGCTAAACATTTTTTGACCCTGCCTCTTAAAAGAATCGGAATCCAGAATCGTTCAGGAACGGGAATCGAAACAAGGAATCGGAATCGGAATTGGAATCGGAATCGGAATCGTTCAAATTCAAACGATACCCAACCCTAATAGTTAGGCGCTGTCCCTGAACCCTGATGTGATGGAGAAGGGTCTCTGTTGAGGTGGTGGGTTGATGTCTATTGATCTGTCTCATTCAATATGAACCAAAGACTGCAGACAGAATGAGAAATACACTAATAGCAACCATTCGTCCCCATGGACCAGGGCATTAAACACACTCTCCAAACATGTCTCTCATCCTCCGCCTCGCAGGAAGAAAATAAAATACAAGCTCTCCGCTGTTCATTTTTCTCTTGCTTGCTTTCTCTCTCTTTATTCCCATGATGGTGCTGCTCTTTCTGTCTTTCTGTCTGAAGGTATCATATATAAAAGCTATTGATTATCTAGAGCCAAGGGGACACCAATCACACCAATGTAAATATTTGATAAGGGAGCCATTTTAGATCTCTGAGATGTTTGACTTTTCTCTGTCTTCTGCTCATGAGCAAAGGTATTCTTAATGTTTTGCTATACATTGATTATTTTCTTCGCTCATCAATTTGTCTTTAACATTTTGTTGCCTAATGTTGCTTAGCATGGCTATTCCAGCATTAACCATCATGGGTTCACTTTATGTTAAGATTTCATCATGGTAGACACCTTGCTGGAGGATTTTTTTCAGGCTTTCATGATCTCAAATGGACCAATTAATCTGGAAAATTTCAGCTCTCCACTCAGGGGCAAATTGCATCTCCTGGATCTCTCGTTCACAGCATTTCCATATCCTCTATTGTCCTTTTTTTGTGGTTAGCAGGCGTTGTTGAAATCTGCCTTGTTGCCAATGCGCTGGCTATGAGATACTAGACCAGTTGGGTTCCCCAAAAGGCCAGCTTTCCAACGGCTTTCTTGTTTGGCATTGAGCACCGAGAGGTTGCAAAACCACAATGCACACACTGTTTCATTTCAGGCCTCGCTCAGACTTTACACCTCTTACCTCACACTAACCACCAGAGGTTACCGGTTCAACAATTGCCCCTGTGGGTCTTAGCTAAATACGCTGGAATCATGAAGTGTTTTACATGAAGTAGAACTTCACCTAATAACCCTGAAAACTGTACATTTTTGCTCAGAATTATGTAGGTCAGTGAATACTCCCGGATTTGTGCCAGAATTCAGTAAGCCTGTTAGCATAAAGCTTGAGTTAGCACAGCAGTGTAACCATTTGGGAAAATGGTTTTATTGTGTGCATTTCCACATCTGTGTATTTTTTCCTTTTGTATTTTGTACAGCAGAAAAGACTGGAACTATGCAGCGCTCTGAGCTCTGGCATTAAAAAAAAACAATGATGGCTTTTAATGTATCTGTGGTCATGTGGATTATGACATCTCTGTAAATAAAAGGAGAACATGGTTAGATAACAAAACACAGTCAGTGTGACTGATAAAGAAAGGATTTAGTAATTTCACACTATGGGAGAATGAAATAAAAAAGCGACGTTTTCCTGTTAAGAGCAGTATTAATTCTGCTGGTCTCGACTGCCTCTCGGCAGAATGAAGTAAAAGCGTTTAGAGCAAATTCTTGTTCCTTTAATCTCTCGGAAAGATCTCACGCTGAGAGGGTCTTATCTTTACTGAAGCATTACACTGTGTGTGTGTGTGTGTGTGTGTGTCAGTGGTGTTAGATTGAGATCAAGGTGGATAAATCTTTGTCTTCTCTGTCATTGTAGAAAGCCTACATGTGGTACATAATGCTTTGTAGTTTTAATTTTGGACCCAAAAATAGGCTTGTAAATATTAAATAGCAAGAAGAACCATACTGGTCAGAAAGAAAACGGCATTTTGCATGGTTTATATCATATTAAATGCTATTTTTTTACCCATTTGACTTTTTAAGCTTCATAACAGTGCAATAAACCACAGTTGATTGGTTGGCGGAGAACTGAAAGATGGTGATTCATTAATTAAGAGGGACAGCTGTCTTATTGATCATGATACATCTCCGGCTATTAACTAATGTTTAATGTGGTGGTAAATCAGAGCATCTGTTAATGGATTGAGGAGGTTTATGTGCCTGAATGTGAATGATAAACTCTGCCTTGTGCAATGTAATGCATATTTACTCATAATGCACTTATTATTTGGCTCGTGCATTGCAATACTGAGCCCTACACGCATTATATTGTAATGAAATATTATTAGGGTGAATTCAGGTAAAGTGGACAAATATTATAATGTCCCAGTTATCCCTAAATGACAATATAATACTGCTTAATCGCAATAGATATAAAATACAACACCATATAATATGATTACAACCATTACAACATAATAATTTTATGCCTCTTTTATATCCTAAGGAAATGGAAGCAGGAAATATTTACCACATTTACTGGCTCTGATGCAGGTGTAAATCCTATTTGAATAGTTTATTAAAAAATCGAGAAAATTGATCTATTTTTCTTTTATTTTTCATGTAGGAATTACAGCATGACTTCTGTAATGAAATTTCTTCGGAGCCCAAGCCATTCCTCAGTGTTTGACTTATTAATTACAGCACAGGTTGAGTCACTTAGCATGGTTAAATTTACAAGCAACTCCGCCTTTAACTGCTTTTCAAAGCAGCCGTCACTCTACACTCCATTAGCACAGTCCAAAGTTCAGTATTAGTCACTCTGAAAAGTGAATTATGTTGGAGGCATTGTGCTGTGGCTGATAAGAACTGACATGTTTGGGATGTGTTTGCAGAAATATAGGGTTTGCTTTTAGTTCTAGGGGCAACATGGGAGTCTGGCACAGCATCCCTGAGGGGAAGTGCTTTGATGCGCGCATACACACACACACACGGCCGCCACGTGCCTCTAGTCAGGCTAATGCTGCAGTGGGATGTTAGATATGCCTCAATGAAGAAGGTGACGAGAGCTGAGGGGAAATCTCCTCACAAAACTCTTCTCTTCACATTGCTTCTTCAATAGTACTCAAGTATAAGGTTTCATGCTCTAAAATGTCAACTTGTAATTTTACTGTCTTGTACCCTTAGAATACAACATTTTTGTCTGTTTCTGCCACTGTGCCTTTAAGATTTTTTTTAAGAATTCTATATGTAAATGACAATAGATAGATAGATAGATAGATAGATAGATAGATAGATAGATAGATAGATAGATAGATAGATAGATAGATAGATAGATAGATAGATAGATAGATAGATAGATAGATACACTGATTCTCTCTAGTTTTACTAAGTTGTACATTGAACTGATTTATTTCCTTGTTTTCGTTTAACTATATACTGTATAATGGGAATTCATATTAACATTTCTCTTATAATTGAAGTAATTTTTATAATAATATTAAAGGAGTAGTTCACTTTAAAAAAACAAACAAAAAAAAACTATTGCTGATAATTTCTCACCCATGGCATCCAAGATATCCATGTCTTCTTTCTTCAGTCAAAAGAAATTAAGGTTTTTGATGAAAACATTTCAGGATTTTTCTCCATATAATGGCACTTCAATGGGAACCAAACGGTTCAAGGTCCAAAAGACAGTAAACTGTCTTTTGAACCCTAAACCATTTGGTTTCCCATTTAGAAACTGTTCAAAGGGCTTTAAACGATTTCAGGTGATTGAATACGGATCTTATCAAGCAAAACAATCGCTCATTTAATAAAAAACAAAGTTTACGCTTTATAAGCTCAAATGGTCGCCGTGTTCTGTGATGTGTGTTCATGACTCTCTGTTAGAACTTCGTTTATCCAAATGAACGAATCTTTTCGTGTCATTTGGTTCATTCAGCGAACGAAATGAACAAATTGACTCGGGAAAAGATTAGTTTCATTTCATTTTTTAATATTAATTTTGAGCTTGTAAAACTTAAACTTTGTTTTTTTGTTATTAAATGAGCGATCGTTTCGCTTGATAAGACCCTTATTCATCTGGAATCATTTAAAGCCCTTTGAACATTTTGCACTGAAACTGTCTTTTGGACCTTGAACCGTTTGGTTCCCATTGAAGTCCATTATATGGAGAAAATGCTGGAATGTTTTCATCAAAAACCTTAATTTCTTTCGACTGAAGAAAGAAAGACATGGACATCTTGGATTACATGGGGTGAGTATATTATCAGCAAAAGTTTTTTTAAAAGTGAACAACTCCTTCAATCTTTCTGAAAATAAATAAAATATTTTTTAAATCTTTTTTTTCTTCTTCAGATAGCATGTCGGTCAGGCTTTTACAAGGCCTCGGCCATGGATGCGTACTGCGTGCAAGTGTCCTCCACACAGCTACTCCCACCAGGACAAAGCCTCCGAGTGTGTGTGTGAAAGAGGTTTCTATAGAGCGGAATCTGACCCTCGCTCCATGGCGTGCACAAGTAAGCTGAGGATCTTTCTAAATGTTAACTGAAAATCAGTCAATGTTATTTAGAGAACTGTACAGTTAATGTGTTTTGCTTCTATGTACGTTCATCAGGACCCCTCGGCACCCGGCAACCCATTTCAATGGTGAACGGACTGCGGTCACTCTAGAATGGAGTCCTCCTCGGGACAGTGGTGGACGTGGAGATGTTACCTATAGTGTCCACTGCAGGAAGTGTTCGGGAGATACAGGGGCTGCAGGGGACAGTGAGAAGTGTGTTCCCTGCGGCAGTGGTCCACATTTCAACCCCAGGCAGTTTGGCTTGACGCACCCAGGGTTCTGGCCACAGAACTACAGCCTCAGCACCAATTATACCTTCAGCATAGAAGCCCTGAACGGAGTGTCAGATCTCAGCCCCAGTCCACGTCAACTAGTGTCCGTCAATGTCACCACCAGTCAGACAGGTGAGATGTGTTCTTCAAGAAAGGGTTTTCTATGTGTTATGTGTTAGTTAGAGGATAAGAGTCCTTAGAAGCCTCTGAATGAGGTGATTTCAAAACTGGTGTCCAGGAACCCTGATTCAGGTTTTTTTTTGTTTTGTTTTTGTAAATAAGATTAATGGCAAATACTTTATTCTGTTCACTGTTGAGTTATAACATTATGTCATAGAAAGATTTTTTTTATATTGTGTTTAGTGCTGTCAAATCTAATTAAATATATATATATATATATATATATATATATATATATATATATATACTACCAGTCAAAAAGTTTAGGATTATATAAGAATTTTTATGTTTTTAAAGAAGTTTCTTCTGCTCACCAAGGCTGCAATTTTTTGATAAAAAATACACAAAAAACACAGTAATATTGTGAAATATTATGACAATTTAAAATGACTTTTTTATGTTAATATATATTAAAATGTAATTTATTCCTCTGAAAAAATTTACTCCATTACTTCCAGTCTTCAGTGTCACATGATCCTTCACAAATCACTCTAATATGATGATTTTATGCTCCAAAAACATGTATGATTATTATCCATGCTGAAAATGTTTTTTCATGTCTTTACATTTTATTTCAGGATTCTTTGATGAATAGAAAGTTCAAAAGAACAGCTTTTATCTGAAATGGAAAGCTTTTGTTACGTTAAACACTACCCTTTAAAAAGTTTAGGGTCAGTAAGAATTTGTATTTTATTTTTGGGGAAATAAATAAGAAATCAATACTTCTATTCATCAAGGATGAGTTACATTGATCAAAAGTTACAGTAAAGACATTTATAATGTTAGAAAAGATTCTAATTATATAAATGCTGTCTTTGAACTTTCTATTCATCAAAGAATCCTGAAATAAAAATGTAAAAAACTGTTTTCAACATGGATAATAATCATACATGTTTTGGAGCATAAAATCATCATATTAGAGTGATTTGTGAAGGATCATGTGACACTGAAGACTGGAGTAATGATGCTGAAAATTCAGCTTTTTTCAGAGGAATAAATTACATTTTAATATATATTAACATAAAAAAGTCATTTTATATTGTCATAATATTTCACAATATTTCTGTGTTTTTTTGTGTATTTCTTATCAAAACATTGCAGCCTTGGTGAGCAGAGACTTCTTTTTAAAAACATAAAAATCTTACCAACCCTAAACTTTTACGGCAATATGTGTATATATATATATATATATATATATATATATATATATATATATATATATATATATATATATATATATACATATATATATATATATATATATATATATATATATATATATATATGGATGTATAAAGTAACATTGTCATGGATAAATATAATATAAAATGGAATAAATTTAATAAATGGAATAATATATAATATAAATGCAGTTATATAATATTTTTTAATTTAATTTATACAACAAATATGCTATGAAGTCAGGGATATTTAGTCCTTCAACAGCTTTAATTCGTCCTCAGTTACACATTTTTCTTAAATCTCTGCAGCTTTAGTCAGAATTTTTCTCTTGCTTCCTGCTTTTGAATTTTACACCGGCATGCTGTGTTTCAATGGGTCCTTTTATATCTCGCCTGACCTTTAAACCCGCACTCTGTGTGTGGCTCGAAGTCCGTCATTGGTCGAGAGGAGAGATGAGCTCTCCTGATCCTGTGGTTCAGCGTGATTCAGCCCCTTAGAGAACAAGAGCGAGAGATAGATAGGCAGGAGCGAGAGCCAGCGTAATGAGAAGCCTGAGAGGAGAGTCACCCTGGATGCCCAGATCAACAGCCCTTCGCACTTATGAGAGCTGACATGCCTGTAACCGTGGAAACGCCACTGTGGGAGGGGACGTATTGAGGTATACGTAACTGTGATTGGTTTATATTTCGAGTACTTGCCCTCTGGTCCACACCGCTTGAAATATTCAACAGACAATCCGCCGTGCGTAGAGAGGAGGCTTCTGGGATGATGTAGTGCCTGTATTTGCATGTTTTGCATGATGCGGATATCGACTGATGTTTCAGGGCACATCTTTCATCGGCAGGTGTGCGAGCTGATGGCAAACAGAATATTTATAAATGCAAATTGTAAGGCAACGTAGAATGACGAAAACATCAAACAAAGCTGACAGATTTATGACATCATAAGACATGAATGCAAAGTGTTGTTATGCTACACATATGAATGTATAATGCAAGTTAGTTGATGCAGAAAGTAGTTATGTAAGTCTCCTCTATTGACAATTTGACCTATTGTTTTCTTAATAAAATGTGAAATTTGCACTTTACACTAGTCTGTACGTTTTGAAATGAATACTTTTATTCAACAAGGACGCATTAAATTGGTCTACCGTAACAGTAAATACATTTATAACAGTACCAAAAAATATATTTTAAATAAATGTTCTTTTGAACCTTTTATTAGTCAAATAACCCTTAAAGGGATACTCCACTTTTTTGGGAAATAGGCTCATTTTACCACTCCCCAGAGTTAAACAGTTGGGTTTTACTGTTTTCGAATGTATTCATACGATTTATTTGATATTTAGAAGAATATTAGTAACCAGACAGTTCTCATTGACTTCCATAGTATATATTTTTCCTACTATGGAAGTCAATGAGACCAGAACTGTCTGGTTACTGATATTCTTCTAAATATCAGAAAATCAGCTGAATGGATTTGAAAATGGTAAAACTCAACTGTTTAACTCTGGGGAGTGGTAAAATGAGCCTATTTCCAAAAAAGTAGAATATCCCTTTAAAATGCTTTACAGTTTCCTCAAAAATATTGAGCAGCACAACTCTTTGCCACAATGATAATAATAAGAAAATGTATTGATTACCTTCTAGCTTTTCATTCCATCCATGAGTGCCATGTTTTTAAAAGACTATTTGTGCCACCTCTTTCACTCGAGTGAATATAAATCGGTGATATTTCGAGACGTCTTTCTTTTCACTTACTCTGAACTGAAGCACATCTGTTCTTTTATCTGTGAACCAAACACATGCTGAGATATGAGCGTAGCTGTTTGTTTATCAGCTTAGGAGTGTTTGTGTGTGTACGGCAGTTAGCGGTGTCACTGTGTCAGCGCTGCGTGGCAGATCAGAACAGTGTACGCAGAGTTAAGACTCGCACAGCTCATTAAAGATCGAAACGTCAGCTCCTTCATTTATCACTGGCTGCCGGGGCCCAAAACGGGAGGTCCTCGTTTGTACTCCCGATCTGACACCATCATTAGCACCTCTGTCTCTCTCTGCTCAGGGCGGCTCACGAACGCTGCTGTTGTGTGAATAGACGGGGCTGAGGTGCGCTGGCTGCGCGCCAGCTATGTAGTACGGGTGAAAATGACTCACTACACATGCAGAATAATTTATCACTCCCAAAAAAGACAAGAAGCGCTCCGCCAGCCCTCTCATACTCTTTAATTAGAAGTGTAATTAATCCTCTCTTTTACATGGAAATCAATCTCAATTCATCTCTCTCTTTCTTTTTCAGTGAGCGTCATCTTAAAGGAAAGGAAGGGCACTGACAGTGTAACGCTGGCATGGCAGGGTCCAGAACCTGCCGACGGGACCAGTGGTGGAATATGAAGTCACTTATTATGAAAAGGTTAGAGGCTTTGCTCTTTCTTCAACACACTTTAATCTCCATGACCTTTTGGCCCTATGTGAGTTCTCCTTGCACTGATTGGACATATGGCAGCTCACTTTTATCGTACCCACGGGAGAGGCTGTAATGTTAACACAGGCATGCTTCATTCGGTCCCAATTAACATTCATAGATGTCCGGTCTGCCAAACACCTTCAAGGTTGTCACATTTTAGAGTTGATGGCATTATTGTCCTGAACAAATCACAGGCTTTGTTCACAGGCAGACATTTTTTTTATTTACAGCATACAATTCAAATCTGTTTATACAGCTAGGAAGCACATGAAATCTTATTAATTTACAAATCCATATGTGATTATGTTTGAAATCGAATTAAAACATCCATGTGGTTTGAAATCTGATTAAAAATGTATTCTGAATGGTGAAATCTGACTTCAATTTTATTTTGTCATTTGATATGTGAATATTATGTAATGGCATGAAGTGTATAATACTTTATGTGGCTTTTTTTCTCCACTGGCAGCTACTAATTTAATGGTCAATAACAAATAAATAAATAATTTATATATTTAATTATAAGCAGACATTAGATAAGCAAATATATATGTAAGAATATATACTGTATATGAAGAGTTCAGATGCAAAAGCCTCTAAGTGCCATTTGAAATTTTCTTCTAAAATGATCATTTTTATCAAGCTTGTATATTTAAGTTCAGTAATTTCACTTAAATGGCAATAAAGATTACCTATTAATTGTCATTTAAGTGATATTACTGAACTTAAATATACAAGCTTGATAAAAATGGTCATTTTAGAAGAAAATTTCAAATGGCATTTAGAGGCTTTTGCATCTGAACTCTTCATATAGATAATTTTTGTTATGGTTATAATAATCTATTTATATAAATTAAATATTTTTAATAGGTCATTACTTTAAACATGCAGATGAAACAGCCATTCTTGCTCTACTTAATAATCTCAATATTTCAAAGACTAAGGAACTGGTCTTTAGCTCCCCAAAAATACAGATCCATTAATGGAGAGATAGTTGAAATGGAGTATTTCAAATATCTCGACATTACTTTTGATCAAAATCTCAACTTCAACCAGCAAACTCTAGGGGTTTACAAGTGCTGTTACCAACAAGATCAAATTCTTAGAGATAACTTATTTAGCAAGTACAATAATTGGTATCCCTACCCCTAATTTATTGGATTGTGTCTCTACATTCATGTTACAAAAGCCACAAAAAATCATAAACGATCCTGACCATCCACTATATAAATATTATATCCACCTGCCTTCTGGCCAGAGGTATAGGTTACCTTACCGATGTGTAGAACGGCCAGGTATAGTATCTATATGAGCTCTAAACACTCTAAATCTGCCATTGATGCATCACCCATGGTCTTTTTTAATTAAAAAAAAATGTCAGAGATAATTTTTGATTGTATTATATGACGATAATTTAACATGTTATATGCGTGTTTGGGTTATGTACGCATCTACGGTGGAAACAAATTTCCTCTCGATGACAAATAAAATCTATCTTTATTTATCTTTTACACTCCTACTATTTTATACTATTGTGTATAATTCAAGTCTAAAACGATGAATCAATTATTTTTTATTTTTATTATAATGTACCGTATCAAAATTACATATTCATTTTCAGATTTGCTAAAGATTCCTTTTATTTTATATAAAGCAGAAATGAGCACACACAAAATCTATTCTATTATCGGCCAATGACTGATGTGGTACAGATGTGTAGTGTGCACTGCTTTCTACAGTAACATTTCTATAGACAGGGTAAGTGATTTGGCACAGTCAGTTGTTTAGATCCCTCGGTGACACCCTCCTGTACCGCAGTATTTGGCTCTGTGGCATGAAGACAGGGTGATGGGTAATTATTATGATTTATTCAGGTGATTATGGGCTATGTGGCTTTTAGATGGCATGCACAGATGGACAGGCTTGCCTGCCGCTGTGTCCGCGATCCGTTTGATGCCGCCTGTTTGGCCCATCTTAGATTTAATAGCACCACAGGAAATATGGCAGTCCCTCTCTCGCAGGGTGTGGCGTTCCTGTCTAGAACGTTAGATTTCCCTAAGCGAGACGCCATGTGCCACTTTAGTGAAAGGCTTACATGAAGGAAGATGAATGGATATCGATAAGCTGTGAAATATTAACATGAGCACACTGTATGGAATTCTCCTTAGGATTGGACAATGAGAATTGGACAATGAGGCGTCAGTAGGATTGATGTCATTTGTCTGGATAAATTCCAGTTACTGGAAACCGAAAAGCTGTTAGGCCCTTAAAAAAAACTAGCAGAAATCTGCAGTTTCTTTCAGTTCAATCCGTCTACGTGAAAAGCATTGTGTTCGCTGTTGGCAGGAGGTGCTTGAATGAGCACTAAATTCCATCTGAGCTAATTGCTAATTGGCAATTGACTGATTTGAATCCAATCTGCATGCTTTGTTCTCTTGTTCTTCGTTTGTTTCCGTCGATCCATTATGGATGATTCGACAAAGTTCACGCTGCCTCCTGGGGTTTGCAGGACAGTAAGGGATTCAGGTATCGGCGTGATGGATCGAGACATCCGTCTTCATAGAATGCTGCCTTGTTCATTTATCATTCCATTCTTTCCCACTATAGAACCAGCATGATCAGAACTACACTGTCCTGAAGACCAAATCCAACAGCATGACGGTGGACGGACTTAAGCCGGGAACCACATACATCTTCCGGGTTCGAGCCCGTACGGATGGTGGCTATGGGAACTACAGGGAGAGATTGAGTTGGAGACAAGCCATGAAGGTGAGTGGACAACAATCTTAAAGGGATAGTTCACCCAAAAACTGAAAATTCGTATTTACTCACCCTCATGTTGTTCCAACCCTGTAGACCTTTGTTCATCTTCGAAACACAAATTAAGATATTTCTGATGAAATCTGAGAGCTGGATCACTCCTTCATACTAGTCCATTGGCTTCTTGAGGAATTGAAACTTGCCGGCCTAAAAAGTTAATAAAGACACTGTTAAAATAGTCCAAGTGACTACAGTGGCTCAATCTTAACTTTTTCAAGCGACGAGAATACTTTTTGTGCGCAAAAACAAATACTTTTTGTGCGCAAACAAACAAAAATAACGACTTTATTTCAACTATTCACTTCCTTCTCTATGGGCCTCTAGTCAGTTAACATAGTGTGATCACGTAGAGCTACGTCACACTTAGGCTCACTATTGGCCGACTCTGGTGTGTGATGCGTGTGACGTACAGATAACAGATGCTTACGCTATTAAAACTAGTAACCTGACTCAAGGCAGAGAGAGAAGTAAATGAATAGTTGAAATAAAGTCGTTATTTTTGTTGTTTTTTTGCACACAAAAAGTGTTTTAATAACTTTTCGAGGCCAGCAAGTTTCAATTGGCAACTAAAAAGTTGCCAAATGGTTCCATTGACAAGACCAAAGTGATCTGTGTGTTTTGTCGTTGTGAACTATCATCATCGTTGCAACGTCCAGTCTGAAAGACCACTTGATGGCCAAGCACAAACACACACACACACACACACACACACACACATGATGCAAATTCTCCGCCCCCTCGCTCAATATCAGGACCTCGTCAGTATTTCTTTCACTTTTTATTTGGACGGAGTTACATTGTGTGAGAGATTATTTGCTCCAAGTGAGAACTTTAGTTTGAAATTGAACACTGTATTGCCAATGTTGTTTTCAATAAAAAATATTTTCACAAAGCAAGCCGATCCACTTTTCCATGTTGATAAGAGCAATATAATGAGAAAAAAATAATAGGACAAAAAGAAATCAAGAGACATTTAGAATAGATACAAATGTGCGATTAATTGAGATAACTGACATTAATGCGATTAATCGCGATTAAATATTTTATTCGCTTGACAGCACTAATTATTATTATTATCATTTTTTCATTTTGCCAAATTGCTTCATTGTTAGCTTACAGGCTACATTACTTATTGTAAGAATTGTAAATTGTGTATATTATCAATAAACATAATTTGTTGAAGATTTGCATTTTGATATTTTGTAAAATTATAAGCCACTCAAGGCTGTGCATTACAATTTTACCACAGTTAAGTGGGGTTTACGCACACTGCTTTTGTGGCTTTTTGCTTTATTCAATCCCTTTCACAATGTCCTTGATTTTAGATCCCTCCATTCAGTTTCTGACTGTGCAAATGCCAGCAAACCCTTTATTTCTCATTCAAAGCAGAATATTTTACAATTTTCAAGGACATTCGGGAAAGGACTTTGCTTTGGCCAAACTTTCACCTGTGTCACACCCGTGTATTTCTCCATCACATGCCGCTGATTGAATTTCCGATCCGCGCGCGCGGTAGAAAGAGGTGTGAAATATTCATACATGTGAACACGTTCAATTAGTCCCCTGGATATATGAGGCTCCTGACGCGCTGCAGTTTACTCTCTCGCTGCGGTGTTTGAAGTCTGAGCATGTAGATTTTCTTTCAGTGTTCCTCTGAAGTGTGAGCAGCTTTAGCTCAAAGTAGGCAGATGCCCCGCTGGGTTTGTCTCATAGTTTGTGTGCCATATGGTACCCGCCACCATTCAATGCACATAATTAGAGGGAGATGCTTTCTTAAATCTTTTCATTTTTACATTATCTGCTGAAATTCAGTTCTTTTTTGGTTCTCCACTAAAATATTTTACAATATATTTTTCATTGTAATAACATGTTAACTCATCCACCACTCAGCTTAATGCATTCTTTTTTTTTCAACACTTCTTGAATGTGGGTACAACATTTTGAACAAAAAGCTGAGAAAAATGGCATTTTTTTCAAAGATTACAGTGTGCATAAGCAATGCTTTTATCTTTTGTTTCTGCTCCTTTTTTTGATTGTGTTATGATTTTCTACTCTTTCAGAAGATGCGTAATAGCGCCCCCTATCATATAACAGTGAAAACATGGAAACCTAGAAAATACCGTCAATTGCGGGGAATGATGTCAATCAGTTAATGATGTCAGAATAGTTGCCATGGTGTCAATAAAGAAGCTTTAACCATTTCTAAATATGTTTACCATGTACTAATATTGGACACAGATTGGTAGATGGAAATATGATTTATTAATTCATATTTAAAACGGCATGGCATATCTGTACTAAAAAAAGTAAAGCAAAAAATACAATTATTTATTAATTAAAATAATTTAAAAAATTGGGAAAATTGTTGAAAGAAATGGTGACCACCAGCACCTAAAATATACATTTTCCTTTATATATTTATATTCATTTTAACCTAAAATCTTGTTAAACACAGATACATTGAACAACTGCGAAAATAACTATAGATATTATTCCAGAACTGTGCTAAATTGAACAACTGAAGGTAATATCTGCTTTAATGTGGGTTTCTCTTTCTTCTTCTCAGATATGCTGGCGGTTGGAGATCCCAACCAGCAAACCATACTGGCCATCTCGGTGGCTGGAGGTGCGGTGCTTCTGGTCTTGCTGGTGGCCTGTTTTGTTGTGAGTGGACGGTAAGAGCAATGTTTAGTCTTAGATTTAGACTGCACCATATTCTTTATACCAAAGTATGGAATCTTCTGTATGATGAAAAAGCAGTTAATTGGTGACTTCTACTGGCAGACTTGGGCAAATTAGTGTCTATCTGGGTTCTTTAACTGTCAACAAATCCATACGAAGGATGAAGAAACCATATTTCATTTAATCAGAGAGAAACTGTAAATATAGAAAGACAGCAAATCGAGCAAATGAGATGTTGTTGTGTGTCTGTCTCTGTATGTATGCCTTTGTGTCTGTGCATGTGTGCATTTACACAAAATCAAAAGGACACAAAATTGTTTAGCCCTCTGATTGCGTAGCGTGATCTGTAGAGATGAAAGCCAACACTTGAGAGAACAATTGAAAAGACAGACATGAGGGAGAAAAGCAAGAGTAGAGGCGCTGTACGGCTGAGAGTGAGGGAGCTAATGAAATGGAAATGAAAGGAATGGGTGGATCAGAGGAGACGACGAAGAGAAAGCAGAAAATAAACCGCTCTTGATGACATGAAATGGTCAGAATGAGTCATGAGCTGATCTTTGTGTAGATGTTTGCGATTTCACTCGTCCTGTAGGTTGTTTCTATAATATTTTTATTTTAAATTCATTTTTATGGTAATACTTTACTTAAAACCTTTATGCATAATGCATTACAAAGGTATTCATAATGTGCATTGTTGTAATGCGTTATAAATCTTTTCATAAAGAATTGCAACCAAAGTTAGAATTTTTTAGAATATTTGCATGTTGAGTTCTTGGTACATCCTATTCATGTGACCATAAAATGCATTGTAAGGTGCATTACAAGGCATAATTAATGCATTTAGAATATGTTTTCAAATAAATACACATTTATTTGATTTAAAGGTTTTTATATAATATAATGTTGTTTAAAAATTAAAAAGAGGAATATTGTTTACCAACATATATGTAGTTAAATTAGTTTTCCAGTCTGTTTCTAAAACATGTAATGATACAAGGGCAATATGCAGCTACACTACACTACACAATACTACAGAAAGACTGGCATCATTTCAGCTTTTTTTTAATGATTATTATTATTAACCGGTAATCACATTCCTATTTCAAAGGCTGATTTAGTAGGGATTTTTTGTTGGACGATATATGATCCAGTATGTTGCAACACAGAATGAGATTTCTGTCTGCTTTGCAATTTGTAACTCATAATGCACTGTGACAGAACAGTCCCGTAGGATGTTATGTTGGCCAAGTTTATGCCTGCAAGCCAAACCTTGGTGCTGCCACCTCTTATTCATGGTTTCCAAAACCCCTCATGTCAATGCATGTGTGACTGCTTGTGGGAAGACCCTCGTGGAAGCAATAAAAACAGTTTTGATGCTGATCTTGAATGACGTCCTTCTAGTGTGGTGTGGTGGCCAATGAATCATAATGGTGAGTGAAGCTAAACTCTCTAATTGCATTCAGTCCCTTGGCATTGGATTAGACTGTGCTATATATACTGGACTTAACAAGGTATTCGTTTCACAGTGCCATCGGTTCTTTTAACTGCTTTCAGAACCTCAGCTGAGCTTTAAGAGAGGAGGGCTTTCCATTAATGACAGTTTGAGGTCATTGATTTCTGATTCGCTTGCTGAGCTGAAAACCAAACATATTTTGCCTCTTGTGGGAATAGTAAGCAAGATGTTATGGTTTCAAATGCCCAGATTTAGATGAATCTGAAGAGATCTTTTTTTTTTCATAAAATTACATTTGTGATTTCCAGGCTTAGAAATGTGGAAATCATTAAATAAAAGTAAAAAAAAAATCTATTCAGCATGTCTAGTTCTAATCTAGCCTTTTTTTAAAAAAAAAATGTTAATGATTTAAAATTAATCATCTGTATCTTGTAATTATAATTAAAAAAAAAAACTTGTAGAAATGCTTTGTTATGAAGCAATGGGAACTCTGGCGGCCTGTGTGTTTGCACACCAAAGTTTAGGTTGGTCAGAGAAATATGAAGAGTTCAGGCATGTTTAGTTTGTTCAATTTTGTTTTTGCACCGAATTTGGCTGGTGGTTGAAGCTGGATGGTGTTCTAGTGCTTGAAGGAAAAAAACCCCAGCTCAGATTGACTGGTGATGATGCTGGCAGATGGTCTTCCTTTGTCTTTCATTCCCCTCTATTTTCCGCTTATATCCAGAAAAGCAATTAAAATTGGTGGACACACTTTAAAGACTTTAAAGATCCTCATGATTGTGTCTGTGGAACATTTCAGCTCAATGACAGATGCCGCAATATATATATCAGGTGCCTACTAGCCAAATACGTGCACATTTGCAAGCCTGAGGAGCATTGAATGCCAGCCTTGAAAATAAGCTGAAAACTTCAGCTTCAGGCCCTTGACTTCCTGTTGGACTGCCACCAAGCAATTCGCTAATGCTCATGTTGCATGAAATTATTGCAGCTTAATGGTGAAAAGGAAATCAAGAAGCCACACACCTGTTTTCTGCTGGAATTATAAATTCATTGGTTATTATTGGCTTTATTGCATTTAAAGTGGTTGTTTTTTCCCTTGACTCTTTTACTCAAATCACATTAAGATTTGGCAGATTTGAAGTGTGCTGAACTAAAGCATGCAATTGCTTATTATTTATGACATAACATTATGCAAATTATATATGACATAACAAAATAAATGCACACTGTTTAACACCTGCTATTTGATGATTGAATATTCTATGGGACTGTCACTCTTATATAATGTAATGGCAGAGTAAATTATTAAATTCCATCAAATTACATTCACAAATGATCCAATCCAGGCTGAAAACATCATTACAAGTTTAAAAAATGGAGCATAGGTGGGCTGTTTCTCTGAGCTTGATTTGGCTATTTTTGAAGGGTCTCAAACCATCTGTGAGGGAAAAAAATACATTTTGGTGTGTGAAATCAGTTTGCAACAATTGCGATAAAGGAGCTGAAAACAGAAAAACACAATCAGAAAGAAGGTTTCACCCTGCCACATTTCTCTCTGTGTAGTGAAACCCACAGTGTGGTGTAATTGTGAATGAAATCTACTTCCCGTGAATGTCTATGTACCAACGTGAGTGAATGTACTGTAGGCTGTTTGAGTAGTGTAGATCGTGCTTTCAAAGCACAGCCGAGGGCTTAATGGGTCTTGTTCGGATTGATTTAGTGCAGACATTACCTGTATCTCGCCCTTGGGTTTGATATCGTACCATGACTGTTTAGTCAGTCCATTTGCAGTGTGGGTTAACAGAAATATAGCAACACATCCAAGTACAAACACAAAATGGAATTACTGTGCCATTCTGAAATGGTTGCATGAGCGTATTGGTGTTTTTTTTTGTTTTGTTCTTCTCAAACAGTTCCATCTGGCTTTTCCAGCGCCTTTCCAAACAGAAATCGCTGTCCCTGTAGCCCCGGAGCACATGATGACTCGCTTACTCTCAGCACGCAGCTTCACTTAGTATTTAATTTTCATTCGTTTGATGGCAGGCCAGCTGTAGATGTGCCTGGACGCATCAGCGGAATATAGAGGTGGATGATATGTTGGATGCATGTGCAATAGATGGAGATGAGACCAGAATGTGCCATCAATAAGCACGATTTTCTTCTGGATTTCAATTAGCGTAATGAACCCTACTCAACTGACAGAGTCAGTGTTTTTAAAACGCATGTCAGAGGAGCTAAGAATTTATGACTGTCCATTTCCTCCAAACACACAATCATTTCCTCTTTTTATCATTAGCTTGATTGTAAATCTTCCCCCCTCAGATAGGAAAAGCGGTTTACAGAGATGTATTTAGGGACCACGTTTTCATTTTTTGTGACATCAGTTTAAACATTAGTTTACAACATTTGTAAACAAAGGAATTTCCTTTCATTCTCATCAACTCATGATTTCCCTTTAGATCACTTTATAGCCTGTACCTCTGTTCCAATATCACCCAGTCTCATTTTGCCAATATGCCTCTGAAGAAAGTGGGCAATTGCTTTCTATATTTTCTGATACACATTGCATCAATATTATTACATGTATCATTTAACATTTAATGTAACATTTACTTTTTAATGTCCATTTTCCTCAAGTAGTTTGAATTGCGCCACGTTAGCCTGGGAATAGCCAGACAACTTCCGGCAAATTTAGATTTGCTCTGAAAATTAGTCTTGCAAAGAGCTCATTCAAGCCCATTTCCAATCGTCGAAATCGCAGCACCAATGCAGAAACGTTTGTGCGGGACTTACATCGATGGCGACCCAGCGCTGGGATTTTGAAGCAGATTTCTGTAGCCTGCATTACAAAGATGGATGCCGCTGACGAACATCCACTCATTCGAATCAGCTATGGTGTTATTCTAAGCGATTTGAACGTTTCCTTTTAAAAAACTGAGTAAAGAACAACACTTGGAGATGCTTCTGGAAATAAATCATTGATATTCTTTCATTTTAACATAAAAAGTCTATAACTCTGTCTATAGTGTTTCTAGATAAAATGCATGCTTCAGTGAACCATCCTAAATTAGAACTTTCCTTTGGGAGAACAGGGACATGGCAACATGCAAGGACATCAGTTGAACTTTGTTCTGTTGTGCATGCCATCCTGCTGGGATACATTGACAATGCCAGTGGCTTGGCATGTCCTTGTGGCAGTTGAAAGCTGCAGCTTGCCTGCCTACCACTGAATGCTGAAAAGACCTCAGGACCCAGCTGGAAGCTGCTTTAACTCATTAGCGCAATGAACTAGAGTATCATTATGTAATGAACTAGTTTGGGGGTCAGAGGAGAGAGTTACCACATTAAAATGACGTGTTTTATGCTAGTACACTGTAAATTCCGATTAGTTAACCTTACTCAAAAAAAAGCATTTAGTTTTTTGTTCTGTCCAATGTCAAGCATCACTCTTTGAATATTTTCATGGCTTTATGGTGTGTTCAGCACCGACATGAATTTAATTACTTGTGCGAGTAGATTACATACAGAGTCAATGCAAAGAGCGACAGACATCAGCACGCGTGCATTCGCAAACACTCGACGACGAATTGGCGACGCGTTGTGCGAATGTCTTCGCGCAAGTTGAAAAATTTTAACTCGAGCAAATGTTCAAGTGTCTAACCAGCCGCGAATAGACGCGTATTTGACGCTCTATTCGCGTATGGTGTGAGCACACCATTCAGGGTATTCCAAAATGTTTGGAAGCAAATATAGCATCTGACAGCCCAAACAATAGGGCAAATTGCTTGAGGTAGGTTCTGGAGATTGTCCATTACAATACTTCCTTCAACAATGATGGCAGGAGCTACTCTGGTTAAGGTAGAGAAGATTTGGCGAGAGAATCATCATCATCTGTGACAGTCAGCACCCTAACAGATACTTGTGCCTGAGACCTTCATTAACATCAGATACCTGTATGAAATCAAACGATAACAATATTACAACAGGGAAAGGTGGACAGACATGATCAGTTGTCACAGTGTTATCATGCCCATGAATGAAATTTGTCATTATTTACTCTCCCTCATGACTTTTCTTCATCTTCAGTACACAAATGAAGATATTGTTGTTTTAATGCCATAGAAACCTCTACATTATAGTGAAATTTTATTATGCTTTTTCTTTTCCATAACTTCTCAAGGAGGTAGATTTGAGGTATCATTAATGTAATATAAACGCTATAAGACGAGTTGCATGCCAACATTTAAAACGTTATGGTTTGAATTACTATGAGCAATAATATTCTATTGACAAGCACCAAATATGTCTATTTCCTTTTTCTCTCCATTACATCTTCTCTAATGCTTATGGCAGACTGTCTGAGTCAGCTCTCACTCACAGTTCCCTCAAGCAGGCCAGGACAGTTTAAGAACCCCATAATTTTGCACCATTCTCCACATGGTCTACAATGTCCCTATCTCAGAAGGCACGGAGAAGATGGAAGCCCTGTCAGCATATACAAAGCTGCACCACTGCACTGTCACCTGCAGATACAAGCTTCACACTGAGAGCGGGAGAAAGACAAAAAAGAGGAAGAAGAAAGAAGAAAGAAACTGGGTCATAGACAAAAGGGCTTCCAGCGGTGTAGGGCTGGGAAACGTCTTTATCACCGCACAAAAGGGATTTGAGGAATGCTTCAGTTGAAAAAATGCGTTAATTGCAGAGTCCCAGACACTAGTCTGTCACTTTCCCCTTTTTATACACCGTTATAACAGAATATGTAAATAGTGCATATTACATTTAAATGATTGACAAGAAGGTTGAAGGGTGGGATCACGCTTCACTTTAGAAGCTCCTGGATGTCCCGCTGCGGCACTGGAAGTGTTTCATCAGCGTGTTGAGTGGCGCTGCAGCAGGTGCAAGGGGGAGGGATCCGTCTGAGGGACCTCGAGGGATGACGGGAGCAGGTTCGAGAGCAAGTGGGGTCGGTTTTGGGAGAGCCGATTTACTCCCTGATTACCACATGCTTCGGTTGGGTGCCGCGAACCCCTCCAGCCCTGCAAACATGTTTCGTTTAATAGACTGTGTTTTGCACATGGGACGGATAAAGGTGGAAGGGGTTGAGGGGGTTGTACCTGTGCACAGATGCACACTAGGCTCCGGAGGGGGTGGTGTATGTATGTATGGCTGATGAACAGGTGGGGTCTCTCTTGAGACCCCCAGTCTCATTAAAAGCAGCAGAGAGGAAACGACACACATGTACCTCTGAACCCCCCACCAGACGGGGATGTACAACAGCTGAAAGGGAAAGATTTACCCCTGCAGCTCCACAGGGAGATGCAACATTCCGGATTAGAGGAGGCATGAATGAACCCAGCCGGTCTTCCCATTATGTAATAGACCCCCAGGTTTGCTCTTGCCCCAACCCTGGCCTCAGGCCCTGATGCTTTGACTGCTCTGGGGCTGCTGAGCACTTGAGGGGGACTCCTGTATTGATTAGAATTGTTAACTGGGCATAAAATGGATAGCAGAACCAAAATACTGATCACATGATCGTTTCCCCACAGCTGCTACGGGAGTATAGCTTAACGGTTTGATTGCAGAGTTTTGATGATTTGTCATTGTGGTCTGATGGCAATGGAAAATTCTTGAGTGCGAGTTGAATTGTCCACTGGCCACATCCCACAGGAAGTTAAGCTGTAATGGCAGAAAGAGATTATCCATCTATCTCTATCTTTCAGTCTTTCTGTGATTTGATCTATTTGTTGTTCTGTCTAAATGTCATTCTATCCATCTTTCTATCATTTCGAATAGTCCTTCCTTCCTTCCCTTCCTGTTCCTTCCTTCCTTCCTTCTTCCTTCCTGCCTTCCTTCTCCTTCCTTCCTTCCTTCCTTCCTTCCTTCCGTCCTTCCTTCCTTCCTTCGTCCTTCCTTCCTTCCTCTTCCTTCCTTCCTTCCTCCTTCCTGTCCTTCCTTCCTTCCTCCCTTCCTTCCTTCCTTCCTTCCTTCCTCCTGTCCTTCCATCCTCCTCCCTCCCTCCCTCCTTCCTTCGTCCTTCCTTCCTTCAGTCCTTCCTTCCCTCCCTGTTTTTTCCTTCCTTCCTTCCTTCCTTCCTTCCTTCCTTCCTTCCTTCCTTCCTTCCCTCCCTGTTTCTTCCTTCCTTTCTTCTTCCTTCCTTCCTTCTTTCATATGAAATAGCTGCGTATTACATGTGATATTCTATTGAATACTTTTACTACTGCTATTATACTTTTTTTACTTTTACAGCTATAGAGATTAACAAGTCATGAGAAGTTTTTAAAGTGTTTAGAATCTATTCCCATCACATAAAATGTTGCCGTGGTGAGCACTGAGCAAGTAGATGACAGTCTGTTGATCACAAGAATGAAGATCTTATTGCAATACAGTTTCTCCACCCTCTCTAATGCTCTCACCAATGCAAACATGATATGATGATGTTCATACATCAGTAAGAGCTTTGTTGTGCAGTGTAACATGCGTCATTGATTTCATAACGAGTTGTCCAGATAAAATAGCACTTTGTGGAAAGATTGTTCTTTGATCACTTTCTGATATAATTTGTGCACAATTTAAATAAGATTACTTTCACCCTACTAAAAGAAACAATGTAAAGTTGATATTTTAGTCACTGGCTTGATTTACTGATGCATAAACAGCATTGAATGATTTTGAGAGAATACCTGTCTGAACTTGAACAATTAGGCTACACATCAGAAATTATTGCTGGGTAGCTCGAATTGATTTATTTTCAGACGTTCATTGAGGCCAGTTCTGTATTGACCAAAGTTGAGGAAACATTGGGAAGTTGTTCGACGCATTTCAGAGAAAATAAAATTAACCCATTGTTTCTTCAGGGGCTCGGATGAAGGAACTAAAAATACTTTTGTGTTCATTTGTACATCCGAACACTGATCAACTGCAATGCTCGCTCGTTTGCAAGCCATGATATCTCTCAAGGATAAACTCAAATCATGCTCACGTGTTCGTACTTCCTAGGACATTTTCTCATGGGCGAGCCACATTCTCTGGGCGGGCAAAGCATCAAGATCAGCGCGTCTGAGCTTTCATTTTCTCAAAGGCAGAGAGAAGATAGCCAAAGCTTCGATTTACACCGATTTAAATTTCTAGCCACTGGGGGACCATATACAGGCTAGGGGAACTCAGAAAGTGAAAATTTAATATCAGGGGACCTTTAAATAAAAAATAAAATGATCATTCTGTTTCCTGTTTGGTAGTTTAATGCAAATTCAGCTATTCAATTGGAATGCAGAAAGCATTCACAATTCATTTCTGAATGGTGCTCATTCCTGAATTATAGACTTTATATAGGGGTAATCACACAGATTATATTCTGGTCATCTATGTACAGAAACATCAGACTGTGTCATACCTCGATTGATTGTTGTGGTGTTTAAAATGGTGCGTCTTGTCTTACTTTTAAAAACATTAACATTTAAAACCTCAAGACCCCTGCGAATCTGTTAAATTCTGTTGCTCTCTTGCTGGTTTTGGATGCAAGAAGAATCCTGTGCTTATTGGCCCAAAGGCTTTCAACTCTAGCTGGATTAGTGTTGATGTGATAATTGTCTCAGATAAAACACCGTCTCTCTCTGTTACTAACATCTTAGCTTTCTTTTCCTGCAGTTAGAAGAAATGCCTTGCATTTTGTCATCAGCTATAGTACAATAGAGATATGTTTCCATTCATAAGAGGATATTCACCTATATTATTGAGCCAGTGTCCCATAGAAACACATTTAGTAAAGCTTTCTCCACCTGGTCCCCATCAGATGTTCCAGTCTTTAGACATTCTGCAGCCATTCTCAACATTTCAACATAATGTATAATTACTATGGCTAGACAGCCTTTGACATTACTTTTTTGGCAATACGTTCTTGTTAAAGACATGACAGGAAAAGGGAATGTGTGAGCGTGTGTCACTAAGAGGATTAAATGAATAATGAACATAATTATCAGTCCTACGTTGGGCACCTTGCCTCCCCAGTGTATTGGAATATTCATTATCTGGGGCATTTTCTTATTCATGATCCCACTGTGAGAGGAATGATGTAGTTAATGATAAAGTCAGAGGTGACAGGATTGCATTTTCCCAGTGCTAAAGAGTGGATTAGTGCAGTGAAATCTTTACTATGTGGGAAAACCGGACTCTAAAGACACATTATTTTTAAGCTACACTGTTAAAAGTTGATATATGTGACTGTATCAGGCCGCTGTAGAATTGATTCTACAGTTCTCAACATTTTTTTTTTTTCTTGGGGAATAGGTTGGTTGAATTAATGTGAGAGAAAGCATGTATTCTTTTGTGTCAGCCTGTTCTAATTGTGCTTATCCTATTGTTCCAGGCGCTGTGGATATATTAAAGCAAAGCAGGACCCTGAGGAGAGAGAAAATGCAGTTTCAGCATGGACGAGGTAATGCATGCAGGTTTTTTGGTCTTGGAAAAGATCTTTTTAAGGATAATCAGCAAAATATCCAGCAAATGTTGAAAACCTGAACTTTTTTAAAGATGTATAATGTATTTCATTCGAAGAAAATAGTTAAGAAATCTCATCAAATTGGGCAGGGGTTCTAAACTTTGGCCCTCAGAGTTCTACGTTCCTGCAGAGTTTTGCTCCAACCCTAATCAAACAGCTGAACAGGCTAATGAGTTCGGCGTTAATCAAGGTTGGAGTTAAACTGCAGCAAAATGGACCTTGAGGGACAGAGATGAGAGCCCTTGAAATAGGGGTTGAATGTCTTTTTGGCCAGTCAGATGGCTAGCATAATTCGTTCTGGCTGGCTGGATGGATAGATAGAGAGAGTGGATGTTTTTCCAGGAAATTGTTGGTTAGTGAACAGTTTCTCTGATGCATCTGCCGATAAATGATGTCTCTGATCGCTCTAGTTGCCTAATGTGTGTTTTCTCTAATGACACTTTTCCTGCCTGCCAAAGACAATGTTTAATGAGGTTGAAAATGCGGCACTCCCCTCCTTTTAGGAAAATGGATGGTTCAGTCTAGGTAACTAAAGTGACTGTAAAACAACCCAACCGTTATCCTCACTCCTACCATTTTGCATTGCAGTCAAACTTCCCGAAACCCGCACCTACATTCACCCGCACACATACGAGGACCCAAACCAGGCGAGTGCGGAGACTTCGCCAAAAGAAATCGAAGTTTCCAACATCCGGATTGAGAGAGTTACTGGGGCTGGTAAGTCAAATGAATGACTCAAGAACATGACCTACTTGTGTAAAGCAACTGAACAGCTCACCATGGGGATGCAATGAAATGATATAAGCGATTTAGGCCCCGTTTACACGATGGGAAAACGCAGATATTTCTCTGCGTTTTGCCCTCTCATTTACACGAAAAAGCTGTTTTTATAACCGAAAACGATTATTTCTAAAAAGTGGAGATTTCTGAAAACGCCGTTTATGTGTTGGCGTGTGAACTGGGAGAAACAGCGTTTTAGGTTCTCTCTTGTCGACTTCTGAGGATTCTGATTGGCTTGCATGGCTTTATCCTTAACCCCTACACTGTCGCCAATAGGTTTGGCATAGTTATGATGGCGCTCGACGGCGATGTTATGCGGGTGTGTGAACGATGTTATTTTTGAAAATGGAGAGGGGAAAATATTTGTTTTGCTAAATACCCCGATTTGTGTAAACGTGGCCTTAGTGTAAATTCAATTAGTTGACAGGCTTTTGTTTGACTCCTAGGTGAGTTTGGAGAGGTTTGTAGTGGGCGTCTGAGGCTACCCAGTAAAAGGGAGATCCAGGTGGCCATCAAGAGTCTGAAAGCCGGATACTCGGAGCAGCAGAGACGTGACTTTCTGAGTGAGGCCAGCATCATGGGCCAGTTCGACCATTCCCAACATCATTCGACTGGAGGGAGTCGTCACAAGATGTAAGTGTTTGCATACGAAACACATTGACACATGCAACGTCTGTTGCTGGGAATAGTTTGTACCCCCTGTGAGATAATTGACCTTACAATCTTATCTTCAACAAAAACAAAATAGCATGGATCATGAATATTCATTTGAATAAATATGTATGACAGTGTTTATATCAGTGCTTTCCTGCCCTACTTCTTTAGAATACAAATGTGCTATGACAATATGCCTTTGGATCTACTTTTATCGCAATGAATTATCACGTTAGCTGTTGAGATAATGTCTTCAAAAAGTCATAGATAACACATCGTGATAGCGAGGCTTCATTTTTGTTAAAGAAAAATATATGGAAGCCATTCAATCTTACTGTTTTGTAAAGGTCTGTATTTTAGGTCTGTATTACCTCTGATTGATTGTATTGCCACTACTAAGAATCTAACATTGATGCTCGCTGCTCCCGGATGATAATGAGGATGCTAATTATAATTTGCCAACTTATTGAGAATGCTGTCGCTATTGTGTGTTTCAGGCCTCCTATTGTCTGTGTTTAAAAAAGCTGTGTCTTGCAACAGGTGTTTGGGTCACTATTGAGTGGTAATTTCCTCTACAGATCTCTTTCCTCTTTCAAGCCTCTGTGGATTAGACTGGCAGGCGCTGTAACAAAAGGACCATCCATATTCATGCCTGCTGCTTGAATATCGATAATACAAACATGTAATTGGATGTGAGTTTTGGGAGGGATCATGAATATTCAATGTCACAAATATTAACATTAATCCTCTCGACATTTCCTCCCTGTTCCTCTTACTTGCGCAAAATGCTAATGGTGGCCTTTAGTTTGATTCGGTTCAAATAGTTCATATTAATGTTGGCAGTAGAGAGCCGTTTTCCCATCTTATTAAGTAAAAATACAGTAATTTTCTCCTTTTTAATTCTGTGGGTCCTTAATAATTATGAGGGTATGAAAGTCTTCATTCAAATAATGTCAGTTTAAGACTTTTATTATAGTAGGCTTGAAATACACAGAAATAGGGATTTATAAAATAGTTTTAATTTTTATTTTTTTACTTGTGTACAGTATGTAGGGGGTTCTGTCAAAGTTCTGTCATGAAACTTTAGATGGCGCAGGCTGATGGGTCCTTAACGCAGACTGATGATATTCACAGCAATAAACTACTTGGCACAAGCTGATTGGTTTGTTGCATCTGCAGCAATGAGCTTGCTGTTCAACATTTAAATGGTTTGGTTAACATTTAGGCTACAGATTAAATTAAACATGATTCAATGACTCGTAAATGTAAGTACACATTGATGGCCTTAGACATGAAACGGAGCGAGTTGTGTGAGAAACGAATAGTATTTATATCGTTTTACCTCTTGTAACCACAGCCACATCCAAGTGATCTGAGGGCGCGGGCACTTTGTGGCTATGGTTGCAAGAGGTAAAAGCGATATAAATACTGTTCATTTTCTCACACAAACCGCTCGTTTCGTGTTTTAGGCCATCAATGTGTACTTACAATTACGAGTCATTAAATCATGTTTAATTTGGACTTCTCTGTGCGTGCTCTATGAGGTGGACCCCATATACCTGCATTATATGACTGATGAGTTCCAGAACGGTTTGACCTAAAAATATCAAAATTGAAACTACTGCTGAAACAAAGACACTTACATCTTGAATGCCCTTGAGGTGAGCTTAAACATATCAAAAATTAATTTCAAAGTGAACTATCCCTTTAATTATCAGCGAATGAGGCTCAATGAAACTATCAGATTACATATCTTCCATCTTGCTCTTTCTGCCACTGAGGTAATATAACACACGTGTGTGCTTGGGTAAACTTGCAATATGTCTTCTTCCACCACTGATTGGGTGAGATTTGATAGCCGGAGTAAATTTCACAGGTCACAGATCAGCCTGATGGCGTAGGGATGGGGATAGGAGAGGTCAGCGACCCTCGCACCAGCATTACAGAAGCAGCTGTCAATCCAGCCCCCTCCTCGTACGCACAGAGCTAATCACGGTGCTGATGGAGCCGAGACGGAGATGCATTGAGAGAGGAGTGAAGAGGTGTTTACGCTGCCTGACAGAGCGACGGCGAGATGAGACAAAGAGTTCTGCGCTGTAATATGAAAAGCATCTGTCATGTAACACTGCTTCGGAGAGGCACTCTGTCATTACCACCTCAGACGGAAAAAATTAGACCGTGATTGAGTTATTTGTGATGCAAATGTGTTGGCAGCTCAGAGAATGGAATCAGAATAGACCTTAATGCCCTATTCAGTTCTTTATCCCCCATCTTTACAAAAACACAGTGCTGTCATCGTCTCTATTATAGACCCATTGTGGATCTAACCATCCGATTAGCGGACTCCAGTCTACTATCTGATAACGTTCGCTATCCACGGCTGTTTTTTCAGGTTCATTCCAGCTGAGTTCTCAAGAAAAGTTTTTGTGCCTTCAACAGGGGTAACAATAGACGAGAGAATGTCATTTCTAAATCGTTGAATGTATTGCTTTGTTCGGAGTAATGTGTCCTTTTAAGCTTAACTTGTTTTGAACCTGAGCATTCCTTTATCCTCAGATATTTTACGACAAATTGCTGTCATCTCATCAAAAGCCCCCACAGCATGTGATTGCAGATAAAGTACAGAGCAGACAGTGAAGTTGCAGGTTTTAATGTAAATCACCTTTTCCAGATTGCTTTAAATACATGAATTCATTCCTTGCTCCTGTGATAATGACCATAATTACAACCTTTCAACAGCAGTTACAGCGCTTAGCGTAATTGGCCCACCGCAGGACGTAATATGCTCATTGCCTTTTTTTAATCATGGCCGTTTGAGTGTGTGTGTGAATGGTGTCTAATTGGAGCACTCCTAAAACTGTTGCAACATCAATCACCCTTAAATGTGAGCGCATGAATTCATAGCTAGGTAATTTAATTAACAACGTATCAGTAGAACCAGTCAGCCATTTCTTAAAGGGATAGTTCACTTTGAAATGCATTTTTTGATATGTTTTACTACCTCAAGGGCATCCAAGATGTAGGTGTCTTTGTTTCCACAGTATTTTCAATTTTGGTATTTTTCGGTCAAACCGTTGTATGTCAGTTATATAATGCCAGGTTTAGGGGTCCACCTCGGTTCACCTCAAAGAGCATGCACAGAGAAGTCCAAATTAAACATGATTTAATGACTCGTAAATCTAAGTACACATTGATGGCCTAAGACACAGAAATGAGCGGTTTGTGTGAGATAATGAACAGTATTTATATTGTTTTTATTGTTTCGGAAGTTTTACCTTTCACTAAACATATTTGTATAAATCGAAATCGTCTTCCATTGTGATTTCCTGTATATATCTAAATATGTTTAGATCTTCACAGTGAAAGGTAAAACTTCCAAAATCTCTGTGTAAACAATGAGTGACGTATAGGGTTGGGTATCAGTTTGAATTTGAACGATTCCGATTCCTTGTTTCGAATTACGGTTCCTAATGATTCTCGATTCCGATTCTTTTAAGAGGCAGGGTCAAAAAAGTTTGCTAACCTTGCTAACCAACGGTCTTTCTGAAGGAAATACTCCTTTCTGAAGGAAATACTCCTTCTGTCACAAATATCTCCTTTTGCCGAGATTTCGTTATTTTTAGAAAAGTGAAGCCACATTTTGGACCGCCGACAAAAGCTACTCATGTTCGACTTGACGCGGTTATGCCAACACTTCCGGTCAGACGCTTCTTCGTTGGTGTTGTTCAGCGGTTTCTTCTTCCGGTCAACAGACTGTGAATATAGAAACTAGGAATCGAAATTTTAACTTTTGAGCGATTCCGAGAAAGCGGAAAAGTTCAGTCCCGGTTCAAGACGATACTCGATTCTCGATACCCAACCCTAGTGACGTCACGCGCAAGCAATCACTTATGGCGCATGCACAGACACAATTGCCCGTGCCTTCAGATCAGTTGGACGTGGCTGCTGGTTACACAAGGTAAAAACGATATAAATACTGTTCGTTTTCTCACACAAACCGCTCGTTTCGTGTCTTAGGCCATCAATCTGTACTTAAATTTCCGAGTCATATTTAATTTTGACTTCTCTGTGCTTGCTCTTTGACGTGGACCCCCTAAACCTGCATTATATGACTGATAGACAACAAAGGTTTGACAGAAAAATATCAAAATTGAAAATACTGTGGAAACATAACATCTTGGATGCCCTTGAGGTAAGCTAAAACATATCAAAAATTAATTTCAAAGTGAACTATCCCTTCAAGAAGCTGAACGGCTAGAGTCGGAAATACACGTCAGTTTGATTTGTTGTGCAAACATCGGGCAATGTCGGAGAGATTTTCTGGTTTATCTTTGAATGCGGTCTGTATTTCATTTCTGGCCAAAGGTCTGTAGGTTGTGGCAAGGAAGCCACATTCTGCAACTAGCTCACTGTCAAAGTAATTTGTCCCACGATGATAAGCTAATGTGCGATATCTTCAATATCCTCACCACGCTTATCGATGTGACATCATTTACTAAAGGGCGTGACCAATACATTTGTGATTAACTTACAGTGGCAGCGAGGACATGCAGTGCAAAACCCATTCGCTTGAAACCACAAACAGTCACATCTTAGGCCTTGGTGATATAAATAGCTTGTTAGGCTGAATGGGGTTTTATTGGATTCAATTTCTTTGTGCTTTGCTGAAGTAGAGATTACAAGCCATAATGAAACCATTGACTCTTTGCTTGAACCCTCATCCACAATTCTCCAGTCTGCAGGTTTAAATTGTGTCTTGAAATTGACAGGGTAAATGTCTTGTTAACTTTGTCTTTAAGGTCTTCTACTCACATTTTCTTTTTACTTCGTGTAGTGCTTCTAAAAATGGGCAAACGTCACAGCGCAATGGCAGTAACGGCTGATGCAACGTTTCCATTAAACATATATTGTCTAATAGTTAAAGCATAATATAACGTAATATTTTAAGAACAGCTGCTGATATATATTTATTACGGCTGTCAAACGATTAATCGTGATTAATTGCATCCAAAATAAAAGTTTGTGTTTACATAATATATGTGGGTGCACTGTGTATAATATATATATATATATATATATACATGCATGTATATTTAAGAAAAAAAAATATTTATATATAAAATATTTATATATATATAATATAAATTATATATAAATCTATATACAGGATATACATGAAAATATTTCTTAAATATATATAAGCATGTGTGTGTATTTATATACATAAAATAATTACACACAGTGCACCCACATTATGTAAACACAAACTTTCATTTTGTCCGTGATTAATCACGATTAATTTTTTGACAGCCCTAATTATTTTATAATATTTTGATAAAGAATGTATTTATTTAATAAGAAAATGCATGCATATTAACTGGATTTACGTATTTTTTTTATTCGATTTAATTTAAGTTATTTTAAGTAAAAAAAATACCCTGTAAATTTACAGAAACAATATAACATATAATAATATATTACATATAATTTATTCATTTGAAAAAAAATTAAAAATTAAAATTTAAAAATTATTTATTTTTAAATTTAAATTGTATTTACTTATTTATTTTGTTTAAGTTTAAGAAAATGCATGCGAACCTACTGTATAACCTTTTTGTGGCCAATCCAGATTGTTAGGCACAACATAAAGGGCTCCTGAAATAAATGGTGAGCATCTCGAGGGTTGAACGTCCTCTCACATTGATGTGTGTCTGGTGCCCTGAGGTGAACGTTTCTGCCGTATGTAACATCCATCAAGCATCTCTGATAATCAGGATGGATTAGCATGCACTCTTCAGCATGTGAGGCGAGAAGGGGGTCTCTCTGATTGACAGTGTGTTATTTGGGTGGAATCAGGGGAGAATTTTTAATCACTTTTAGCATCGCAGGTGCGAGATCCCCATATGTGCCTCTTGCAGCTGTGTCTGCAACATAGCGAAGAGGTGAACATTTTTCCCGTTAGAAGATCTTTACACCCTTCTTATTTTTCACCCCACTCCCCCAGGGCAATTAATCACAGCACTCCCGAGAACCCCACCACACCCCCTTCATCATCCTTCCTCCAAAAGGAACTCATTACCATTTTAGGTATTTCTGGACAAAGATATTCTCAGTGGACAGCTCGCTCTAATTATCTGCCTGACTGTTATTGAGAGCTTTGATTCAGGGGCTGTCACTATGAGTAACAGGCAGCAGGTAGAGGCAAAGGAAAGCTGGGACAAGGGTCTGTGAAGTCTCGGGAAGTGGGGGAGGGGTCCGCTCTCTTTATCTGCATGTTTTTCTCTGTCAACTCGGAAATGAATTAAATATAGGACACAAAGCGCCTGCCTCTCCGTTGTGTCTTTTCTTCTTACCCGAATGAAACATCTTTCTCTCGCTTTGACTTTCTCTCTCTATTTTCTGCAATATTTCACACTTCCCGTTTTGTCTCCTTCTGTCCCTTAGGTAAGCCTGTGATGATAGTGACCGAGTACATGGAAAATGGATCTCTGGACACTTTTTTGAAGGTGAGCATCCTCTATTTTGCTGCGAATGATGAAGGCCAATTTGCACCAAAGGGAATGCTGTGAAATATCACAGGAACACAAAGCAATCGTCTGGCTCTTCCTAGATCAAGGCTTGACAACTCAAGTGTTCACACCTCTCGATGCCTGTTTTCTCTTTGTGTCCCTCAGCTTGTCTTCTCCTACCCAGCTTAGACCACCATGATTTATGCTGGTGCACCATGATGGTCACAAGCAAATCTTATCTGGTGGAGATAAGTCGAACCAGCATGGTCTTTCTGATAAAGCTGGTCGCTAGCTTAGAAGCTTGATGGAGACACAATAGCCACAGGTTTTTTGACTTTTTGATGCCAAACAGTTTATGAAAATATCCCTTCCTATAATATTAAAGGGATAGTTCACTTTGAAATTCATTTTTGGTATGTTTTAGCTTACCTCAAGGGCATCCACGATGTAGGTGTCTTTGTTTCCTCATTAGTTTCAATTTTGATATTTTTAGGTCAAACCGTTCTTGTCTGTCAGTCATATAATGGAGGTCTATGGTCACCACCTCAAAGAGCATGCACAGAGAAGTCCAAATTAAACATTATTTAATGACAAGTAAACATTGATGGCCTAGGACACGAAACAAGCGGTTTGTGTGAGAAAACACCACAAAGCGCCCGCGCCCTCAGATCACTTGGATGTGGCTGTGATTAAATGAGGTAAAAACGATATCAATACTGTTCGTTTTCTCACACAAACCGCTCGTTTCGTGTCTTAGGCCATCAGTGTGTACTTAGATTTACGAGTCATTAAATCATGTTTAAATTTGGACTTCTCTGTGCATGCTCTTTGAGGTGGTGACCATAGACCTCCATTATATGACTGACAGACGAGCACAGTTGGACCTAAAAATATCAAAATTTAAACTACTGCGGAAACAAAGACACCTACATCTTGGATGCCCCTGAAGTAAGCTGAAACATATCAAAAATAAATTTCAGAAGTGAACTATCCCTTTAAGGCAGATATGTTTTCCTTTTTATACTATGTGAGAAAAATATTAAGAATTATATTATAAAGGCAACATTATTTTTTGAAATTAAATAATTGTCTTTATTTTATCATTATGCTGAAGTCAAAGCATATTATTGGAATTATTGTTTTGAAAGTATTTACTTTGTAATAGGCTGACAGTGTATATTTTCTTCCACCCACTACTAATGTTAGGTTTAAATTAAATACCCATATTTAAAAAGCAGAATGAAGCCATAATGTCAAATTGGATGCAAAATATTTTGTCAATTGGTCAATTTACATTTAAAAAATAAAGTAAATTGAGAGAGAATATTTTTAATGTGTGTGTATATGTGTGTGTATATATATATATATATATATATATATATATATATATATATATATACCTATATATAATACCTTTCCCAGTGGTTAGCAATCAAAACATTTTGTTTTCTTGCCAGAGGGTTTAATGAAACATCATAATTTGTTTAGTTGGTTACTTACTTGCCATTGCTCGCATAAAAAGCCTGAATGATTATACAGTCATTAGAGTTTAATCGCTCATGCCCTGCAACATTTGAGCAACACTTTTAATTAGGGAGCCAATGAATTATGAATTACTCACGAGACAAATTCAAACCTGACCGACTGTGTCAGGATCCACAGAGGTTGAACACAGCAGAAAATAAGGCCACAGGGATGAGTTTTTGACATGAGAACTCTTCATTTTGTTCAGAAACACGACGGGCAGTACACGGTGATCCAGCTGGTGGGAATGATGCGTGGGATAGCCGCAGGGATGCAGTACCTCTCAGAGATGAACTATGTGCACCGGGATTTGGCGGCACGGAACATTCTGGTGAACGGAAACCTGGTGTGTAAAGTGTCTGACTTCGGGCTGTCACGTGTGCTGGAGGACGATCCAGAGGCGGCGTATACTACACGGGTGAGAGATCATACTTCTGCTCTGGATGTTTGCTCTTCTGGGTCCTGGTCTCATTTTAACTGGATTTGCTTTGCAATGATCGTTGTGATAAATTTACTGGTTTATTAAATTTTTTTTAAGAAATATAAATTGATTGTGTAAAGAAAAGAAACAGACTCTGTGAGATATATTCTTGCTGACCTGTAGTCTGGAAATGAGGTCACACAGGACTGTCATAGCAGCTATCCAGACTGATGGATGGCTGAACATCCACTTAGTGTATGTTTGTGTGTGTTACTCACTGCTTATGAATGCATTTGTACATGGTTTTGCTGGAAAATCACTATAAAATGAAAAATAAAGTTTGGACCAGCATTATAGAGCAAAATATCTTATAAAGGGATACTCCACTTTTTTTCATATAACTGAACTTAACTAAGAGGAGTTGATGCATACCTCTCACGCTTAGAAAAGCGCAACGTTTTATTTTGTGTCCCCGTCCTAGGTCGAGTTACACTACTCGAGTAACTGTATTGTTAAGACACTTAATTGAAAGACAGAACTTCCTTTACCACAGTGCCCATATTGCATATTTACATAAAAAACAGCTTATGCTGTTCTCCAACTTAATAAATAAAATAGCTTCACTACTGTAAAGCTGCATGATTTTAATGCTAGCAATGCTAGTGTAATCACTTTATAGTTTTGCAATTTGTAGCGATGCTAATTCCTATAGCTGCTAACCTCTGATTTTGTGCTTTTTTTTAAGGGGGGTAAGATCCCCATTCGTTGGACAGCCAGTGAGGCCATCACCTACAGGAAGTTCACATCGGCCAGTGACGTGTGGAGTTACGGCATTGTCATGTGGGAGGTGTTATCCTATGGGGAACGACCGTACTGGGAAATGTCCAATCAGGACGTGAGTAAATTCTGAATTTGAATGTTACCACAGTTAAATTGGCATCAGTTTTATTTTAGTATTATTTATATACCTTTATAATATTTATATATTTTTTAATAATATTTATAACATTTTTTTTTTAATTTTTTTTTCTATTTATTTTTTTTCAGTTTTCATTTTAATTAAAATTTGGGGAATTTGCCATGTACTTTTTATGTGCATTTTTATTGGATTTTTATTTAAAAAAAAAAATTTTTTAAGATTAAGTTTTTCATATGTTCATGTTTTATTTAAGCTTTCTTTCAATTAACAAAAAGAGACTTTATTTTAGTTAACAATAACAATTGTTAACCATTGGCCTGAATTGTTAAATGTGACAATCCTCAACGATTTGTAATAAAATACCTTTCCCAGAGAACTTCAATGGGACTAGAATAAAAAAAAAAAAACCTCCCAGGCTTACAAAGGTAAAAAGATTAAATGCATCTGGAGGGTGAACATTTCCAGATTTCAATTCACAGGCTGCTTTAAAAGAGGGAATTTGAATCCATGTCAGTGGGTTCTTGTGAGATTTTCCACACCAGAAACCATTTTCATTTATTTATTTTCACCTTGGGATGAGATTTGATCAGGATTTGGAAACAAGCTGCGTGGGAGAGAGATTGAGACATTTGGGAATGATTCGAGACTATACTCGTCATGTTAAACTGGAGCACGAAAACATTTGCGTGCTTGTTAGCGGATGCACTTTTATTGTGTTGAGGGAATGGGATTTCGAAAGTTCCATTCATGGCGCAAACCACAAAATCCATCTGTCTTCCTTCCTTTTCCATGGTAACAGGCATTGGTGCGTTTCAACGGTTACAGTCTTCCAGGCAAGAGTTAAGATAATATGAATGTCTGCATCAGGCTAGTTTATTCTCTCCCTTCCGGCGGTATCATTTCATAAAAGAGACTAAATTAAACAGCTCCCCTTTACGCAAACAAAGACGGTCTCACTCGAAATATCATTCTCACTTCAAGTCACAGATGGGTAAAAAATGAATTAAGCTAACCCCACACAAAAGCTAATGCATTAAACGAATGAATAAATCTGCTCAGTATTCATGAAGCGTATATACGCTGCTAATAAATGTATGATTTTTAATGTGGAATCTTCTTCCCTCCAGGTGATAAAAGCAATAGATGAAGGCTACAGGCTACCGGCTCCAATGGACTGTCCGGTGGTGCTTCACCAGCTCATGCTAGACTGCTGGGAAAAGAACCGCAGCGAATCGGCCCAGATTCGGGCAGATTGTCAACACCCTGGACAGGCTGGTCCAGAACCCGAGCAGCCTGAAACAGCTGGCCAACTCTGCAGTCTGGTGAGCCAAATGCACTCCGCGAATTATATCTAAATTCAATAGAGGTGATCCGTTGGGAATGTGTGCAGCAGTTGGTTCGGCACAAACGGTGTGTAATATATAGCTCATGATAAAGAGTGTGATGATGATTCTCGGGTGTGTGATAAAATCCGAGGTGTTTTTTGCAGTAATCCAATAAACTTGAAATAAATGAAACCGATATCCGGCTAATCTAGATTGAAGCCAGATGTACATCTGTACAAACTTCTTACTTCCAGTGCATGTTTCTCTCAGCCGAGAGGGGGGTTTGAGGTGATATTGGCTGGTATCTGATTGCTTGTCTATCCTTCTGCTGCATTTTGAGGGCTGCCAAATAGAGGCAGATGGACGCTGGATTGTTTCAACTGTGCTTGCCACAATTAAAGCCAAATGTGCAAACTGAATTTTCCCACAAACCACTGGGAAGTGGTTGCCCCATGTCCCTACCATTAAATAAAATGGGTTTTGATCTAAATTGCTAAGATTGTGTGTGCTATATTGGACACACATGGAGAGGGAGAGAGTGACAGAGACATGGTTTGGTGCAATCTGCCTCCCTTCTGGACCTGGAAAACATTACATGTCCAGGCAATGATAAGCTTCTGATAAGCTTGATAAGGAGGACACACTCTCAAACACACCCTGGTTTCTTACTCTTGAAACTGTAATTTGTGTTCGTGGGTGATTTTATAAATGATCACGTCATGGCAACGCTGATGTTAAAAATATTGGTCCCACTTTATAATAAGTGGCTTTAAGTACTATGTACTTACATTGAAACAAATCATTTGATACAGTGGACTTATTGTGTACATACATGTTTTTACATTGTACTTATATTTTAAAAATATCAGCATGTAATTACAGCTGTAATTAATTTATGTAATTACATCTGTAATTACAAAGCTGACCCATCCTTATACTTAAACCCACCCCTAAACCTACCCATACCACCACACCTGTCCCTAACCCTACCCGTATCCCACCTCAATAGCAGCAAAAGTGTTTTACAATACAACATGAGCACAATAAGTACATTGTACTTATTTTTCAATATAAGTACATAGTAATTAAAGCCACTTAATATAAAGTGGGACCAAAATATTAGCTGATAAAACAGCATGGTTTTTGTAGAAATATAAATTAAATTTTACCAAAAGCACAGCAGAAAATGGATACCGGTCAAAAGTTTGGTCAGTGTTTTTGAAATGCTCACTAATCCGTGTATTAAAATGATTTCTGTAGGGACTGGAGGAAATTCAGCATTGCCATCACAGGAATAAATTACATTTTAAACTATATTTAAATGGAAAAATGTTTCACAATAAATTTTGGATCAAATGAATGCAGCCTTGGTGACTGAGCTTTTTAAAAACATTAAACTTGTAGTGTACATCAGGCATCACCACAGACCAATATAGAAGGCTTTCTTCAAGGCAGTTTTGGCATATGTCGTACTAGATGAAATGACATGGGGACAGTATATAAGGCTGTTATTCTAACTGCACTTCCTCCTCCATCCACAGGGAGGACCCAGTAACTCCTGACACGGGGGTCAACACAGTGGATGACTGGCTGGACTTGATTAAAATGGGTCAATATAAGGAACAATTCTGTAGTGCCGGCTACGTCACCCTGGACTCGGTTCTGTATGTCAGTTCCAGGTAAACAACACCTACTCGTAGACCTCACATTTATGTTAGTATGAGATGTTTGGTTGCATTTCAGAGACTGTTTACAATGGTATATCAGCTTACTGCATACTGAGAATCAAGCTCTGCACAGTATACATAATGCAAAATTTTGTTTTTTAGTAGTTGGGTGTTATATTTGTAATTGAGTACTAGATAACTACTTATACTATTTTCTAAGAATGATGTAAAAGAGTATGCAATATGCAATGTTAAATGCTCCAAACAATAGTTGTGATATGGCCTCATGTTTAATTAATTAAAAAAGTGGCAACCAGTTATCTCAGAAATAAGTATAATTGTTTTGCATTTTCGTATATTATTATTTACATTTTTGGCAGTATGATCAAAAATAAGTATACTGCAGTAGTTTAAAACACTGTCACATGACCTCATTACAAGTTATTGACTGGGAACTTAGAAGTTGTTATACATTTTAATTCAATTGTAGACTTAAACTTAGACTTTGACTTAGAAACCTTTAATGTCCCCGAAAGGCAATTTGTTTTACAATACAGGCATTTTGACACATAATCCACAACACAAACATTATCTTCATACACAATGTCACATATATTCACCAGTTATACCCCTCCCCATATCTTATTTGATTGGGTTATTGCCATGGGAAAGAATGAATGTTTTGCTCGATTTGTTCTAACCTTCAGCGTATCTATATCTGCGACCAGAAGGCCAGATGTACGTAAAAATGAAGGCCAATTGTATGTAAAAATGTTGTGCATATTGGCATTTTATTCAAATATTGGAAGGTTGAGTGGTATGCATTGGTATTGTTCAATACAAATGCTCTGCTTCCATGTACACTCTCAAAAATAAAATTTTTAGAAGAAAGACACCATAGAAGAAACATTTTGGTTCCCCAAAGAACCTTTCAGAGAACAGTTCTTAAAATGAAATAAAAAATTCTTAGTGAAAATAACATTTTTAAAAATCTAAAGAACCTTTTTCCCACTGTAAAGAACCTTTTGTGTAATGGAAAGTTTCCATAAATTATAAAGGTTCTTCATGGAACCTTAGAGGCCAATAAAGAACAAGTGCAAGATATCATTTTGAGGAATGTCGTTGTGTATTCTACATAATTTGCAATGTTGTAATTATGTCATCTGTACACATTTAACAAACCGCATACTAAACTAATAATTTAAGTAGGATGCTAGCATGCTATTACAAATATAGCCACCCTTAACTAAGGCATTTTCTTTGTTTCTCTCACAGTGAACTGGATAAGATGGGCGTAGCACTGGCAGGCCATCAGAAAAAGATCCTATCTAGTATCCAGTGTCTTCAGGCACAGCATGGGACTCAAGTTCAGGTATAGCGTATCACCTCAATGCCCTCAAATTGTTCCGCTTCCACCGAAGAGGAGATTGGGAGCGTTCTTGCCACATGGAAGCATCTTGCTGCAAAATGACTCTGTCTTATCTCTCTACCAGCACTGAAGTTCCTCAGCCCTACAGGAGAATGGGCAGGTACTTTCCTTTTGTGATCACCATCTAGAAATCTTCTAAGACAGATGATCACTCTGGATATTCAAAGACTGTGGATATGTATTTATCCAAGTGAAGTAAGGACAAGAATCAACACCATGTGACATCACAGCACTGTGAACATCACGCTCCACTCCTCATTGTACAGAAGAAAGACCTTGAGAAGAAACACCGATTGTGTCTTGTAAATCTTTTTTTGCGAGTGATACTAGTACGATTTTCTTCAATAATGTGAAGTGCGAGGATGAGGAAACCTTCAGCGAGATGTCCTTGAAGACTTGTGTATGTGGAAATAGTTTAGAAACATTCAGCAAAGACAGCTCGCCTTTTAGAAAGCAATGAAGCACTGATCTATCTTTCATGCTTACACACACACTTAAACGGTACGTAGAAGGACCGCTCCTTGACCTCTAATGCCACTCCGTGCTCCTGTCAAGCCCTCGGCAATGTCTTTGGAATATGTCAATTCCACCGCGGAGAACCCAGAGTTTCGAGAGCTCACGCTTGTCACTTTTGACAAGTTCTGACATCTGATGAATAGCAACTGCGAAATGAGAGACGTTTAAGGAATGCAAAGTAATTGTGGCTCCAGAGACAGGACAGCGTGACGATGTCATGAAGAGGGCAGATGTCGTCCTTCCTTCACACTGGCAGCAGCTTTCGGACTTTTTCCAACACGTTTTTGTGGAGCCATTCCATTTGATGTGGCTTTTCTTAAAATTTCTTTGCATATTTAAAGTATTTCGCCTCATTAAATGCATTTCATCATGAACGTGAGCCGTTATGGACATCTTTGTTGGAAGGAGACGGGATGTGTTGAGCGTTTAACGAGGGAGACTCTATCCCTAATTCGTCATGGTGTTGATGGAGCTGCACTCGGTGGACTGTTGAACCTGTATTTGTGTTGGACCCCTTTTAGCGTAGAGCTCTGATGGTTACCGAATGCTCGGTACCTTCTGCTTACATTGTTCGATTTTAATGCAAAATGGTGGAGCATGTACATTTCGTGCACCATGTTCACAATCCCGTGTAAAAAGTTGTCCGCAACAGATGCTGGTGCTTTAAAAATAGGTTCATCCTCCATTTTCTGGTTCCTCACCCCATGTTTCTTGGCAGTGCTTTGTTTTGCACTTGGAAATGGTGTGATTTGAAGAAGAAAAGATTGTATTGCAGTAGAAATCGAGACATTGTACAGTGTTGGTTATTGTATTTGTACAGTAATGACTTAGTGTTTTGAAGGTTTTGTCAGTTGTAAATTAAGGTGGTAACTCTTATTTTAACCTTCAACTCTAGCTTTGAACAGACAAGGATTGTGAGGCTGTAGAATGTAATGGATTATTTAGCTTTATGGTGTTGGGTAAAGCTAAGCATTCTCAGGATTGTTTTTTTTTTTTGTCACTAGCCTTGTTTCCATTCGACACGTTTTTATCCGAATTAAGTGATATCGAATGAAAAATGCCTTATGGAAACAGTAAAATCCGATGAAATTTCATGAAAATCGACTCAAATGAAATACGTTCGGTCTCATCGGATTTTATCTTGATCGATATACGGCTAATGCGATAAAAGCTGATGGAAACGTTATTTGCTGAATAAATAATGAATTGCGATTAAGTTTTATGCCCTTTTATGGTTGCAACACGCCAGAAGACGAGTTCATTTCCGGCCAGTCCCGCTCTGTTTGCGCACACATGGCGGATGTCAACAAAGACAGATGTAAGTGGACAAAGTAAAAAAATGCTTCAACCACAGGGTTTCCGACTCGTAAGTGTCCCAGAACCAGGATCTCCCAGAACTGATGGAGGCGAGCGGGCATTTACGTGCATTGGCATCATCATAGCAATGTTTATAGCGTCGTTGTTTTCTTAAAATAGTTTTGCTTGTTTTTACGTGGCTTGGTTAAGTTCTAATGTAGCTATAATGTGGTCTGTTATTTCTGGTTAACAGACTGCGGCGCTGCTAACACACCGTTGCCATGGACGCAGTTCAGAGACGGAACAGACTATTTTCTTTAGCAGAAGCAATACTCGTTTTTAAATCAATAAACTCGTTTTTAAGTCAATATTTTAAGTCAAATTATTTATTTATGTATTTATTTGGTTGATTCATATGTAATAAGCAGGATAATATATAGCGAGGCGGTTGTTATAGCGAATACAACCCCTTCAATAACTGCCTCGCATACATTATCCCATACATATGTTGCTATCAGCTGGCACATAAGCATTATTAGGCTTCAACTTGTGAAATACTTGACCATTTGTTGGTAGATGGCGCAAGTTTTGTCTAACAAAACTTTGTTCGCAAAAGTTTGCTTGAATGTTGTTCGATTCAGGGTGAAAATGAGTGGAAACACATTAAAATGTCTCAAATCAATTCGATATACCAATATGATCGCAAAACAGCATGTGACGTCATTACGTACAGGTTTTTATTCGCTTTAGAGCCGTTTGATGGAAACACATTTCACCAGCTTTATTCGCATGTGTTTTTTTACCGAACTTCAGATAATTCGATTGACAAGTGGATGGAAACATGGCTACTGATACACAATTCAAAATGGCAGCGGATCAGACAGAACCGCCTACTCAGTTCTGTCGTCTGAACGGATTTACTTCCTGTTTGATGCCTTTTTGTTTTAGTGTTCATATTTATGTTTTGTCATCATAAGACCTTCATTTACTTTTGCTATTTTTACATTTTGTCTTGTTTTCCAGTAAAAAAAAAATAACATAAGAATAATATCTAAACATAAGAATAATATGTTAAAGGGATACTTCACTTTTTTGGAAATAGGCTCATCTTACAACTCTCCCAGAGTTAAACAGTTGGGTTTAACCATTTTCAAATCCATTCAGCTGATTTTTTTATATTTAGAAGAATATCTGTAATCAGACAGTTTCTGGTCTCATTGACTTCCATAGTAGGAAAAAAATATACAATGGAAGTCAATGGGACCAGAAACTGTCTGGTTACTGATATTCTTCTAAATATCAAACAATCGGCTGAATACATTCACAAACGGTAAAATCTCAACCGTTTAATGCTGGGGGAGTGGTGAAATGAGCCTATTTCCAAAAAAAGTGGAGTATCCCTTTAAAATAAATTTTTTTTCTTGCATGATTCTAAGAAACTTTAGTGGAGTCTATGCTTATAGTCTGTCAAGTGGGTAAAAAGTTGTATTCATGATGCTGTATATCCCCTAAAACGCATTAGTTTCTACAATCTCCACTACATTACACTTCGCTACTGGTCAGTAAGATTTTTTTGAAAGATATTGATACTTATAATTCAGCGAGGTTGTGTTTAATTGATCAAAACAGCATTTAACATGTTTAACAAGTTGTATTCATTTTACAATGTTACTTTTACTGTAATGTTGATCAAATAAATGCAGTCCTGGTTATAAGAGAATTCTTTCAAAAAGATCAAAAATGTTACTGATCCCAAACTCTTCAATGGTAGTGTATCTTATTTTATATGTATTAATATATTTGGTTTAAGGATGTTTATAAAATCAACCAATTTATTGGAAAACAAGACAATACTGAATTAATTTTATTTTGTTTGTTTTTTTGCAGAGCAGTTGCAAAGTATTTAGATGAAACGGTAATGATTTAAAAAGCCAATCTTAGAAATTCTGGTAAGTAAAAGGCTAAATAATATTTATTTCATATACAGGAATTATAATGTTGGTCGAACACGTTCTAAATGCAGAGGCACCAAAACAGTGTTATTCTTTCATTCTGTGACCTCCCCGGGAAAGTGTTCCTTTTAATTGAATTGAAACGATAACGAAGAATGTTTATTTCTTCCAAATATTTATTGATGCAAGTCAAGGTTGTAATTGTAATAATGGGCACATCTGCTCTGTGCTTTTAGTAATTCTTAATTAGGAGCTATTCCTAATTGTCAGATTACTGAAACATATGTGCCTATTGAGATTTGTAATTTCCCATGCGGCAACAATAAGAGCGAATAATTTAATGAAGCATTGCAAAAAGCCTCTCCCAACCTAAAACGATACACTTTGAATCCTGGGTTTCTTGGAATGATTTCAAAGTTCTCATTTTTCTTGTTTTTAGTTTATAGCCTACTATTAACACAACACAAACATGCACACAAACTTTTGCAGTTCGATGCAGTAAACATTGTCTTGAAGCATTTTTGACATTCCTTTTGATTTTTTTATTTTTTTAGAAAAAATAAATGCAGTTGTTTGTGTTCCATTTTGTGAAGTACTGTTATTATCATGCAAACTTTGGTCTGGCAGTTTACAAAGTCCACACTACTTGTTACCAAGTTATACCTGCACATTGCATCAGGACCTTGGTTAGATATTTTTAGCCAAGACACATCACCGATAGTGAACACCCAACTTCTTAAACTTTGATTGCCAGGTTTGAATATCAGCCAGGATTAGCACTGAGAATAATAAATAAATGTCACTCAGCGGTCAAGACGTGCAGCGCTGTTAGAAAGATATTAATGATGTGTCTGGAAGTCGTCAATTAAACTGTAAGAGGCCACTCTCTTTTGTCCAAAAGTATCAGTATTACGAAATCATTCAGTTGGCCTCTATAACTCAGCCAATCAGGACTGTTGCTTTGTTGTACGAGTAACCGCACCGTGCATTACATAATTTAATCATATCTGGTATACTTGCGCTGAGGTGTACACATGTGATGCACTTTGCCAGCCACTTCTAAACTGGAGTACTTCAGCCCTGAGTGTAAAAAGCTTCTCTGGCTTGTACAAGGTCAGTAATGGATACACGATCAGATAACTAGATGAAGGGTCACTGAGTCATTGACTTTAGCAAACCAGCTCCTCAGTCAGTACCTGAAGATGTTACCTCTAAATTTCTGTGTATCTTTTGTTTCGATTTTTCAACATTGTGATGATTTGTGTACCGGTTTGGTTATTTCATAAAGCTCTTGTTGAATTGTATGCATTTTGAACATTGTCCAATAAATATGTTAATATTTTTAGTCTTTTGTTCTCGTTTGTGTCTATAATGTAATTAATGTGAATTTGTGAAAATGCGTGGATTAGTAAGTGTGTGTGTATGCGTGTATGTTTATATATATATATATATATATATTATATGTATGTGTGTGTATATATATGTGTGTGTGTATGTATATATATATATATGATATACTATATAAAGTGTACACCTGTACACACATATAGTGAAAGGTCATTTCCACAGAAAACAGTGAACATCTGTCACCAGAAAATGGCTCCTGAGCCTAGACTCCCCAGAGCGATAGTGAATCAACACACAGGTAAACAGACTGTCAGACGCTTGTCTCTCTACCTTCCCTTCTACTTCTTCCAGTATATGCTCGTGAGATCCATGCTAACTGAAAGCAAACACAGCAGAGGTCTTTGCTATTCCCATCATGCTCTGCTCAAACAGAGGGCCACCATCTGGAGGGGCTTCGATGAATGGCAGTGAGGGTTTCGCCTCCTTAAAAACTTCTCCCAGTTTAAGCTCCTCCACAGCTGTTTCGTTAGAGCTTGTTCTCTATATTTAGCTAGTTATGAATAACCGGAATGAATAATTAAATTCAAGCAAAGAAATTGTACTTGAAAGAGTACAATTGTACTTTACAAAGAAATTGTAAACTGTACGTGTTTTCTAATTGAAACGATTGGCTATGAGCTACGTACAGACGCATTTGATAGACATTCTTAGCACCCAATAACGTAAACCATGCCTCAAATACAGGAAAATGAACATGTGATTCCCAGACCCAAGTCTTTTTATAGCAACTTGTTATCATTTTTTTTAAATACAGCAGCTTCAAAATGCATGATTGAGGTGTGTAGCATGCTAGCATTAGCTGCTATAAATTAAACAACTGAAAACCCAGAGGATCCAGACTTGGACAAGGAAATTGTATTCCTGGTTTTAGGAAAACAAACCGAACAGTTGCTGTGGCTAATGTTAGCATGTTGCTAAGCTAACAACAACAACACTCTAGTTGGCGCAAAAAATACAAATCACAGTTGAAAACTTTTCTTTTCAGGAAGGCTTTCAACACGTAATCATTTGCTTTGTTTTTAGTGGTTGTGTTAGTTATTTTGTTGTAACTGCTTTGATTAGCTTTAACTTGCAATTTTTATATACTGTTGTCTTTTTATGTTTTATGGAAAGCGCTTTGTGCACCTTTCTGGGTGTTGTAATGGTGCTATATAAATACAAATTGAATTGAGTTATTTTTCTGTAATGAATTAAACCCTGATATATTGAAAGTTCCCTTTTGTACTGTGTATGTGCAGTGCATTCTGGGATTGCTTTACTCACATAGGATACATGTGCTACTGACATCCAATTCAAAATAGATTCTTGGAACAGCCTTTGCATTAGTATGCCTATGATGCCTTAAAATCATGACTAACGCTACTATTTATTATGTTCTGGCCTATAAACATACTTTAATGTACTTTATACATTTGCGTGGATATGTGCTTGCATACTTTAAGGCTTGGACAGAGTAAAATCTGAGTCGAAATTTAAGAGAGAGTTGCTTTGAAAAGAAGACATGGTTTGAACTATAACAAGCACAAGAAGACGTCTACATGTTAACAGCATGGACATGTACATGTTGCCATGGTTACAACAAAGACACCCAAGTCTCTCCTTTTTCAATCTGTAGCAACTCCATGTATGGAAAGAACCAATCGAATAAATTCAGTTTGTGTGACAGCAAGGGAATACAAATGTGAGAATAGGCTAGGATTAGCTGAAAAAAACAACAACCTGAGACTGTGATTTATGATAGCGTGTTTTATATCCAGTGGTGTTCTTGTGTATGTGAGAGTTGCCTTCATTTCGCCATGTCCGTCAAGTCATTGGGGTTAAAACCAATATCATTTTTCTTCGAAGTGTGAGCTAAGCAGTCCACTCTTTGTCTTCACAGGTGACACAAAAATCTTTTCTCGACTGCTGAGTGCAAACACACATTGCATAAAATTGCATCAGACTGACATATCTCAGTACGGTGTGTATTTCATTTGTCTTGTCTGTAAGACAACAGTTTTCTATGTTTAATTTAGAACTGGAGTGAACAAAGTCTGTTCATAGAATACTAAACCTTCTATGTTGGCTATGCTTGAAATAGCAAACTAGAACCATTTATTGTAGGCTTATAGTATAGTGTTCAGCCTATGTGTTTTTTAAGCATGTGAACTGTATTTTATATTTCATTGTAGACATAGACCTTTTTTCTCTCTTTCTCCATATGTATCACTTGCTTTCTCTTTCTCTCTCATAAAGACGGCTCTCAGGCAGCAGGATGTGGATGTGCACCTGCGGGCTGGGTGGGCTCTGACAGTGGTCTGACTCTGGAGCCGCTTATAACACATCTGTGATGCCTAAGGCTGCCTCTGCTTCTGCTGCAATTAAAGGTGAGACTAGACCACAAATCCAGACTCTACAACTGAAGAACTTGAAGAGGTACTGTAGATGCTTCTGTGTCCTGAAACATAAAACATTTACAGAAGAAGGAGACAGGAAAAGGAAAAGTAGGAATAAGAAAATGTCATGATTCATTAGATCGGTCAGAATTAGTTAATAATGAAAGCGGTATCCCAGGTTAAATATTTGCTTATTGAAATGTAAGGCGTCTTAATGAATGTTGACATTAAGTCTCGACGTGGGTCTTAATTTTGGAAAAAACATCAATCACAGTTATTCTAATATAATTAAAATGTGTGCTGGAGGGCCTGCTCTCTTCCTCAAGGGATTTGCGGTGTTAAGAAAAGAATATATTAATGTTGAGCTCAGTGACAGGACATGCCCTCACTCAATTAACCTTGAAGAAATGGAGAGACACAAGACAATGATGCTCCACTTAAAGTGCTAATGACGTCTTAACGAGAGAACTGAAGCCTACTGATCTCTGACCTTTCAGAATTGAGTTGCAGGAGGTCAGAAATATTGATCATATTTTCCCTCATTAGAGTCTGCCTTGCTCTGCCATGTGATGTTTTCTGCTCATTTTGGCGTGAAGGGATAGTTCTTATATATTTCACTCAACCTCATGTCCTCCAAAAACTGGATGAATTTCTGGAAACACTTTATTTCGATGGTCCACTTTAAACATTTTACTAACTTTAAGTAACTAACTCTCAATAAAGTAGTAGTAGTTTATCTGATTAATATCTGCTAATACTTTATTTTGATGCTCCCCAACAGTTACGCAACTACATGTCAACTCAAACCCTAACCTATAGTCTACTAATAATCTGAGAGTTAGTTGACATGCAGTTGCAAAGTTACTTACCGGTATACTGTAGTTAGTTGAATGACTAAAGTGGACCATCAAATAAAGTGTTACCAACTTTCTTCTGTGAAACGTGCTTTAATAACAGGATTAAAGGTCATGCTAAACTAAGGGTCCAATTATTATACAGAAAAAACTTGGTGGCCTCAGTAAATTGTATTTATTTGTTTTGCTTGATTTATTTATTTTATATTTCAAACGACACCAATAAAATAAAAACTAAAACCAATAAAACAAAAAAAAAATAAATAAAATAAAACCAATAAGCCAAAGTAAGAGGCCAAATGAGATACAAAGTCATACAAAGAAATTATGAACACAAGAGAGAAACAATGAATGAATGACTATTATACTACAGGGCTGTTGAATGCTTGATTCTGATTGGTTGAGAACGTTCTAAAGGTGTGCAATTATTTTCAGGGAAACGCACGGCTAAAGTAGTTTCAGGCAAGTTTGAACCGCATTACAGTTCCATATCACTGCGCATAGTTAACGGAAAATAGGATTCAATTCATAACAATAGAAGACATGCAGCCCCTTGCGCTTGATCTGAAATATTCGATGTCTATTTCACAATCAACTGACACATACCGTTTAATTTTAATAAATAAAGTATAGTCCTATCTATAATAGGCTAAATAGAAAATTAAACTGAATATATAAATAAATTATTAGTCCTGCTGCACGGATTTTCGTAATTATTCCAGATAATATAACAAATAAATAATTATTGATAGGCTTACTTGTTAAAAGGGCTTTGTGTTTTTCATTTATTGGGTACCCAATGTCAATTATAGAAAACAATAATGAGCGAATTAATTAAAACGAAGTTAATAAATAAATAAATAAATAAATAAATAAATAAATAATACTATTAATATTGACGCACATGCTTTTCTGTCTCATTCTCAACGTCTCTCTCTCTCTCTCTCTCTACTCTCTCTCTCTCTCTCTCTCTCTCTCTCTCTCTCTCTCTCTCTCTCTCTCTCTCTCTCTCTCTCTCATCTCTCTCTCTCTCTCTCTCTCTCTCTCTCTCTTCTGTCTCTCTCTCTTCTCTCTCTCTCTCTCTCTCTCTCTCTCTCTCTCTCTCTCTCTCTCTCTCTCTCTCTCTCTCTCTCTCTCTCTCTCTTCTCTCTCTCTCTCTCTCTCTCTCTCTCTCTCTCTCTCTCTCTCTCTCTCTCTCTCTCTCTCTCTCTCTCTCTCTCTCTCTCTCTCTCTCTCTCTCTCTCTCTCTCTCTCTCTCTCTCTCTCTCTCTCTCTCTCTCTCTCTCTCTCTCTCTCTCTCTCTCTCTCTCTCTCTCTCTCTCTCTCTCTCTCTCTCTCTCTCTCTCTCTCTCTCTCTCTCTCTCTCTCTCTCTCTCTCTCTCTCTCTCTCTCTCTCTCTCTCTCTCTCTCTCTCTCTCTCTCTCTCTCTCTCTCTCTCTCTCTCTCTCTCTCTCTCTCTCTCTCTCTCTCTCTCTCTCTCTCTCTCTCTCTCTCTCTCTCTCTCTCTCTCTCTCTCTCTCTCTCTCTCTCTCTCTCTCTCTCTCTCTCTCTCTCTCTCTCTCTCTCTCTCTCTCTCTCTCTCTCTCTCTCTCTCTCTCTCTCTCTCTCTCTCTCTCTCTCTCTCTCTCTCTCTCTCTCTCTCTCTCTCTCTCTCTCTCTCTCTCTCTCTCTCTCTCTCTCTCTCTCTCTCTCTCTCTCTCTCTCTCTCTCTCTCTCTCTCTCTCTCTCTCTCTCTCTCTCTCTCTCTCTCTCTCTCTCTCTCTCTCTCTCTCTCTCTCTCTCTCTCTCTCTCTCTCTCTCTCTCTCTCTCTCTCTCTCTTCTCCTCTCTCTCTCTCTCTCTCTCTCTCTCTCTCTCTCTCTCTCTCTCTCTCTCTCTCTCTCTCTCTCTCTCTCTCTCTCTCTCTCTCTCTCTCTCTCTCTCTCTCTCTCTCTCTCTCTCTCTCTCTCTCTCTCTCTACTCATAACTGCACTAATAACTGCATAAAGCCAGGGACAGACTAGTTTTAGACCTACGCCAGTTATGAATGTAATTTAATACTTCTGGGTGATCTTGCCCGAACGCGCGTTCAGCACAGCAGCGCGTTCAGTCAGTGTTCACTCAGATGGTAAGACCTGCTACTACAGTCGATGGAAACAGCCGGTCTTCGAATATTTCAGCGAATTGTAAGTGTGTCCCCCATCATTACATTAGTCTGCTATCAGTGGCTCAAACAACCTCCGTTACTACTACCTCTAAAATGACGTTTTGGAATTAGCAACGGAGGCATGGGATTAGAGGCGTAAGAAATTAGTCCTACATACAAGAGCGCTTTAATGTCAAAAACTTGACAAACGTCTTGATATGAATCATCTGAACAATGTTTTGAGGTGTGGTAACTGTAGTATAAGCGGAATAATTGACTTCAGGCCGTTGAATTATCCGAAAAATAATGCACACCCGAGGTGTAATGGCCACTCCGCTTCGCGTCGTGACCCCCATTACCACCTCGGGTCTCGGGTGTGCATTATTTTTCTAATAATTCAACGGCCTGTCGTCAATTATTCCTTACTTAATTAATGACTAGTTGTAGTCAATATATGCATTTTCATATGAGCTTTTAATGCATATGTTTTGCATAGTAAAATAAACCCTGCAGTAGTTTGCCTTTTTTTGACAAATAATTTTCTCCGATTATTTTAAAGGTACTCTATGGAGTTTTTAGCGGCCTCTGGCGGTGATGTTTCAGAATGCAACAAGAGCGCTTGTGCCCGTGTGCGTGCTAGATATCAAGAGCGAGCATTCCTACAAGCCACACGGAGACTTTCAACGCAACGCGAACTAATCACGCAACATGCTGGAAACTCCCACTGCAGGTACAATAATAGCCTACTTTTATCAGCTTGACGTTGAACTAATGCTCTGTGCTTGTCCATGATAATGTTACAGTAAACTGCATTTAGTCTAGCCGGCATACGATGTTATAGCATAAGCCATTTCTCTAACTATTCGTGTATCTTTCACAATCAGCAATGTCAACATAGGTGAATGTAACCTATAATATGATAACGAAAACGGTTAGTGAACTAAACTGAACAGTTTCAGTGTATCAGTAAGATCGTAGGAAGTGACATTACTGTACTAAACGTGTCTGGAAATGTGTATTATAAACAATATGATAGTAGTGGATTCATGTCATGTTTCATGTAGTTTACCTTGCTATTTCACTAGAGTTTACTAATATGTCATAGCCTACTAATATGTTGCCGATGTTGATCCGCGTTTGCATCAGAGTCAATCAGATTCACGTTTTGCCTGACGAGCTTCAGCAGATAAAACTTTTTTGTTTATTATATTTATGTGGAGTTTGTGTTGGAGTCTGTGTTGTGCTGGAGGCAGGACGTTTTGGGGAGTTATCAGACTCCGTGTCGTCAGCTGAAGTGCCATTAGTCGCATGTTGAAATCAATGGGGTTATTGTTGTCCATTTCTTTTACTGTCTATGGGTCGCATAGACTGTATGATAGAGAGGCTCGGGAGCGCGCATGTACGTCACTGATGAATTTCGCAGGGAATCCGATCCGGAGACCTCACTTATAAATATGAGTATTGGCCTTCAGAGGTAATAGCAAAACCCGAAAAGTGGATCATTGCAATGTGTGATTACAACCCCTTCAAACACAGGCAATAAAAAAGGATTCATTTGATTAAAAAAGTTACATTTAGAACCTTTAAATACGTTTTTCCTCCATATGTTGACGGGTTTATCGAACTTGTAAGTCATGAAAACACAAATATCCCCTCTGGACATCACTTTTGGCTTCTACTGCACATTGCAAGATATATATAAAAGGTCTGCTTATCAAAAGTTTTTTCAGAGACAGTCAAAGACGTTAAAATATAATAGAATTAACTGTAAACCTGCCATATAAATGCTAACATTGCCATCAATGTTATGTCAGGTCACAAATGTTATGTCAGGTCACAATATGAAGGTCACAAATCCTAGTTTGACATACTGAGGATGGAGGCTGACCACCGTTTTAAGCCCCGTTTCTGTCCCATTTGTGAACAGAAAACCTCACAATCAATTTCCTTGGACAGGAGGATTAAAACTAGAACAGGTGTGCTTCTTTAGCCCTAACTGGACACACCGGCCAGCCAACGACGCAGTGTCATCCATCATCCTTTAGTCTGTATCTGCAACAGCTGGGTGATTGAGAGAGCGTCACCCTTTAAGAATCAATCTCCATTTCTGCTCCTTCTCCCACAATGCATTCCCTCTGCGACGCGCCGCTTTGGCAAATTGATTGACTTCTGGTAAATACGGCATTACCACAAAGTCAGAAGCAGGAATTTATCATCATTTGTGTCTCTTCCATCCGAGAATTCATTATGAGGCTTAAATAAATAAAGCTAGGGCCACAATCGTCTGCTTGTGATGCACAGCATGAGGAAGACTGCTGGAGGGCTCTCAAGACAGATGCTACTTAGGTTATGCATTATACACCGTATAATTCTTCAAAATGCAATTCAATGCTTTTGTCTGCCACAATGTAATGTCTTTGAATCATCTTTATTGGGTGGCAATTAATATATAAATATATTTAATTTGCTATATATCGTCATTAAATTAAATTTGTATTGATTGGCAGCTCTAATAAAAAGAGAGCAATCACATTTTCATTACTGACAATCCAAGGTCCGCTGGGAAACATATGCAATGATAAAAATGCAATAGAAATGCCTTTGCGCAAACTAAAACAGTGATCCTTGGAAGCCAATTCACTCTGTCTTGTTTTTACACCTACAAACTAATTTCCCGTCTTTTGGCTTTCGTTCTTCCAACACAAAGCCACATTGAATTCGGCCTGCTGCTGCTAGATTTCCCTCCACCAGAGTGAAAATATTTGTTTAATATCAGTGACAGTGAGCGTAGACAGTGAAGGCAGGAGGGGGGCAGAATTAGACTGTGGCGCCTTGCGATTCAGGCTTGTGTTTCAAGCCTGATGACAGTTTAATGAAATATATGGGGTCTGATGCCACAACAGGAGCTGTTTTCACATTACAGAGGAATTAACGGATTGTGCCTCTGCATAACCACTGAGCCTGAACGTGCAAATCTGACACTAGACGAAAGTTTAAAGTTAAAGGCATTGTGAAATCATTGACCCTATTTACTTTAACATATGTCCTTCATCTTGTTGTGCACAGTTTATTTGTGCATGCTATTCTTAACAATAAAGCATATGCTATTTTCATAACCATCAAGATTAAAAAACTAGCTACAGTGTCATGAAAATGCTGGATGGCTTCAAAAGCCTTAAAGGAGTAGTTCACTTAAAAAAATAAAAAATAAATGTGCTGAGAATTTACTCACCCCCATGTAATCCAAAATGTCCATGTCTTTCTTTCCTCAGTCGAAAATACATTTTTCTCCATATAATGGACTTCAATGGGAACCAAACGGTTCAAGGTCCAAATGAGAGTTTCAGTGCAGCTTCAAAGGGCTTTAAACTGACACCAGACGATGAATAAGGCTGTTATTTAGCGAAACGATCAGTCATTTAAAAAATAAATAAAAAAGTTTAAGTTTTATAAGCACAAATGCTTGCCTTGCTCTGTTCTAATGCGCGTTCGTGACTCTCCTGTTTAAACTTGTTCATCAAAATAAGCAAATCTTTTTTCGAGTCACGACTCGAAGGGTGCTAGATAAGACCCTTATTCATCGTCTGGTGTCATTTAAAGCCCTTCGAAGCTGCACTGAAACTGTCTTTTGGACCTTGAACCGTTTGGTTCCCAATGAAGTCCATTATATGGAGAAAATCCTGGAATGTTTTCATCAAAAACCTTCATTTCTTTTCGACTGAAGAAAGAAAGACATGGACATCTTGGATGACTGGGGCCGAGTAAATTATCAGCAAAATTTATTTTAAAGTGAACTACTCCTTTAAAAAAGAATAAGATATTGGTAAAACATCTACTATACAATAAAGAAATGTTAGCAATAGTGATGCAGTTATTTAGTGAGAATACAAACAGGTTTTCACATGTTTTGATTCCTAAGAAAATATACTTGGAATGCAATTGCAATATAAGTCATTGGATTGAAAAGTCTTTACATAGATTGAAAATGTAAATTTGAATGGTTAATTTTAAATAGTTGTCAATGGACAAAAATGCTTTTTAGAAGCAAATGATATAGTTTTAGCTTTTACCATGGTGCGCTACCAAGCCCCATAATAAGCTAAATTTGATTCCCTTGTCCCCGAAGTCCATTCGCTGATGGATCCTGCATTTAAAACTAGCATTGCTTGAGTATTTACTTCTTTTGAAAAAAAGTACTTACTTTGTGACCATTAAATAGTATGCTCTATACGCGAACCTTAGAATCTTGCCAAATTGGATTATGAATTATGACATACTACTTTTTTCACATACTATTTCCCTATTATATAGTAGGGAAGTATGCATATTTGGATGCAGCCAAGCACTTTCTCAAACTCTGTTATTGGCTGGCTTCATAACTTCCTGAGGCGTCAGTACACACATTTTCAACTAGTAAGATTTCTGACGCATCAGAAATGAGTCACTATTCACTGATTTTTTTGTTTTTGTTGAAATTTTCACTCAGTAAGTTTAAACAATAATTACAAAGAAACAGCGAGTAACATTGAATTAAGTAGAAAGACTAAAGTTTTTTTTCTTTGCTGTATTCACAACTATTATATAGTATTGATAGTTTTTTTTAATATTTTTTACAATGCTGTTTTGCTGTTTTTGAAGAACACGCCATGAATGGGCTTCAGCTGGACATTGTGAGAAGGCAGAAGTAAAAAAGCTTTATTTTGGCCAGACAAGTTGCAGTATTAGAAATCACACATCTGTGACAAATTATATCCTTCATATCCACTGGACAAATTAGTTTCAGCAGGCATGGTCTGAATCATCTTCACTTTTCAAAGCTCGAACGCTCTCTAACCATGCTGTTTACAGCACGCGTTTAGAGCGTGTTTTTAAAGGGCAAAATAAGTAAGTTTTCAAGTGAGAACTTGCCCTTTTTCCTCTGTGGATCAAAATCTCTCTACGGCTCCTGCAAGACGTTCTTGAGAGTGTTTGTGCGCTATCCTGCCCCAAATCTCATCTCTACACAGCCATAAAACAGCAGGCTCCATATCTTTACTAAATAGAAAACTATTCACAAGCCATAGGTGGGCACAGCCCTGTGTCGCCCACGGCTGCACTCACAGTCAATCACTGGCAGACTGGCGAAGGAGCTTTTATTATGTGCATATCTTTTTACATCCCAGGGAGCTTGTTACAGTCCGGCCCCATGTAATGGCATGCATGACAAGCCCTGCTATGACAGCTTAAAGAGGGGATATGAATTGTCCCATTTTCACATTCTCTGCCTCATGGTGCCTGAAGACTGACAGTTGACCTTATCAGCGCTCCGCAGAGGATATTTACTGTGCTGCCCTTTTAAAAGTTTGCATTTTAAACACCCTTCTCATACGCCACTGAGCGAGGCATGCGTCTGTGTGGCTGCCTTTGCTTCGGATATGACATGGCTAGTCGCTTTCATGATCTGGGGCCCGTATATGAGCAAGGCAACGATCATGTCCAAGATGACTGGTGGCTTGCTGAAAATCACCAGCTGTTGGTATTGGCATTGAAGAATGAATCATGAGCAAATATCAAGCCTGTTTACATCTTTACCTGCTG
>JAQIUQ010007623.1:132500-170135 GCA_030378365.1 Hybognathus amarus
TTATAATTACTAATTAGAATACAAAGTGCTATTTAATTTAGCATAACCTAAAATATTTAATAGCAGGTTCTGTTCTCCGTTGATATATGAAAAAATACAGTATGACACATCATGTTAACACAAAGTTTTATTATTAAATGGAATGAAATTTAACAGCACTAATATACGTGTTCAGTTCAGTGTTTTATTGTGTACTATTTCATTCATTGGATTAAAAATCCATGTGTGAGCATATAAAATCAGAAATGTTGCTTCTGTATGAATAAGTGTTCTGAAGGTGAATGTGTGTGTTTTTTTGTTTTTTTTTACAAGATCCATATAAATGTAGAGAACATGTTTTGTGTCTTCCATAAAATCCGCAGGAGCCGTGGTTATGGCGGTTATTGTTTTGCGGTCGTCCACGGTTGGCAATAAATCACCGTTTCAGCAGCTGCTATTCACAATTAGCGTGATCCTCAAGACATGCGTTCTCTTGTTTGGACTATAAACATGATAAAGTCTATATCAATTTTGTTACCTCAGTGATAATATAATATCATCATGACAGCAGTAATGATGGGAATGCAGTTCTAAAAACAAACAGAGAACTTGAATGACAGACTTTAATAACATTCTGCTAAATTGAACTGTTGGCAGAGCGTGTTGGAGAAGAGGAAGACTTGGCTATTCTTTCTCTGTCTGCTTTAATGAGGAAAGGTCTGAGAAGGTCAGTGACAGGACTCCTCTACAGCCCACTAAACGTGATTATAAAAAACTGATGGCAATTAGAGGGACGAGATGGGAGGCCTTCGTTCTGATCCAGCGCAGAGATCAGGGTTTTATATTAAACTCGTTAGTTAGCTAGAGATGGAATCTTAATTCGAATGGGATATTTATCACCTCTGTATCTAATGAAAAATCATGTTGGCTGCACTATTTCAAAATGTGATTTTCTTTCTTTTTTTTTTTTTTTTTTTTACAAAATAACAATGAGGTATCCAAACTCTGACTAGTAATATAAAGGTCATTCTCCCAAAAAAGGAAAGGAAAACATTTGGTTTAATGTTTTATTTAAACAAAACACAGTGATCTAATGGAGCCCTTAAAGGGACATGCTGGACAAAAATATGAGATTGGAGGAAAAATCAATGCTTTTGCGTTCCCTCGCATATGTTTTGCGTTCCCTGGAGAAAGCTTTGTGTTCGCTCGCATATCTCGCTAATAGTTTTTCAGAGAGAACACAAAAAGTTCAACCACCACCTCACCACCCTTTAGGGCTCTTTATCGGATTAAATTCAAAAAGATTTTAAACGGAAGTAGAAAATATTTTAACACCAGAAACATTTTTCATACCCCATATGAACCTTTTTTACCATGGTAAGAAAATCACCTTGTGCCTTTTCTTACACTCAAGTTTGACATTGAAAGTGCATTCCCACAGTACATTCCCTTTTTATGTTTTTATGGTGTTATTTTAACCTTGCTATCACCAACTAACCTGACTCCGCCAGATAGATTTGCTCCGCATATCCATCTGGAAACCTTCCGTTGAAGTTGTTTTGGAAAGGGGCGAAAATACTGGTTAGCTGATTGGCCTATGTTGGTGATAGACGGGCCAAATCAACCAATCAGATCAACGAAGCATATGACGTACTAACAGAGCGACGACGAAAACAAAACCACAAGCCAGGCTACTCTTGCTGCTGCAGGTAAAGGCTCGTTAGCTCAGCAAATAAACATGTCGGCAAAAGAAAAACGAAAAAAAAAACTTCAAAAAACTTAAAAAGAAAAACTGTCGCGCTTCTCGTTGCGTCACACCTCAACCCGCCTCAAAGCCAACGCTGATTGGATGTTCGTTTGGTGAACTGCTCCCAAATTTTCTTTAACGGAAAGTATCCAGACTGATCTGCGAGTGAAAGCTTGAAAGCTCGCGAGATCAGGATGGTCTCACGAGGCTAATCACCAACAACAAAAATTGCAACTTTGTACTTTTTTAATTTATCTATTATTATCTGTTATCTATTATTATTTATTTTTTTTTTTGCTTTTTTCACTCGTTTAGACTTTGCGCTAATGCCACAGAAAACAAAATAATTCAAATCAATCAAACAAATAGCAAATTCAAACACAAAAATTCCCTTAAAGGAATAGTTCACTTAAAATCCTGTCATCATTTACTCACCTTTAGGTTGTTTCAGAACCTGAAAAACAAAACAAAAACTTTTTGATTAAAAACACTCTGCAGAAGATATAAATTCATACAGGTTTGAAACAACTTGAGGGTGACTAAACAGATTCATTTTTAAGTGAACTGTTCCTTTAATAAACATAATAAAAGGTTATGGAAATTGCATTTTATACAATGTTTCTTGAATATTTGATTAAGATTTTATGACAGAAAAGACAAGGCACTTGTTTGTCACCATATTTTGAACATTTTGTTGTTTTTTCTATGTATTTCATTTTACCTGGTCTATACAACATGCTATAGATAATTAGGATGCAGGAAATGTTCTGTTAGTATCTCTTGGGTCCATCACCGAAGGACACATTTTTTCCCCGCCTTGCCAATCTATCTACATGTGTCTCTGTCCAGGCCTTATCAAACTAATGTCCTGGCTCCAGATCTGATGGGCACAGGGCTCTGGCAGGTTTATTCCATCGCTGTGCTTTCCATTTGCAGCTGATCCATTCTGCTTATTCAGTCCATCAGTGCACACGGAAGGTCTTAGATTACATCTTCTGTCTCAGACTGGTGTATCTGGCCTCGATAGATGAGCTGCATTACTGCAGACAGACTGATACATCAGTAGACACACACCAGTCAGAGAGTCAGCAAGTTGGTCATGTGTATGCAAATGCTATTTGTATACAAGATGCAATAAAACAAGAAAGCTGGTCAATTTGTATCATACATTTCAAGTGAGTGTCAGGTGTACAGCTAACAAACAGCCATGGGGCTGGTCTCCAGGCTATTTCAAGACGGAGAAATTCTCGGTCAGTCCTCATTTGCAGAAATCTCCTTGAAATCTCACCAGGACACACTGTTGGCTGTCACTGGGGCATCAAATATTGTTCCGCTGCCTTTGTCATCTCACAAACCTTTTCATCAGCCTCCCAGGCTGACTGCCGAAGAGCTGTCTGTCCCTGTCAGACCACACGGTGCACTGTCTGATAAAAGCGTTTTCAGGGAGTTGGTGGGATCCTGTGGGAGGAACCTCATCAATCTATTGTCCTGGATTGGCTTTTTCATCAAGCTTTGTCTGTAGACAGGACATAATATTGTCCGCAATATGTTCCAGCTAGGTATAGAATCCGTGGAATTGACAGGTTATCCGACATCCGTTTCCTGATCGAACGTGCAATGGAATGTTTTCTTTTGTGAGATATACATTTTATATTGTTCATCTGATCATCTTCAAAATGAACCTTTGGTCTAGTAAAACATCGGTACCTAGTCAATCGTTCTCTGAGATTTGTTTTCATGATAATCGAATGTAAAAAGTTTTATCTCTAAAAACGGTCCCACTTTATATTAAGTGGCTTTAAGTAATATGTATTTACATTGAAATTAATAATTTGATACAATGGACTTATTGGGCTCTATCTTGCACCCGGCGCAAATGGCTTTATACACTGACGCATTTATCATTCCTATTTTGCACTCGCGCAAAGCAGGCTTTTTTCCTCCACAGACGCACGTCGGTAAACTAACAAATGAACTTGCGCTTCCTGGGCGGGTTGGCGCAAAAAGGAGGCGTGTGTCGGCGCAAAAAATCCCTGGTGCTATTTTGCAGTTCCAGAAAACAATTGCGCCAATGACCAGAAAAAACCTGGTCTAAAGTCAGTGGCGCGTTGCGCGTATATTCAGATGCTATTTTAAGCGTGCATGCTTGGCCATAATACAGAGTGTGAACAACACGGATACACTGTAGATGATTCTCTCATCAACACAGATGCATTTTACTTTTTGCAAATGATACATTATTATACGGAAAAATATATAAACATGAGGGAAATCATTGTTGTGTCCATGATGATGGGAAAAACAGGCATAAAGCTTACACATTTACCCAAATTATTATATGCATGTTTAACCCGAAGCTAATTTGGGTGGGTTTGTCCCATCCCCAGTGTCCCTTCTCTTTCTTTTGCGGCCCTGACGAGAACATCGTTCTACTCGGCTGTGAACCGATGCTGAAGCGCGCCTGGTAAATGCGCCGGTAAAATAAAATTTGTGCCATGGAACAAGCGCATCTCGTTCATCATGCTCTTAAAGGGAATGTGATATGACGCTCTTATTGGTTTATTTCCGTTACGCCCAAACCACACCTATGAATAATGAAGCTACTCCAGACCAACCCCTTTTAGATTTGCGCCAGGCGCAAGAGGCATTTATCCCGCCGGGAAAATAGCAACAGCGCCGGGATCCGCCCACAAAGTTAATTGCGCTTTGCGCTTTGACACTTGCGTTTCAGATCGTTAAAATAGGGCCCATTGTGTACATACATATTTTTACATTGTACTTATATTTTGAAAAACCAGCATGTAATTACAGCTATAATTAATTTATGTAATTACATTTGTAATTACACAGTTGACCCTTCCCTCACACCTTAACCTACCCTTAAACCTACCCATACCACCACATCTGACCCTAACCTTACCTATATCACACCTCAATAGCAGCTAAAGTGTTTTACAATACAACAGGACCACAATAATACGTTGTACTTATTTTTCAATGTAAGTACATAGTACTTAAAGCCACTTAATATAAAGTGAGACCCTAAAAACTGTTTAGCATATAATGCTAGTACTGGGGGCATTTACTAAGTAAAAAGAAATCACTAGTTTATACCACTAATAAGGCTCAAAATAGCCCCACACTAACACAGTAACATAATGAGGGTCCATTCATGCAAAACGAAGCATTGAGAACTATGTAAACGTACAGACCGTTTAATAAGAAGATACTTTATAAAGACAATTCACTTTGTGTACAGACAGGAGCCATCTTGGAAAACAGTTACGGCAAGTCAAACCACGAACGACGTGCTTAGTGAGCAGAACTGTATGAAGTTCAGCGAACTTCTGAACTGTATGAACGCGTTCGGGAATCGACTTATCAAGACTATTTTCTAAGATGGCTCTAGGATTTACTTAGTTAATGCCCTAGCGTTATACACTAAACAGTTTTTAGAGATAAAACTCTTTACATTCGATTATCATGAAAACAAATCTCAGAGAACGGTTGACTAGGTACTGATGTTTTATTAGACCAAAGGTTCATTTCAGTTCTCCTTTAAGTATTTATTTGTGTGCTCTGCATTTTTGTGCATGTGTTACTACTATTTCAGCATCTTTTGCATGAGCACCTTTAAAAACATTTTTTGGGGGTCTACTAGAATAGCTTTTCATGCTTAAAAAAAGAAGAACATTTTTTTTTTACACTGTTGCAACACCTTTCTTCCCAGTCTGTCAGTAACGCTCTGTTTAGTTTTTGTCTCTATAGACGCTTTCAGCCCTGACAACATAAACAAACGGTACTGCGCATGTGCATTAAACTGGCCCAAACTTAACTTACGGCAAACTTGCGCAGACAATCCATAACAAGTAAATAACCATAGTATCTAGCTGGTATTTCTTGCCAGTCAAATAAAATATATGTTACCTGGCCAAACTGAAATGTGACACTACCAGACCCGTTGAACGAAAATTGGAGACAAGATGTTTTTCTACCGACGTGTCTGATTTACCGCAGTGTTAAAAAACTGTGGCGAGCACGGCGGCGGGGTTTTATAAGGTTAATATAGCTCTCCTTATTAGCTAGGCTTCTTACATGCTTGCTAACCTTTTTTTTAAGGTGGGTCTCCACATTGACAGCATGTTGGATGGATCTGTGCAGCGTTGTTTATGATACTAACCATTCAATACACAGACTGCTCCGCTGTCAATGTGTTTGCGAGAGAGAGAGAGAGCGTGCGAATATGCGCTGCACGCAACTCTGCAATCAAATAGAACTTTTCCCATCTTAAATTGTAAAAAACATGGAAATCAAGTGGCGGTCAGCGCTGATAATGTGGTGGGCTGCCACTAATTAATGCATGGGAAACACTGTACCGGAATACTCGGATAAACCTATGTTAATACCGCATCTCCCTCTTTGTTAGGAAACCTTAACCTTTTTATTTTTAAAGCTAGCATTTGCTCCCAAGGTCAGGTTGCATCCTACAGCTACACAACCTGCTCATCACCTTAACTTTCACTGCATTTGCAGTCAATGCCATATTATCCAGTAAACAGTATAAACAAACAGAACGGAAGTTAACTTTGGGCCAGCTCATCACCATGGCAACGCGTCTGATGAAAGCGTCTATAAAGCCCCTCCTTGAGATAAGCTCAGTGTGCTCGGATTGGTCTGGACCAGTGTGTTACGATTGGTCAACCACTTTGAGCGTTTCTGAAATGTCACGCCCCTTCCCATAATTGCCTTAGATCCAGGGTGGAAAAAACTGCATCTTTTGGAGATGGGGACAACACACTATTAACTCAACCAGGCCTTGCACCCTTTATTTGCTTATGCCTTGGGTGGGAATTATTTAAATGAGGAATATTATGACAAAGGAAGGAAACTCAAGACTACAATAGATGCATTTTAGGGAGTTCAGAAACAATGCGCACTTTCAATGAGAAAGTTGAAAATGTAAAAAAAAAAGCTGGTTCTGAAAACACAGAAGAAAAAAGATGATTGTGATTGGTGCTGGAAGTCATAATGGCATTTTATCAGGAATCAAAGCATAGAGGCACAGGCGACATCTCGCATTGATCAGAGGCAAGACAAACATAAATCAAACATCTGGACAGCCATCAGTGTTTTCCCTTGAAAATGTCAATATTTGCTTTCTCATTTAGAAGGGCTTCTATTCCCTCTGTAGATGAATCCCTTTGGATAAGCTCACATAATGCCAACATTTACCTGTTCTGAAATTACATTCTCAGTCATCCCTTGACACCTTGATGATTGGTGCTGATGTGTAATAGTTTTTTGTCTTTGAGAAATAAGCATAGAAATGTAATGCAGGGCTGCATTATCAAGAGGTAAAACGCAATACCTTTCCCTCTAATGTGGATACAGACGGTTATCAGCTGCTCTAATGTTATGAATGTGAATGAGAGTAATTTTAAAGAAAAAGGTGTGTGCATGTTTGGATTAAGGGAAAACTAGATAATTAAATAAGGATGGAGATATGTGGAGCATGCATTTGTTGGGAGACTCATATTACTGTAATATTGTTGCAGTGTTCGACTGAATCTTGAAGATATAGAAATCTTTAGTAATCGTACAGTGATTTTTCTTTTTATCTTTTTATGTGTCCTCCTGGCCCTAGTAGATTCAGTTATGTTCCGTCCATATGTATTTAAACGCAGAAACGCATTAAGACATTTCAATTCTTTACACTGATGAAAGACAATCATCAATTGGTCTGAGCCCAAATTAACATAATCATCTCAAAATGATCCCTGCAGTTTTGCTCTTGTAAAATACTTATAAAATGAAAGATGAAAATGGTTATATGCAGTTTTAATCCAACATTTTAGAAAGTCCAGAAAGGGGAATTTCAAGCAATTAGATTCTCTATTTGTTCTGTTTGATGTTAAAAATGAGAGCTTATACATCTGAATAAGAACGTCGTTTTGTGTGACATCGTTTTATGGATAGTTCAGCCGGCACTAAAGTGTTTTCACAGCTCACTTTATACTTTATTTTGAATATGGTATTGTCCTTTCACTCATTTTCTTTTTGTTATGTTCTGTAATTCTTGGCATGATGAAGTGCTTCATGTCTGGCCCTGTGGAGAACGTCTAAACCTGATTTGTCATCTGAGACAGCTCAGAGGGAATCCTCCATCTCAGTGGTAAATGTGCTCATTGTGTCTGTGGATCTAAGAGAGGCAGTTGTTAAAAAATACCCTCCACTGATCAAGTCTCAATTTATACAGCATCTGCTGCATATTAGCTTTATCATTTATTTATGCTGTGAAAAAAAAAAAAAAACCTGCTAAAGACCTCCAAACTTTTAACATTAGAAATGCCTTCATGGTCATTTTTATGTATTTAATGCATACTTGCTGAATAAAAGTTTTAATTTCCTATAAAAAAAATCTTACTGAGCCTAAACTTTTCAACGGATTTGGCAAGGACTTTTACTAAAGTGACTTACATAGCACTCAATGTATTTGATCAGTTCAAGCATTCTCTTGAATTCAAACTCATGACCGTGTTAGTACCATGCTCTAACTTTCCAACTACAGAAACAGTTTAAAGGAGAACTCCGGTCAATTTCAACATTGATCTCATTTTTTTTTTTTTTTTTTTTTACATTTGGAGTACAGTCAATACAGACAAAAACGACAAAAATCAGTGTTTCCTACACCGTGTCATCATCTTTTTAAAATTCGCACCCTGTTGACTTCAATGGGGCATGTTCTAAACCTGCTTTTACCCTCTTAACATCCTTGATTTGTCATTACTGCAGTAGATGTGAAAGATATGAATAAAAATGATGTTAATTCAGCCAGCTCACATACCTCTATTTGCTTCCTGTTTTCGGTCAAAGCCCACAGTAGTCAATTGTCAATCTCACGGCGCGATCATTAGTGAATATCATCTCAGCCCTCCTCCGTGTGTTCAACATCTGATTCGGTTGAACTATTCATTTGAGTTGATGTTCTCAGAACACCACACAGTGGTAGGTTTGAGATGATATTCACTAATGATTCGCGCGGGAACTGACAATCGACTACTGTGGGCTTCGACGAAAACATGAAGCAAATAGAGGTATGTGAGCAGGCTGAATTAACATAATTTGTATTCATATCTTTCAGATCTACTGCAGTGCACATTGACTGTGGTCACTCTTAAAAACACCACTCACATGGCTGTGCACTCGCAATGACAAATCAAGGATGTTAAGAGGCTAAAAGCAGGTTTAGAACATGCCCCATTGAAGTCAACAGGGTGCGAATTTTAGAAAAGACGATAACGCGGTGTAGGCAACACCGATTTTTGTCGTCTTTGTCTGTACTGACGGCACTACAAAAGTACAAAAATGAACTCAATGTTAAAATTGACCGGAGTTCTCCTTTAATACAGTTTAATAACCGTTCCTGATTTATCGATATAACCACTCCTGATTTATTGTTTGACTGACCCTAGATGAGTATTCAGACCATTCGCCAACTTATGCAAATGCTAGAGCCTTGAAACACTGCAACGCAAGGCCAGGGTCATAGGTCATCCTATAGTCACAGAAAAACTCAAGCTGTTCTCCTGGTGTTGTTATTTCAATAATGCTTATTTAAATTAAACACCATGTGCTACTTTTTGCTTTGCTTTGTTGGGCAAACTAATCAAACAAGATCAATAAGCTTGTGATCAATATGTTTAACATGTCATTCTAAAACGCAAGACGCCAGACAGCTGTGTTGCCCATTATAATGTGGCATAATAAACAGTCATCAGCTTCCAAATCAATACAGGCTTTTAGGTCAGTTTCTAACAACAAAGAGTGGATATAACGACCAAACAATGATGTGTTCGACTGATTAAATTACCTTTGTTCGGCGTGTAGGTAACACAGCAGGACTGAATAGCAAATCGAGACACAGAGGGCACGTTACCTAAATCCACTGCCCAATTCTCTGAGCATGAGCTAATGATGTGAGGCTTCCTCATTGTGCCAGATGAGGAAAATTGCATTAATTACAAGCAATTTGAGGATAGAAGACGGCAGGTGGTGGAAAGAATTGTGGGTAATTGACATGGCGTCAGCTGAGACCGAACTGGAGCCTGCGAAGTTTAATCAGTAAAGCAGTGGCTTTCATCTCAATAGATGGGCATCCCTGCCACCCGGCCTCCTCTCAGATGGGGCTGCCTGCCGAGTCCACTCTCTCTGCCACATGCTCTTCATGGCAGTTAGGACTCTGAGAGGAACTGTGGAGAAGGAACCATGCTGATAAAATTGCTGTCAGCCACCTCACCTCTTTTTCACAGGTTGTTTGTGCATGTTGTAATTTAAAACCATTTTAGTGGGGCTTGTCAGATCATGACTGAACAAAGACAATTGCTACTTGCTGCTGAAATTCCATCTTGTAGGAAAGTTGGCAGACTCCAATGCCTTAAAACGGCACATAATCCCATGCCTCAAATCACAGAACATTACAATAATAATCAAGGTAATCAACTGTTAGTGTTGATATAGAAACACATACATCCCAATCTGAGGACGTAACTGCTCCGGGCTTAACTGTCACGGGTTGCCATCTTGTAATTACGGTTGTGACATGGCATGAATGCAGCATAAGCTCGTTTTGGTTCTGGAGGAACTGTAAAAGGTGGCTGCTGTTTGATTGTGGCACTCAGTGACTGTCTGTCGACAACTTTGCATAGCCTCATGGAACGCACTGATAAAGTGTGATGTCTGCATGAGCAGGTTGCGCAGAGTTATGGAAATACATATGTTTACAGCCAGGTAGGATATATACACATGTTATTCTATTTAGACCACTTTTAGTAGGCCGGTTTCACGATAGGTGGAGATAGTGTCAAATTACACTTGCTGTTTATAAAAACGTCCTGCGGTTAACGTGAATGATGTTAACAACACTGTGAGGCATTTAGCTGTCACACAAGAGTGAAAAAGAGAAGTTATTTAAATTATATATTTCGAGCTACATCAACAACTTTGAGGGTTAGTATTCTCTCATATCGTACGAAATTCGACTAGCGAATCAGCGTTTCTAAAATCGTTGTCTCCGTTTCTGAGAAAACGGATTTTATTAAAGTTTTGCCTCTATACACTTGGCCTGCAGAACGCGCTTCCGGAAGTAGAGACGCTGACTGAGATTCTTTCAGACACACGTCATCAAGGTTCGTGCATAGAGGCTATTACTGGGTAATAACTAGTACTAACCCTGAACCTACCCCTAAACCTACCCCTGTTCCATGTACTTACCTTATATTAGCCAGTACTTTCTAGGTAAGTACACTGTAAGTACTGGACTGTAAAAGGAAGCGTTACCAAAATGTTTATAAAACAAATTGCCAAAAATGTTGTCCTAACCTGTCCTAACCCTGTCTCTAGCCCCAGCCCTAATCCTAACCCTACCCATAATTTATCCCTAAAATCAGAAGGAAAAGAAAGGTGAATAACAATGACGTAGAAGCACATTACCCTGGATGGAAGCATACCATTTAATAAACTGTAAACTTCTCCCTCAAATCTGTTTGGTTGATTGGAAATGGAAGTTGGGTTGAACATCCATCAGACATCACACAGATGTTGCATTTTGGTTTAAAATGAATATCGAATTCTGATGTCAGAAGTCAGAACCCAACGTCAATCTAAAGTTGGTTTCTGGTTGATCAGGTTTCATGTGCTCTCTGTTTAACTAGTGTTCATGACAGTGTTTTTCATAATTGCGCTTAACTTAATTTAAGATCATGCATGCCCTGGTCTTTATTCTTTTATTCCTCATAAAGGATTATTAGGAACATACTAATACTGCGTTTGACTCCCTTTCGCATTCAGAACTGCCTTAATTCTACGTGGCATTGATTCAACCAGGTGCTGAAAGCATTCTTTAGAAATGTTGGCCAATATTGATTGAATAGCATCTTGCAGTTAATGGAGATTTGTGGGATGCACATCCAGGTCACAAAGCTCCCGTTCCACCACATCCCAAAGACGCTCTATTGGTTGAGATCTGGTGACTGTGGGGGCCATTTTAGTACAGTGAACTCATTGTCATGTTCAAGAAACCAATTTGAAATGATTCGAGCTTTGTGACATGGTGCATTGTCCTGCAGGAACTAGCCATCAGAGGATGGGGACATGGTGGCCATAAAGGGATGGACATAGAAACTATGCTCAGGTAGGCCATGGCATTTAAACGATGCCCAATTGGCACTAAGGGGCCTAAAGTGTGCCAAGAAAACATCCCTCACACCATTTCACCACCATCACCAGCCTGCACAGTCGTCAAGGCATGATGGATGGATGTCTCTCATGTGTGTTTACGCTCAATTCTGACTCTACCATCTGAATGTCTGAACAGAAATCGAGACTCATCAGACCAGGCAACATTTTTCCAGTCTTCAATTGTCCAATTTTGGTGAGCTCTTGCAAATTGTAGCCTCTTTTTCCTATTTGTAGTGGAGATGAATGGTACCCGGTGGGGTCTTCTGCTGTTATAGCCCATCCGCCTCAAGGTTGTGAGTGTTGTGGCTTCACAAAACGCTTTGCTGCATATCTCGGTTGTAACGAAGTGGTCTGTTTACGGTTTGTCTTTATGTAACGTGATTGTGTTTCAAGTGGATTTCTGTTATTCTCCTGCATGTTCCTTGGATTAGTAAGATTAATAATTAAAAACAGTTTTTGTTATAGCCTATTCTCCTACGTTGTGCTTTCATTACAGCCACATTTGTGGCATAAACTTAACATAAGTGCCATAAACCACTACAGCAACTACCTTACTAACTATTAATAAGAAGTAAATAAGGAGTTCATGCAGGCAAAAGTCATAGTTAATAGTGAATATGTGTTCCCCAAACTAAAGTGTGACCAAAAATAACAGCATTCTTTAAAAAGAGAGAAAAATAAAAACACAAGCTTGTTTTCAATTGCAAGCAGTACAAAATCATCTAGTGTACACTATGTAGTGTACACTATGTAGTGTACTTCATCTAGTGCACTTAACTATGTAGTGTACACTATCTGGTGTACTTCATCTAGTGTACACTGTCGAAGTGTGCTTCATCTAGTGTACTTCATGTAGCTTCATATATAACATTCTTAAATGTACAAATTAAATTAATTGTACAAATTAACAGTGTTAAAAAATAAAATAATAGAAAATGTAAAAATTCTGTGAAGAATTTAGAATTCAGTGTGTAAGTGTTTCTCTCTCTCTCTCTCTCTCTCTCTCGAGCCCGTTCTCATCCTTTAGCGTCACATAAAGCGCTTTATGACAAAACGGCGCTATACTACGCACATGGTACCCTTTATCGTTTATATAACACGCGAACTCAAGACGTCATAAATCCTTTAGCGTAATATGAGACTACCCTACCCTACCCCACACCTAAACCTAACCATCACAGCGCGTGTTATATAAACGATAAAGGGTATACCATCCGTGTAGTATAACGCCGTTTTGTCATATAACGTTCTATATGACGCTAAAGGATGAGAACGCGTTGGCTCTCTCTCTCTCTCTCTCTCTCTCTCTCTCTCTCTCTCTCTCTCTCTCTCTGTCTCTCATTCTGTCCCTCATCTTTAATTTCTTTAATGGCTGCTATCTAAATGCTAAACCATTCAACACTCGAAACTCCATGAGTAGTTGTTTGGTCTTAAAGCCTCATTCTTTTTATACAGATGATGGGCAGGAAGAAAGGTAATCATTCCATGAATTGGTATTCTAGCAAGGTATGATGGGAGCAATGTGATCTGTAATTGAAATGTGAGTAATGCAGGTCTGAATTCAGAGGTAAGTGCTGAGGCGAGCTCTTATAGCACTATTACATGTTTGACTATATCAGCTACTGCCAGTCTAGACCAAAATAAAGATTTTACCAATGTTTTGCCGAGCCCGTTCTCATCCTTTGGCGTCATATAGGTGACGCCATATGACATTTCGTCAAAATACTTCGCACATGGCACCCTTTAGCGTCAATATAACATGCAGAACCCAAGGCGTCATATAGTGTCAATATGAGACGCAGACCCTACCCCAGACCTAAACCTACCCATAACAGTGTGTGTTATATTGACGCTGAAAGGTTGCCATGCGCATAGTATTTCGACGAAATGTCATATGGCTGTCACCTATGAGACACCAAAGGATGAGAATGTGTTGGTTTTGTCACAATTATTCTGCCACGTTTATGCCAGTATTCCATAATAGAATGAAGAAAAAACTCAATTTTTTCATTCAATTCCAGTTCGGAACACAAATTAAAGATGTTTTTATTGTAATCTGAAAAATGTCTATCCCTCCATTGACAGCTATCCAACTAGCTATGTTGACGCTTCAAAACGTTCATAAAGAGATTAATCCAAATAAACTGAACCGTTTAATCAAAATTTTCTGAAGAGACATGATCACTTTATATGATGAACAGATTTTTGAAGACTTTTTGAAGTGTCAAAGTGGTAGTTGTGTAGCTGTCAATGTGAGATGTTTGAGATGTTTAAGTGTGAGAATGTTTAGAACAAACCGATTCACTATGAATCTGACATTTCCAATGTCAAAGCCTGTTTGAATTGATTAAAGCCTGTTTGGTCATGTTTGGGTGAACTATCGCTTTAAAGGAAGACTGTGTAGCTTTTTTTAGTGTAAGTGAAGAACATGACAAAAGAAAGTAAAGAAAAATCTTTGTAAATTGTGGAAAGCAATTTTATTTTGTCTCACTGTTATGTGTCTCACTGTTTCGGTAGCCTTAAACCTGTAGTGGCATGTGGCAAAACTGAACATACAGCGCCATCTTATGGACATTCAACACAAACAATAATAGTTAATTGTCTTTACAGGACTTGTGAGTAGATAGGCTACCAAGAGTTGTTGATCCTAGTTAACATGTAGGCATACTTGTTTTTTATAACCAAAAGTTTTTTTAGTGGTTGTTATTGGGCTATAGAGCATCTGGATCAAAGGACAAGGCAAAGATGGCTGAATATAAATGGTCAGTAGGCTATTCAATACACAGATATAAGAACACTTCATAACAACTAGAAGTTCATTCTCTGACAGTAACAGGGATTCAGATGCTTTGTTTTCCTACACAACACAAATATAGAACCCTGAGCAAATACATATATGTACCTTCACAAACATTCAGATAAAAGATTAACAATAGAAAAATGACGACAAACCAAACATGACATGAGAATGAATTCCATTATTTGTCCTCTAGTGCTCTCTAGTGTTAGTGAAGAGCACAACTTTTTTTCCGTTTGGGTTGAAATTCAATTCATCACCAGTGGTGGGTCTGACGCTCATTGGTGCAGACATATGATTCTGAAATAAGTGTTTTAGTAAGTTTTCACTGACTTGATTAGCACCGGTAAGTTTGCAGAACATGCAGTAACCACTCAAGGTTAAATATATGATTCAATTTAACTAATGGCTTGAAACATGTTTGAATAGGGAAGAGAGAAGGTCTATATAGTCTTAATGCTGCTGTTCAAGTCATCTCGTATGAGATCGTAATTACCGAAGTTGAGTGCACTTGAACGCCACCACAATGTCGTAAAATCATTTAAATCAGTAAATCAAAAAACCAGTGGGGAGCTCGGGATTTTCTTTAAGCCCCGATCTGTATCGAGTTGGGGGCGTATCAGTAAGAAACGTTCATTTAACGTCTGTTGACTGTAAATTTCAATTGAATTTCAATGTTTATCTCATTGACATTGTAAGGATTTTTCATTTATAAAGCAAGCTCTTGGCACAAAATATGATATCATTGTAATATAAAATATATACCTAATGATAGAGTTTACATTGGCTTCATATATCTCAATATCTCAGTTGGATGAAACTTTTTTCGCACTAAAAAAAAACACAGTGGTACCTCTTATGTTTTTTTCTGTCGAAAAAGTTCTGCTAATCTCTTGAAACTCTGGATTCTGATTCGAGGGCCATGGGACTAAAGACCTGAGTGCAAAAATGGAGGCTCTAGACCCTTCCAGAGCTGAGATATTGAGATATTTATGAGAAATTTACTGACATACTGAGATATTGAGCCATTATAAATATCTCAACATCTCAGCTCTGGAAGAGTCTAGAGCCTCCATTTTTGCACTCAGGTCTAAGTTCCATGGCCCTCTATCAGAATCCAGAGTTTCAAGAAGATTGTAGAAAAAAATTTTTCGCACCAAAAAAAAAAAAAAACGACAGTGGTACCCCTTATGTTTTTTTTTTGTGCGAAAAAAAAGTTTATCCAATCTTCTTGAAACTCTGGATTCTGATTGAGGGCCATGGGACTAGGACCTGAGTGCAAAAATGGAGGCTCTCAGACCCTTTCCAGAGCTGAGATATTGAGATATTTATGAGATATTTATGACATACTGAGATATTGAGCCATTATAAATATCTCAATATCTCAGCTCTGGAAGGGTCTAGAGCCTCCATTTTTGCACTCAGATCTAAGTTCCATGGCCCTCTATTAGAATCCAGAGTTTCAAAGAAGAGTGGAGAAAATAGAAAATTCGCACCAAAAAAAAAAAAAAAAACGACAGTGGTACCCCTTATGTTTTTTTTTTGTGCAGAAAAAAAGTTTCTCCAATCTCTTGAAACTCTGGATTCTGATTGAGGGCCATGGGACTTAGACCTGAGTGCAAAAATGGAGGCTCTAGACCCTTCCAGAGCTGAGATATTGAGATATTTATGAGATATTTGTGACATACTAGAGATATTGAGCCATTATAAATATCTCAATATCTCAGCTCTGGAAGGGTCTAGAGCCTTCATTTTTGCACTCAGGTCTAAGTCCCATTGCCCTCTATCAGAATCCAGAGTTTTCAAGAAACTTTTTTTTTTTTTTTCGCAGAAAAAAAAAACATAAGGGATATCACTGTCGTTTGTTTTTTTTTTTTTGTGCGGAAAAAAAAAGTTTCTTGAAACTCTGGATTCTGACAGAGGCCATGGGACTTAGTCCTGAGTGCAACAATGGATGCTCTAGACTCTTCCAGAGCTGAGATATTGAGATATTTATGAGATATATTGTGACATACTGAAATATTGAGCCATTATAAATATCTCAATATCTCAGCTCTGGAAGGGTCTAGAGCCTCCATTTTTGCACTCAGATCTAAGTCCCATGGCCCTCTATCAGAATCCCAGAGTTTCAAGAAAATCAAAATTTTGACCCGAAAAAAAAAACGTAAGGGGTACCACTGTCGTTTTTTTTTTCGGGTCAGAATTTTGATTTTCTTGAAACTCTGGATTCTAATAGAGGGCCATGGGACTTAGATCTGAGTGCAAAAATGGAGGCTCTAGACCCTTCCAGAGCTGAGATATTGAGATTTCACGTAGCATTTATGCCATTGTAAATATCTCAATATACTCAGCTCTGTATGCCATTATAAATATCTAAATATCTCAGCTCTGGAAGGGTCTAGAGCCTCCATTTTTGCACTCAGATCTAAGTCCCATGGCCCTCTATCAGAATCCAGAGTTTCAAGAAAATCAAAATTTTGACCCGAAAAAAAAAACGTAAGGGGTACCACTGTCGATTTTTTTTTTCGGGTCAAAATTTTGATTTTCTTGAAACTCTGGATTCTGATAGAAGGCCATGTGACTTAGATCTGAGTGCAAAAATGGAGGCTCTAGACCCTTCCAGAGCTGAGATATTGAGATTTCACGTAGCATTTATGCCATTGTAAATATCTCAATATCTCAGCTCTGTATGCCATTATAAATATCTAAATATCTCAGCTCTGGAAGGGTCTAGAGCCTCCATTTTTGCACTCAGATCTAAGTCCCATGGCCCTCTATCAGAATCCAGAGTTTCAAGAAAATCAAAATTTTGACCCGAAAAAAAAAACGTAAGGGGTACCACTGTCGTTTTTTTTTCGAGGTCAGAAATTTTGATTTTCTTGAAACTCTGGATTCTGATAGAGGGCCATGGGACTTAGATCTGAGTGCAAAAATGGAGGCTCTAGACCCTTCCAGAGCTGAGATATTGAGATTTCACGTAGCATTTATGCCATTGTAAATATCTCAATATCTCAGCTCTGTATGCCATTATAAATATCTAAATATCTCAGCTCTGGAAGGGTCTAGAGCCTCCATTTTTGCACTCAGATATAAGTCCCATGGCCCTCTATCAGAATCCAGAGTTTTCAAGAAAATCAAAATTTTGACCCGAAAAAAAAACGTACAGGGGTACCACTGTACGTTTTTTTTTCGAGGGTCAAAATTTTGATTTTCTTGAAACTCTGGATTCTGATAGAGGGCCATGTGACTTAATCTGAGTGCAAAAATGGAGGCTCTAGACCCTTCCAGAGCTGAGATATTGAGATTTCACGTAGCATTTATGCCATTGTAAATATCTCAATATCTCAGCTCTGTATGCCATTATAAATATCTAAATATCTCAGCTCTGGAAGGGTCTAGAGCCTCCATTTTGCACTCAGATCTAAGTCCCATGGCCCTCTATCAGAATCCCAGAGTTTCAAGAAAATCAAAATTTTGACCCGAAAAAAAAAACGTAAGGGGTACCACTGTCGTTTTTTTTTCGGGTCAAAATTTAGATTTTCTTGAAACTCTGGATTCTGATAGAGGGCCATGTGACTTAGATCTGAGTGCAAAAATGGAGGCTCTAGACCCTTCCAGAGCTGAGATATTGAGATTTCACGTAGCATTTATGCCATTGTAAATATCTCAATATCTCAGCTCTGTATGCCATTATAAATATCTAAATATCTCAGCTCTGGAAGGGTCTAGAGCCTCCATTTTTGCACTCAGATCTAAGTCCCATGGCCCTCTATCAGAATCCAGAGTTTCAAGAAAATCAAAATTTTGACCCGAAAAAAAAACGTAAGGGGTACCACTGTCGTTTTTTTTCGGGTCAAAATTTTGATTTTCTTGAAACTCTGGATTCTGATAGAGGGCCATGGGACTTAGATCTGAGTGCAAAAATGGAGGCTCTAGACCCTTCCAGAGCTGAGATATTTAGATATTTATAATGGCATACAGAGCTGAGATATTGAGATATTTACAATGGCATAAATGCTACGTGAGATCTCAATATCTCAGCTCTGGAAGGGTCTAGAGCCTCCATTTTTTGCACTCAGATCTAAGTCCCATGGCCCTCTATAGGAATCCAGAGTTTCAAGAAAATCAAAATTTTGACCCGAAAAAAAAAACGACAGTGGTACCCCTTATGGTTTTTTTTCGGGTCAAAATTTTGATTTTCTTGAAACTCTGGATTCTGATAGAGGGCCATGGGACTTAGATCTGAGTGCAAAAATGGAGGCTCTAAGACCCTTCCAGAGCTGAGATATTGAGATTTCACGTAGCATTTATGCCATTGTAAATATCTCAATATCTCAGCTCTGTATGCCATTATAAATATCTAAATATCTCAGCTCTGGAAGGGTCTAGAGCCTCCATTTTTGCACTCAGATCTAAGTCCCATGGCCCTCTATCAGAATCCAGAGTTTCAAGAAAATCAAAATTTTGACCCGAAAAAAAAAACGTAAGGGGGTACCACTGTCGTTTTTTTTTTCGGGTCAAAATTTTGATTTTCTTGAAACTCTGGATTCTGATAGAGGGCCATGGGACTTAGATCTGAGTGCAAAATGGAGGCTCTAGACCCTTCCAGAGCTGAGATATTGAGATATTTATAATGGCATACAGAGCTGTAGATATTGAGATATTTACATTGGCATAAATGCTACGTGAAATCTCAATATCTCAGCTCTGGAAGGGTCTAGAGCCTCCATTTTTGCACTCAGATCTAAGTCCCATGGCCCTCTATCAGAATCCAGAGTTTCAAGAAAATCAAAATTTTGACCCGAAAAAAAAAAACGACAGTGGTACCCCTTACGGTTTTTTTCGGGTCAAAATTTTGATTTTCTTGAAACTCTGGATTCTGATAGAGGGCCATGTGACTTAGATCTGAGTGCAAAAATGGAGGCTCTAGACCCTTCCAGAGCTGAGATATTGAGATTTCACGTAGCATTTATGCCATTGTAAATATCTCAATATCTCAGCTCTGTATGCCATTATAAATATCTAAATATCTCAGCTCTGGAAGGGTCTAGAGCCTCCATTTTTGCACTCAGATCTAAGTCCCATGGCCCTCTATCAGAATCCAGAGTTTCAAGAAAATCAAAATTTTGAGCCCAAAAAAAAAAACGTAAGGGGTACCACTGTCGTTTTTTTTCGGGTCAAAATTTTGATTTTCTTGAAACTCTGGATTCTGATAGAGGGCCATGTGACTTAGATCTGAGTGCAAAAATGGAGGCTCTAGACCCTTCCAGAGCTGAGATATTGAGATTTCACGTAGCATTTATGCCATTGTAAATATCTCAATATCTCAGCTCTGTATGCCATTATAAATATCTAAATATCTCAGCTCTGGAAGGGTCTAGAGCCTCCATTTTTGTACTCAGATATAAGTCCCATGGCCCTCTATCAGAATCCAGAGTTTCAAGAAAATCAAAATTTTGACCCGAAAAAAAAACGTAAGGGGTACCATTGTCGTTTTTTTTCGGGTCGAAATTTTGATTTTCTTGAAACTCTGGATTCTGATAGAGGGCCATGTGACTTAGATCTGAGTGCAAAAATGGAGGCTCTAGACCCTTCCAGAGCTGAGATATTGAGATTTCACGTAGCATTTATGCCATTGTAAATATCTCAATATCTCAGCTCTGTATGCCATTATAAATATCTAAATATCTCAGCTCTGGAAGGGTCTAGAGCCTCCATTTTTGCACTCAGATCTAAGTCCCATGGCCCTCTATCAGAATCCAGAGTTTCAAGAAAATCAAAATTTTGACCCGAAAAAAAAACGTAAGGGGTACCACTGTCGTTTTTTTTTCGGGTCAAAATTTTGATTTTCTTGAAACTCTGGATTCTGATAGAGGGCCATGTGACTTAGATCTGAGTGCAAAAATGGAGGCTCTAGACCCTTCCAGAGCTGAAATATTTAGATATTTATAATGGCATACAGAGCTGAGATATTGAGATATTTACAATGGCATAAATGCTACGTGAAATCTTAATATCTCAGCTCTGGAAGGGTCTAGAGCCTCCATTTTTGCACTCAGATCTAAGTCCCATGGCCCTCTATCAGAATCCAGAGTTTCAAGAAAATCAAAATTTTGACCTGAAAAAAAAACGACAGTGGTACCCCTTATGTTTTTTTTTCGGGTCAAGAATTTTGATTTTCTTGAAACTCTGGATTCTGATAGAGGGCCATGGGACTTAGATCTGAGTGCAAAAATGGAGGCTCTAGACCCTCCCAGAGCTGAGATATTGAGATATTTATAATGGCATACAGAGCTGAGATATTGAGATATTTACAATGGCATAAATGCTACGTGAAATCTCAATATCTCAGCTCTGGAAGGGTCTAGAGCCTCCATTTTTGCACTCAGATCTAAGTCACATGGCCCTCTATCAGAATCCAGAGTTTCAAGAAAATCAAAATTTTGACCCGAAAAAAAAACGTAAGGGGTACCACTGTCGTTTTTTTTCGAGGTCAAAATTTTGATTTTCTTGAAACTCTGGATTCTGATAGAGGGCCATGTGACTTCGATCTGAGTGCAAAAATGGAGGCTCTAGACCCTTCCAGAGCTGAGATATTTAGATATTTATAATGGCATACAGAGCTGAGATATTGAGATATTTACAATGGCATAAATGCTACGTGAAATCTCAATATCTCAGCTCTGGAAGGGTCTAGAGCCTCCATTTTTGCACTCAGATCTAAGTCACATGGCCCTCTATCAGAATCCAGAGTTTCAAGAAAATCAAAATTTTGACCCGAAAAAAACGACAGTGGTACCCCTTACGTTTTTTTTTCGGGTCAAAATTTTGATTTTCTTGAAACTCTGGATTCTGATAGAGGGCCATGTGACTTAGATCTGAGTGCAAAAATGGAGGCTCTAGACCCTTCCAGAGCTGAGATATTGAGATTTCACGTAGCATTTATGCCATTGTAAATATCTCAATATCTCAGCTCTGTATGCCATTATAAATATCTAAATATCTCAGCTCTGGAAGGGTCTAGAGCCTCCATTTTTGCACTCAGATCTAAGTCACATGGCCCTCTATCAGAATCCAGAGTTTCAAGAAAATCAAAATTTTGACCCGAAAAAAAAAACGACAGTGGTACCCCTTACGTTTTTTTTTGGGTCAAAATTTTGATTTTCTTGAAACTCTGGATTCTGATAGAGGGCCATGTGACTTAGATCTGAGTGCAAAAATGGAGGCTCTAGACCCTTCCAGAGCTGAGATATTGAGATTTCACGTAGCATTTATGCCATTGTAAATATCTCAATATCTCAGCTCTGTATGCCATTATAAATATCTAAATATCTCAGCTCTGGAAGGGTCTAGAGCCTCCATTTTTGCACTCAGATCTAAGTCCCATGGCCCTCTATCAGAATCCAGAGTTTCAAGAAAATCAAAATTTTGACCCGAAAAAAAAACGTAAGGGGTACCACTGTCGTTTTTTTTTCGGGTCAAAATTTTGATTTTCTTGAAACTCTGGATTCTGATAGAGGGCCATGTGACTTAGATCTGAGTGCAAAAATGGAGGCTCTAGACCCTTCCAGAGCTGAGATATTGAGATTTCACGTAGCATTTATGCCATTGTAAATATCTCAATATCTCAGCTCTGTATGCCATTATAAATATCTAAATATCTCAGCTCTGGAAGGGTCTAGAGCCTCCATTTTTGCACTCAGATCTAAGTCCCATGGCCCTCTATCAGAATCCAGAGTTTCAAGAAAATCAAAATTTTGACCCGAAAAAAAAACGTACAGGGGTACCACTGTACGTTTTTTTTCGGGTCAAAATTTTGATTTTCTTGAAACTCTGGATTCTGATAGAGGGCCATGTGACTTAGATCTGAGTGCAAAAATGGAGGCTCTAGACCCTTTCCAGAGCTGAGATATTGAGATTTCACGTAGCATTTATGCCATTGTAAATATCTCAATATCTCAGCTCTGTATGCCATTATAAATATCTAAATATCTCAGCTCTGGAAGGGTCTAGAGCCTCCATTTTTGCACTCAGATCTAAGTCCCATGGCCCTCTATCAGAATCCAGAGTTTCAAGAAAATCAAAATTTTGACCCGAAAAAAAAAACGTACAGGGGTACCACTGTCGTTTTTTTTTCGGGTCAAAATTTTGATTTTCTTGAAACTCTGGATTCTGATAGAGGGCCATGTGACTTAGATCTAAGTGCAAAAATGAAGGCTCTAGACCCTTCCAGAGCTGAGAATATTTAGATATTTATAATGGCATACAGAGCTGAGATATTGAGATATTTACAATGGCATAAATGCTACGTGAAATCTCAATATCTCAGCTCTGGAAGGGTCTAGAGCCTCCATTTTTGCACTCAGATCTAAGTCCCATGGCCCTCTATCAGAATCCAGAGTTTCAAGAAAATCAAAATTTTGACCCGAAAAAAAAACGTACAGTGGTACCCCTTGGTTTTTTTTCGGGTCAGAATTTTGATTTTCTTGAAACTCTGGATTCTGATAGAGGGCCATGTGACTTAGATCTGAGTGCAAAAATGGAGGCTCTAGACCCTTCCAGAGCTGAGATATTTAGATATTTATAATGGCATACAGAGCTGAGAATATTGAGATATTTACAATGGCATAAATGCTACATGAAATCTCAATATCTCAGCTCTGGAAGGGTCTAGAGCCTCCATTTTTGCACTCAGATCTAAGTCCCATGGCCCTCTATCAGAATCCAGAGTTTCAAGAAAATCAAAATTTTGACCCGAAAAAAAAACGTACAGTGGTACCCCTGTACGTTTTTTTTTCGGGTCAAAATTTTGATTTTCTTGAAACTCTGGATTCTGATAGAGGGCCATGGGACTTAATCTGAGTGCAAAAATGGAGGCTCTAGACCCTTCCAGAGCTGAGTATTTAGATATTTATAATGGCATACAGAGCTGAGATATTGAGATATTTACAATGGCATAAATGCTACGTGAAATCTCAATATCTCAGCTCTGGAAGGGTCTAGAGCCTCCATTTTTGCACTCAGATCTAAGTCCCATGGCCCTCTATAGGAATCCAGAGTTTCAAGAAAATCAAAATTTTGACCCGAAAAAAAAACGACAGTGGTACCCCTTACGTTTTTTTTTCGGGTCAAAATTTTGATTTTCTTGAAACTCTGGATTCTGATAGAGGGCCATGTGACTTAGATCTGAGTGCAAAAATGGAGGCTCTAGACCCTTCCAGAGCTGAGATATTGAGATTTCACGTAGCATTTATGCCATTGTAAATATCTCAATATCTCAGCTCTGTATGCCATTATAAATATCTAAATATCTCAGCTCTGGAAGGGTCTAGAGCCTCCATTTTTGCACTCAGATCTAAGTCCCATGGCCCTCTATCAGAATCCAAGTTTTCAAGAAAATCAAAATTTTGACCCGAAAAAAAAACGACAGTGGTACCCCTTCGTTTTTTTTTCGGGTCAAAATTTTGATTTTCTTGAAACTTCTGGATTCTGATAGAGGGCCATGTGACTTAGATCTGAGTGCAAAAATGGAGGCTCTAGACCCTTCCAGAGCTGAGATATTGAGATATTTATAATGGCATACAAAGCTGAGATATTGAGATATTTACAATGGCATAAATGCTACGTGAAATCTCAATATCTCAGCTCTGGAAGGGTCTAGAGCCTCCATTTTTGCACTCAGATCTAAGTCACATGGCCCTCTATAGGAATCCAGAGTTTCAAGAAAATCAAAATTTTGACCCAAAAAAAAACGACAGTGGTACCCCTGTCGTTTTTTTTTCGGGTCAGAAATTTTGATTTTCTTGAAACTCTGGATTCTGATAGAGGGCCATGTGACTTAGATCTGAGTGCAAAAATGGAGGCTCTAGACCCTTCCAGAGCTGAGATATTGAGATTTCACGTAGCATTTATGCCATTGTAAATATCTCAATATCTCAGCTCTGTATGCCATTATAAATATCTAAATATCTCAGCTCTGGAAGGGTCTAGAGCCTCCATTTTTGCACTCAGATCTAAGTCCCATGGCCCTCTATCAGAATCCCAGAGTTTCAAGAAAATCAAAATTTTGACCCGAAAAAAAAAACGTACAGTGGTACCCCTTGTCGTTTTTTTTCGGGTCGAAATTTTGATTTTCTTGAAACTCTGGATTCTGATAGAGGGCCATGTGACTTAGATCTGAGTGCAAAAATGGAGGCTCTAGACCCTTCCAGAGCTGAGATATTGAGATTTCACGTAGCATTTATGCCATTGTAAATATCTCAATATCTCAGCTCTGTATGCCATTATAAATATCTAAATATCTCAGCTCTGGAAGGGTCTAGAGCCTCCATTTTTGCACTCAGATCTAAGTCCCATGGCCCTCTATCAGAATCCAGAGTTTCAAGAAAATCAAAATTTTGACCCGAAAAAAAAACGACAGTGGTACCCCTTCGTTTTTTTTTCGGGTCAAAATTTTGATTTTCTTGAAACTCTGGATTCTGATAGAGGGCCATGTGACTTAGATCTAAGTGCAAAAATGGAGGCTCTAGACCCTTCCAGAGCTGAGATATTGAGATTTCACGTAGCATTTATGCCATTGTAAATATCTCAATATCTCAGCTCTGTATGCCATTATAAATATCTAAATATCTCAGCTCTGGAAGGGTCTAGAGCCTCCATTTTTGCACTCAGATCTAAGTCCCATGGCCCTCTATCAGGAATCCAGAGTTTCAAGAAAATCAAAATTTTGACCCGAAAAAAAAACGTAAGGGGTACCACTGTCGTTTTTTTTTCGGGTCAAAATTTTGATTTCTTGAAACTCTGGATTCTGATAGAGGGCCATGGACTTAGATCTGAGTGCAAAATGGAGGCTCTAGACCCTTCCAGAGCTGAGATATTGAGATTTCACGTAGCATTTATGCCATTGTAAATATCTCAATATCTCAGCTCTGTATGCCATTATAAATATCTAAATATCTCAGCTCTGGAAGGGTCTAGAGCCTCCATTTTTGCACTCAGATCTAAGTCCCATGGCCCTCTATCAGAATCCAGAGTTTTCAAGAAAATCAAAATTTTGACCCGAAAAAAAAAACGTAAGGGGTACCACTGTCGTTTTTTTTTTCGGGTCAGAATTTTGATTTTCTTGAAACTCTGGATTCTGATAGAGGGCCATGTGACTTAGATCTGAGTGCAAAATGAAGGCTCTAGACCCTTCCAGAGCTAAGATATGAGATTTCACGTAGCATTTATGCCATTGTAAATATCTCAATATCTCAGCTCTGTATGCCATTATAAATATCTAAATATCTCAGCTCTGGAAGGGTCTAGAGCCTCCATTTTTGCACTCAGATCTAAGTCCCATGGCCCTCTATCAGAATCCAGAGTTTCAAGAAAATCAAAATTTTGACCCGAAAAAAAACGTAAGGGGTACCACTGTCGTTTTTTTTCGGGTCAAAATTTTGATTTTCTTGAAACTCTGGATTCTGATAGAGGGCCATGTGACTTAGATCTGAGTGCAAAAATGGAGGCTCTAGACCCTTCAGAGCTGAGATATTGAGATTTCACGTAGCATTTATGCCATTGTAAATATCTCAATATCTCAGCTCTGTATGCCATTATAAATATCTAAATATCTCAGCTCTGGAAGGGTCTAGAGCCTCCATTTTTGCACTCAGATCTAAGTCCCATGGCCCTCTATCAGGAATCCAGAGTTTCAAGAAAATCAAAATTTTGACCCAAAAAAAAACGACAGTGGTACCCCTTCGTTTTTTTTTCGAGGTCAAAATTTTGATTTTCTTGAAACTCTGAATTCTGATAGAGGGCCATGTGACTTAGATCTGAGTGCGAAATGGAGGCTCTAGACCCTTCCAGAGCTGAGATATTGAGAATTTCACGTAGCATTTATGCCATTGTAAATATCTCAATATCTCAGCTCTGTATGCCATTATAAATATCTAAATATCTCAGCTCTGGAAGGGTCTAGAGCCTCCATTTTTGCACTCAGATCTAAGTCCCATGGCCCTCTATCAGAATCCAGAGTTTCAAGAAAATCAAAATTTTGACCCGAAAAAAAAAACGTAAGGGGTACCACTGTCGTTTTTTTTTTCGGGTCGAAATTTTGATTTCTTGAAACTCTGGATTCTGATAGAGGGCCATGTGACTTAGATCTGAGTGCAAAAATGGAGGCTCTAGACCCTTGCCAGAGCTGAGATATTGAGATTTCACGTAGCATTTATGCCATTGTAAATATCTCAATATCTCAGCTCTGTATGCCATTATAAATATCTAAATATCTCAGCTCTGGAAGGGTCTAGAGCCTCCATTTTTGCACTCAGATCTAAGTCCCATGGCCCTCTATAGGAATCCAGAGTTTCAAGAAAATCAAAATTTTGACCCGAAAAAAAAACGTAAGGGGTACCACTGTCGTTTTTTTTTCGGGTCGGAATTTTGATTTCTTGAAACTCTGGATTCTGATAGAGGGCCATGGGACTTAGATCTGAGTGCAAAATGGAGGCTCTAGACCCTTCCAGAGCTGAGAATATTTAGAATATTTATAATGGCATACAGAGCTGAGATATTGAGATATTTACAATGGCATAAATGCTACGTGAAATCTCAATATCTCAGCTCTGGAAGGGTCTAGAGCCTCCATTTTTGCACTCAGATCTAAGTCACATGGCCCTCTATCAGAATCCAGAGTTTCAAGAAAATCAAAATTTTGACCCGAAAAAAAAACGGTAAGGGGTAGCCACTGTCGTTTTTTTTTTCGGGTGGAGATTTCGGGTTTTGAAACTCTGGATCTACGGATAGGGCCATGTGACTTGAAGTGTAAGTGGGAAATGGAGGCTCTAGAGTTCTCCCAGAGCTTGGGTGTTTATAATGGCATACAGAGCTGAGTATCAAGAGATATTGTTACGATGGCATAAATGCTCCGATGAAATCTCAATCTGCAGCTCTGGAAGGGTCTGAGAGCCTCCCATTTTGCACTCAGATCTAAGTCACATGGCCCTCTATCAGAATCCAGAGTTTCAAGAAAATCAAAATTTTAGACCCGAAAAAAACGACAGTGGTACCCCTTACGTTTTTTTTTGCGGGTGGAGTTTGATTTCTTGAAACTACTGATAGAGGCCATGGACTTAATCTAAGTGCAAAAATGGAGGCTCTAGACCCTTTCCAGAGCTGAGATATTGAGATTTCACGTAGCATTTATGCCATTGTAAATATCTCAATATCTCAGCTCTGTATGCCATTATAAATATCTAAATATCTCAGCTCTGGAAGGGTCTAGAGCCTCCATTTTGCACTCAGATCTAAGTCCCATGGCCCTCTATCAGAATCCAGAGTTTCAAGAAAATCAAAATTTTGACCCGAAAAAAAAACGACAGTGGTACCCTTCGTTTTTTTTTTCGGGTCAAAATTTTGATTTTCTTGAAACTCTGGATTCTGATAGAGGGCCATGGGACTTAGATCTGAGTGCAAAAATGGAGGCTCTAGACCCTTTCAGAGCTGAGATATTTAGATATTTATAATGGCATACAGAGCTGAGATATTGAGATATTTACAATGGCATAAATGCTACGTGAAATCTCAATATCTCAGCTCTGAAGGGTCTAGAGCCTCCATTTTTGCACTCAGATCTAAGTCCCATGGCCCTCTATCAGAATCCAGAGTTTTCAAGAAAATCAAAATTTTGACCCGAAAAAAAAACGACAAGTGGTACCCCTTACGTTTTTTTTTCGGGTCAAAATTTTGAATTTCTTGAAACTCTGGATTCTGATAGAGGGCCATGGGACTTAGATCTGAGTGCAAAAATGGAGGCTCTAGACCCTTCCAGAGCTGAGATATTTAGATATTTATAATGGCATACAGAGCTGAGAATATTGAGATATTTACAATGGCATAAATGCTACGTGAAATCTCAATATCTCAGCTCTGGAAGGTCTAGAGCCTCCATTTTTTGCACTCAGATCTAAGTCACATGGCCCTCTATCAGAATCCAGAGTTTCAAGAAAATCAAAATTTTGACCCGAAAAAAAAACGACAGTGGTACCCCTTACGTTTTTTTTTCGGGTCAAAATTTTGATTTTCTTGAAACTCTGGATTCTGATAGAGGGCCATGAGACTTAGATCTGAGTGCAAAAATGGAGGCTCTAGACCCTTCCAGAGCTGAGATATTTAGATATTTATAATGGCATACAGAGCTGAGATATTGAGATATTTACAATGGCATAAATGCTACGTGAAATCTCAATATCTCAGCTCTGGAAGGTGTTAGAGCCTCCATTTTTGCACTCAGATCTAAGTCACATGGCCCTCTATCAGAATCCAGAGTTTCAAGAAAATCAAAATTTTGACCCGAAAAAAAAACGACAGTGGTACCCCTTACGTTTTTTTTTCGGGTCAAAATTTTGATTTTCTTGAAACTCTGGATTCTGATAGAGGGCCATGGGACTTAGATCTGAGTGCAAAAATGGAGGCTCTAGACCCTTGCAGAGCTGAGATATTTAGATATTTATAATGGCATACAGAGCTGAGATATTGAGATATTTACAATGGCATAAATGCTACATGAAATCTCAATATCTCAGCTCTGGAAGGTCTAGAGCCTCCATTTTTGCACTCAGATCTAAGTCCCATGGCCCTCTATCAGAATCCAGAGTTTCAAGAAAATCAAAATTTTGACCCGAAAAAAAAACGTACAGTGGTACCCCTTACGTTTTTTTTTCGGGTCAAAATTTTGATTTTCTTGAAACTCTGATTCTGATAGAGGCCATGAGACTTAGATCTGAGTGCAAAAATGGAGGCTCTAGACCCTTGCAGAGCTGAGATATTTAGATATTTATAATGGCATACAGAGCTGAGATATTGAGATATTTACAATGGCATAAATGCTACGTGAAATCTCAATATCTCAGCTCTGGAAGGGTCTGAGCCTCCATTTTTGCACTCAGATCTAAGTCCCATGGCCCTCTATCAGAATCCAGAGTTTCAAGAAAATCAAAATTTTGACCCAAAAAAAAACGACAGTGGTACCCCTTGTCGTTTTTTTTTCGAGGTCGAGATTTTGATTTTCTTGAAACTCTGGATTCTGATAGAGGGCCATGGGACTTAGATCTGAGTGCAAAAATGGAGGCTCTAGACCCTTCCAGAGCTGAGATATTGAGATTTCACGTAGCATTTATGCCATTGTAAATATCTCAATATCTCAGCTCTGTATGCCATTATAAATATCTAAATATCTCAGCTCTGGAAGGGTCTAGAGCCTCCATTTTTGCACTCAGATCTAAGTCCCATGGCCCTCTATCAGAATCCAGAGTTTCAAGAAAATCAAAATTTTGACCCGAAAAAAAAACGTAAGGGGTACCACTGTCGATTTTTTTTTCGGGTCAAATTTTGATTTCTGAAACTCTGGATTCTAAATAGAGGGCCATGGGACTTGATCTGAGTGCAAAAATGAAGGTCTAGACTTCCAGAGCTGAGATATTTAGATATTTATAATGGCATACAAGAGCTGAGATATTGAGATATTTACAATGGCATAAATGCTACCATGAAATCTCAATATCTCAGCTCTGGAAGGGTCTAGAGCCTCCATTTTTGCACTCAGATCTAAGTCACATGGCCCTCTATCAGAATCCAGAGTTTCAAGAAAATCAAAATTTTGACCCGAAAAAAAAAACGTACAGGGGTACCACTGTACGTTTTTTTTTCGGGTCAAAATTTTGATTTCTTGAAACTCTGGATTCTGATAGAGGGCCATGTGACTTAGATCTGAGTGCAAAAATGGAGGCTCTAGACCCTTCCAGAGCTGAGATATTGAGATTTCACGTAGCATTTATGCCATTGTAAATATCTCAATATCTCAGCTCTGTATGCCATTATAAATATCTAAATATCTCAGCTCTGGAAGGGTCTAGAGCCTCCATTTTTGCACTCAGATCTAAGTCCCATGGCCCTCTATCAGAATCCAGAGTTTCAAGAAAATCAAAATTTTGACCCGAAAAAAAAACGACAGTGGTACCCCTTCGTTTTTTTTTCGGGTCAAAATTTTGATTTTCTTGAAACTCTGGATTCTGATAGAGGGCCATGTGACTTAGATCTGAGTGCAAAAATGGAGGCTCTAGACCCTTCCAGAGCTGAGATATTGAGATTTCATCGTAGCATTTATGCCAGTTGTAAATATCTCAGATATCTACAGCTGGCATGTATGCCATTATAAATATCTCAATATCTCAGCTCTGGAAGGGTCTAGAGCCTCCATTTTTGCACTCAGATCTAAGTCACATGGCCCTCTATCAGGAATCCAGAGTTTCAAGAAAATCAAAATTTTGACCCGAAAAAAAGAACGTAAGGGGTACCACTGTCGTTTTTTTTCGAGGTGAGAGTTTTGATTTTCTTGAAACTCTGGATTCTGATAGAGGGCCATGGGACTTAGATCTGAGTGCAAAAATGGAGGCTCTAGACCCTTCCAGAGCTGAGATATTGAGATTTCACGTAGCATTTATGCCATTGTAAATATCTCAATATCTCAGCTCTGTATGCCATTATAAATATCTAAATATCTCAGCTCTGGAAGGGTCTAGAGCCTCCATTTTTGCACTCAGATCTAAGTCCCATGGCCCTCTATCAGAATCCAGAGTTTCAAGAAAATCAAAATTTTGACCCGAAAAAAAACGACAGTGGTACCCCTTTACGTTTTTTTTCGGGGTCGAAATTTTGATTTTCTTGAAACTCTCAAATTCTGATAGAGGGCCATGGGACTTAGATCTGAGTGCAAAAATGGAGGCTCTAGACCCTTCCAGAGCTGAGATATTTAGATATTTATAATGGCATACAGAGCTGAGATATTGAGATATTTACAATGGCATAAATGCTACGTGAAATCTCAATATCTCAGCTCTGGAAAGGTGTAGAGCCTCCATTTTTGCACTCAGATCTAAGTCACATGGCCCTCTATCAGAATCCAGAGTTTCAAGAAAATCAAAATTTTGACCCGAAAAAAAAACGACAGTGGTACCCCTTCGTTTTTTTTTCGGGTCAAAATTTTGATTTTCTTGAAACTCTGGATTCTGATAGAGGGCCATGGGACTTAGATCTGAGTGCAAAAATGGAGGCTCTAGACCCTTGCAGAGCTGAGATATTTAGATATTTATAATGGCATACAGAGCTGAGATATTGAGATATTTACAATGGCATAAATGCTACGATGAGATCTCAATATCTCAGCTCTGGAAGGGTCTGAGCCTCCATTTTTGCACTCAGATCTAAGTCCCATGGCCCTCTATCAGAATCCAGAGTTTCAAGAAAATCAAAATTTTGACCCGAAAAAACGACAGTGGTACCCCTTCGTTTTTTTTCGGGTCAAAATTTTGATTTTCTTGAAACTCTGGATTCTGATAGAGGGCCATGGGACTTAGATCTGAGTGCAAAAATGGAGGCTCTAGACCCTTCCAGAGCTGAGATATTTAGATATTTATAATGGCATACAGAGCTGAGATATTGAGATATTTACAATGGCATAAATGCTACGTGAGATCTCAATATCTCAGCTCTGGAAGGGTCTAGAGCCTCCATTTTTGCACTCAGATCTAAGTCACATGGCCCTCTATCAGAATCCAGAGTTTCAAGAAAATCAAAATTTTGACCCGAAAAAAAAAAACGTACAGTGGTACCCCTTCGTTTTTTTTTCGAGAGTCAAAATTTTGATTTTCTTGAAACTCTGGATTCTGATAGAGGGCCATGTGACTTAGATCTGAGTGCAAAAATGGAGGCTCTAGACCCTTCCAGAGCTGAGATATTTAGATATTTATAATGGCATACAGAGCTGAGATATTGAGATATTTACAATGGCATAAATGCTACGTGAAATCTCAATATCTCAGCTCTGGAAGGTCTAGAGCCTCCATTTTTTGCACTCAGATCTAAGTCCCATGGCCCTCTATCAGAATCCCAGAGTTTCAAGAAAATCAAAATTTTGACCCGAAAAAAAAACGTACAGGGGTACCACTGTCGTTTTTTTTCGAGGGTCAGAAATTTTGATTTTCTTGAAACTCTGGATTCTGATAGAGGGCCATGTGACTTAGATCTGAGTGCAAAAATGGAGGCTCTAGACCCTTCCAGAGCTGAGATATTGAGATTTCACGTAGCATTTATGCCATTGTAAATATCTCAATATCTCAGCTCTGTATGCCATTATAAATATCTAAATATCTCAGCTCTGGAAGGGTCTAGAGCCTCCATTTTTGCACTCAGATCTAAGTCCCATGGCCCTCTATCAGAATCCAGAGTTTCAAGAAAATCAAAATTTTGACCCGAAAAAAAAACGACAGTGGTACCCCTTACGTTTTTTTTCGGGTCAAAATTTTGATTTTCTTGAAACTCTGGATTCTGATAGAGGGCCATGTGACTTAGATCTGAGTGCAAAAATGGAGGCTCTAGACCCTTCCAGAGCTGAGATATTGAGATTTCACGTAGCATTTATGCCATTGTAAATATCTCAATATCTCAGCTCTGTATGCCATTATAAATATCTAAATATCTCAGCTCTGGAAGGGTCTAGAGCCTCCATTTTTGCACTCAGATCTAAGTCCCATGGCCCTCTATCAGAATCCAGAGTTTCAAGAAAATCAAAATTTTGACCCGAAAAAAAAACGTACAGTGGTACCCCTTCGTTTTTTTTTCGAGGTCAAAATTTTGATTTTCTTGAAACTCTGGATTCTGATAGAGGGCCATGTGACTTAGATCTGAGTGCAAAAATGGAGGCTCTGACCCTTCCAGAGCTGAGATATAATTTCACGTAGCATTTATGCCATTGTAAATATCTCAATATCTCAGCTCTGTATGCCATTATAAATATCTAAATATCTCAGCTCTGGAAGGGTCTAGAGCCTCCATTTTGCACTCAGATCTAAGTCCCATGGCCCTCTATCAGAATCCAGAGTTTCAAGAAAATCAAAATTTTGACCCGAAAAAAAACGACAGTGGTACCCCTTACGATTTTTTTTTTCGGGTCAAAATTTTGATTTTCTTGAAACTCTGGATTCTGATAGAGGGCCATGGGACTTAGATCTGAGTGCAAAAATGGAGGCTCTAGACCCTTCCAGAGCTGAGATATTGAGATATTTATGATAGCATACATGCCAGCTGTAGATATCTGAGATATCTACAGCTGGCATAAATGCCATTATAAATATCTAAATATCTCAGCTCTGGAAGGGTCTAGAGCCTCCATTTTTGCACTCAGATCTAAGTCCCATGGCCCTCTATCAGAATCCAGAGTTTCAAGAAAATCAAAATTTTGACCCGAAAAAAAACGAACAGTGGTACCCCTTACGTTTTTTTTCGGGTCGAAATTTTGATTTTCTTGAAACTCTGAGATTCTGATAGAGGGCCATGGGACTTAGATCTGAGTGCAAAAATGGAGGCTCTAGACCCTTCCAGAGCTGAGATATTGAGATTTCACAGTAGCATTTATGCCATTGTAAATATCTCAATATCTCAGCTCTGTATGCCATTATAAATATCTAAATATCTCAGCTCTGGAAGGGTCTAGAGCCTCCATTTTTGCACTCAGATCTAAGTCCCATGGCCCTCTATCAGAATCCAGAGTTTCAAGAAAATCAAAATTTTGACCCGAAAAAAAACGACAGTGGTACCCCTGTACGTTTTTTTTTTCGAGGTCAAAATTTTGATTTTCTTGAAACTCTGGATTCTGATAGAGGGCCATGGGACTTAGATCTGAGTGCAAAAATGGAGGCTCTAGACCCTTCCAGAGCTGAGATATTTAGATATTTATAATGGCATACAGAGCTGAGATATTGAGATATTTACAATGGCATAAATGCTACGTGAAATCTCAATATCTCAGCTCTGGAAGGGTCTAGAGCCTCCATTTTTGCACTCAGATCTAGTCACATGGCCCTCTATCAGAATCCAGAGTTTCAAGAAAATCAAAATTTTGACCCGAAAAAAAAACGTACAGTGGTACCACTTACGTTTTTTTTTCGAGGTCAGAAATTTTGATTTTCTTGAAACTCTGGATTCTGATAGAGGGCCATGTGACTTAGATCTGAGTGCAAAAATGGAGGCTCTAGACCCTTCCAGAGCTGAGATATTGAGATTTCACGTAGCATTTATGCCATTGTAAATATCTCAATATCTCAGCTCTGTATGCCATTATAAATATCTAAATATCTCAGCTCTGGAAGGGTCTAGAGCCTCCATTTTTGCACTCAGATCTAGTCCCATGGCCCTCTATCAGAATCCAGAGTTTCAAGAAAATCAAAATTTTGACCCGAAAAAAAAACGACAGTGGTACCCCTTACGTTTTTTTTTTCGAGGTCAAAATTTTGATTTTCTTGAAACTCTGGATTCTGATAGAGGGCCATGGGACTTAGATCTGAGTGCAAAAATGGAGGCTCTAGACCCTTCCAGAGCTGAGATATTTAGATATTTATAATGGCATACAGAGCTGAGATATTGAGATATTTACAATGGCATAAATGCTACGTGAAATCTCAATATCTCAGCTCTGGAAGGGTCTAGAGCCTCCATTTTTGCACTCAGATCTAAGTCACATGGCCCTCTATCAGAATCCAGAGTTTCAAGAAAATCAAAATTTTGAACCCAAAAAAAAAAACGACAGTGGTACCCCTTGATGTTTTTTTTTCGGGTCAAAATTTTTGATTTTCTTGAAACTCTGGATTCTGATAGAGGGCCATGGGACTTAGATCTGAGTGCAAAAATGGAGGCTCTAGACCCTTCCAGAGCTGAGATATTGAGATTTCACGTAGCATTTATGCCATTGTAAATATCTCAGATATCTACAGCTGGCATGTATGCCATTATAAATATCTCAATATCTCAGCTCTGGAAAGGTCTAGAGCCTCCATTTTTGCACTCAGATCTAAGTCCCATGGCCCTCTATCAGAATCCAGAGTTTCAAGAAAATCAAAATTTTGACCCGAAAAAAAAACGACAGTGGTACCCCTTCGATTTTTTCGGAGTCAGAATTTGATTTTCTTGAAACTCTGGATTCTGATAGAGGGCCATGGGACTTAGATCTGAGTGCAAAAATGGAGGCTCTAGACCCTTCCAGAGCTGAGATATTTAGATATTTATAATGGCATACAGAGCTGAGATATTGAGATATTTACAATGGCATAAATGCTACGTGAAATCTCAATATCTCAGCTCTGGAAGGGTCTAGAGCCTCCATTTTTGCACTCAGATCTAAGTCCCATGGCCCTCTATCAGAATCCAGAGTTTCAAGAAAATCAAAATTTTGACCCAAAAAAAAACGACAGTGGTACCCCTTGGATTTTTTTCGGGTCAAAATTTTGATTTTCTTGAAACTCTGGATTCTGATAGAGGGCCATGGGACTTAGATCTGAGTGCAAAAATGGAGGCTCTAGACCCTTCCCAGAGCTGAGATATTTAGATATTTATAATGGCATACAGAGCTGAGATATTGAGATATTTACAATGGCATAAATGCTACGTGAAATCTCAATATCTCAGCTCTGGAAGGTGTCTGAGCCTCCATTTTTGCACTCAGATCTAAGTCCCATGGCCCTCTATCAGAATCCAGAGTTTCAAGAAAATCAAAATTTTGACCCGAAAAAAAAACGACAGTGGTACCCCTTACGATTTTTTTTTTTCAGGTCAAAATTTTGATTTTCTTGAAACTCTGGATTCTGATAGAGGGCCATGGGACTTAGATCTGAGTGCAAAAATGGAGGCTCTAGACCCTTCCAGAGCTGAGATATTTAAGATATTTATAATGGCATACAGAGCTGAGATATTGAGATATTTACAATGGCATAAATGCTACGTGAAATCTCAATATCTCAGCTCTGGAAGGTCTAGAGCCTCCATTTTTGCACTCAGATCTAAGTCCCATGGCCCTCTATCAGAATCCAGAGTTTTAAGAAAATCAAAATTTTGACCCGAAAAAAAAAACGACAGTGGTACCCCTTACGTTTTTTTTTTCGGGTCAAAATTTTGATTTTCTTGAAACTCTGGATTCTGATAGAGGGCCATGGGACTTAGATCTGAGTGCAAAAATGGAGGCTCTAGACCCTTCCAGAGCTGAGATATTTAGATATTTATAATGGCATACAGAGCTGAGATATTGAGATATTTACAATGGCATAAATGCTACGTGAAATCTCAATATCTCAGCTCTGGAAGGGTCTAGAGCCTCCATTTTTGCACTCAGATCTAAGTCACATGGCCTTCTATCAGAATCCAGAGTTTCAAGAAAATCAAAATTTTGACCCGAAAAAAAAAAACGACAGTGGTACCCCTTACGTTTTTTTTTCGGGTCAAAATTTTCGATTTTCTTGAAACTCTCAGATTCTGATAGAGGGCCATGTGACTTAGATCTAAGTGCAAAAATGGAGGCTCTAGACCCTTCCAGAGCTGAGATATTTAGATATTTATAATGGCATACAGAGCTGAGATATTGAGATATTTACAATGGCATAAATGCTACGTGAAATCTCAATATCTCAGCTCTGGAAGGTCTAGAGCCTCCATTTTTGCACTCAGATCTAAGTCCCATGGCCCTCTATCAGAATCCAGAGTTTCAAGAAAATCAAAATTTTGACCCGAAAAAAAAAACGACAGTGGTACCCCTGTACGTTTTTTTTTCGGGTCAAAATTTTGATTTTCTTGAAACTCTGGATTCTGATAGAGGGCCATGGGACTTAGATCTGAGTGCAAAAATGGAGGCTCTAGACCCTTCCAGAGCTGAGTCTGAGATCTTCTAATGGCTCAATATTACATATGTAGCAAAATATCTCATAAATATCTCAATATTTCTAAGTTGGAAAAGTCTCAAGCATCCATTGTTGCACTAGGGACTAAGTCCCATGGCCCTCTGTCAGAATCCAGA
>JAQIUQ010007624.1:0-90000 GCA_030378365.1 Hybognathus amarus
ACAGGCATGAAAACGGGTCAGGGGTGAAAAAGGTGAGAAGGATAGTACTCCTCTAGGGGGGTTCGGGGGCATGCTCCCCCGTCAGAAAATTTTAAATATTCCATATTTTAAAGCATCAATCTGATGTATTTTGAGATGCATTTTTTGCCAACCTGGGGAGAGCTGGAGAAACTTAACTTCAGCCATGAGTCAAAAATAGTATGGCCTTATTTTAATAAAAAAAAAAAGAACGATAACGATCCGTTACCAACGCAGTTAAAAAAAATCAAGTAGAATTTCTATAACTGTGTGTTGAACTGATAATCACTCTTTTGTGTGTTAAACACAATCTACCTACTACAGACAACTTCCTTATTAAGAAAAAAATATGATCATAACCTATGACAAAAATTATATTATAAACTAGATTAGTGGGTAACTTAGTCAAATTTAGTCTAGAAAAACAATAATTGTATAAAATGAGAACATTTACTGAAAAAAAAATTAGTGGGGAACAAATTAGAGACAATAACTGTAGCACTAAATCTGGTAAAACGTTACACATTGCTCTTTGTATTAATGTAAAATGCATTCATGAAAAACAAGATAAAAATCAAAAATATCAATTATTTCAGTCTACTATAAACTTAAGAAAATATATATAGCACAAATGCATAGCACAGCTGTTTAATGAGGCAGCAACATATTATAGATAGACAGAACAGAACAAAAAATACTATTAATAATTTTTCATTGCGCAAAAGTATTATGATTTGATTATGAAAGACTCCAATTGAGTGCGGCACACAGCTCTTATGCGCATCGCGAGCGCTGAATGATGCGCTTGAGGCAACACGAGTCACAGCGCGCAGCTCTTCGAGTCCGCAACTCCGCATTGGAAAGTTCTAAGCACAAAGGAAATACATATCGATGCATAGTGTACTAATACAACTATCTATGAAATAGTTTATTGAGCCTTTTCTTTTAACAGTTTTAAATTTCAGTTACTGTACGCGTGAAGAACAATGATAGTGCTCTCCAGTGTTGTGATCTAGACATGCGGTAAAGGATGATAAACATGATTGAGGTACTACAGTCAATTTATGCGAAACCATAGAGCTTTATCTACAGATCAAGTATAATAATATTAACATTTAATCATCTAGACCAGAGTTTCATCGTTGCCGAACGCGACGCGCTGTGCTGTTTGAATGCTGATGACTGACGACGCGCTGTGCTGTTTGAATGTTGAATGGAGAATGACTGAGGAGTGGACGTGCTGTTTGAACTGAATGGAGAATTTCTGACAGCCGCAGCGGAGGGAAAAGTTTACGTGAACTTGAATTTAATGACTTAGATATTAATTTCTATCTCACATTATACTAATATGGCTTCATATATATTATACCCCCCCCCTCCCTCAAAACATTTTCTCATTGAATCTACACGATTCAAGTAGGTCACTTATTTTGGTTTCAAAACGGCGAATTTCGCCGAAAGGTGAGTGGTTTTCATGCCTGTAGTAAGGTCTCGTTTCTATTGGCCAAAAATGGCTGCGGAAGTAGAACAAAAGATCCGGACATGCGTCGTTGTGTGAGGAGGAAAACAATGCCTCAAAAAGCTGCACTGCTGGTAAATTTCCAAGCCACAAGACCTTTAGAGTTGGTCTGTATGGATTTTCTCTCATTAAAGCCAGACAAGAGTAACACAAGGGACATTTTGGTAATCACTGATTTCTTTACTAAATATGCTGTGGCAGTCCCCACACCCAACCAAAAGGCTAGAACGATCAGCGAAATGTCTTTGGGACAATTTTGTTGTACACTACGGTTTTCCCGAGCGTCTTCATAGCGACCAGGGCCGAGATTTTGAATCAGCGCACCATAAAAGAGCTCTGTGAAATGGCAGGTATCAAGAAAACCCGAACAACCCCTTATCATCCCCGGGGAAATCCGTAGAACAGCTTCAATAGGACCTTACTCGGTATGTTAGGTACCTTAGAAGAAAAAGATAAGGTTCGTTGGAAAGATTTCGTAAAGCCTTTAGCTCATGCGTACAATTGCACGAGACACGAGGTCACTGGGTTCACCCCTTACGAATTGATGTTTGGACGTCAACCCAGGTTACCAGTCGACCTTGCTTTTGGGTTGCCGTATCCAGATGGTCCGCGACAGTCTCATTCCGAGTATGTCAAGCATCTGAAAACCAATCTGAAAGAGAGCTATTCGCTTGCATCACGTGGTATGTCAAAAAGTGCTGAAAGAAACAAAGCTAGGTTTGACAAATCCGTAACTCATTGTTCTTTGGAGATTGGCGACCGAGTGTTAGTGAGGAACATTAGGCTACGCGGGAAGCATAAGTTAGCTGACAAGTGGGAGTCTGAGGTGTATGTTGTGGTGAGTCAGGCAGCTGAATTGCCAGTTTATACTGTTCGTCCAGAGAGAAAGGACAGTCCTCTGCGTACTCTTCACAGAGATCTGTTGCTCCCGTGTGGGTTTTTACCGTCTTCTGAAGATGAACCCCCTACTCTAAACAAACCCGTCTCCAAACCTCAAACACGACAGAATCCTAAGGTTCCGTTAATTGATGACACTTTCCTCTCTGATTCCGAAGAAGGGAATTCGTATTGCGAGTACAATCATACTCCGAAGATAGAGACAGTGCGTTTCTCTACAGTTCACGATATCTGTACGGAAAGAGAGACAATGAACGCCGATTCTGCTGATAACTTAGATGAACAAACTTTCCCAACCGGTGAAACTTTGCAGGGCGACCAGAGTAATAAATTACTTATCGAAGCCTTACCTGTTGATAAACCTGGTGAATACTTACCCGTCGATACACCTGGTGAACATTTACCTCTTGATGTTCCCGACACCCTTGAACCAAGTAACGTACCTGATAAGGGCCAAGTTGAAGCTGTAATGGGTAGTTCTATTGATGAAGTTGAAGTATCCAGTGTCGTCGAAAGTTCAGATGTTCCTGATAAAACAGAACAACAATCAGAAGATGCGGTAGACACTTTACCGAGGCGTTCTGTTAGACAGAGAGGAGAACCAGAGAGACTTGCTTATTTTCAGCCAGGAAACCCATTAATATATGTGGTCCAGTCTTTGTTCCATGGTCTGAATTCGGCTTTTGTGAAATCTCTTGGTGGAGATGAAGAGTCGGAGTGTCCTACCCGTGCTGCCTAGTGGTTTACACGATGTCGTCACCAGTCAGCCAAACAGAACATGCAAAGGGACTTGCATGAATTTAGGAAGGGAGAATGTAACACAGGTTAAATGAAGGAGGTTAAGTTAATTTAATTGCAATTTATTAACATCTAATTTTCCTAATACAGGTAAAATGGTGATTTGTAAAAGCGTTTTAAGAAAAATAGTGAGCGATTTAAGAAAATCAGTTATTTGAATTTTGATTGACCAATGAGAACGCTCTGACATCATGCGCTGCGCGTGTGCGTGTGTGGACGCGCCCGCGTAACGGAAAAATTGAGTTGAGCACAGAGGAGAGAAGACGTGATTCGATCTTCGCGATAAAAGTTAAAAGTATATAGTTGAAAGAAAAGTAGAAAAACGTTCATCTAGTTCATTTTCATACCGTGCAGTGTATGGAGAGGCTGAGTGAGTGTTGAGCTGCATTTACTCCGAGATTATAGTGAATCCCTTGTGTTCATCGACGCCATTGCTGGCCATGCGGGCCTGTGAGACGCGCTTGGGTGAAAGTAAAGGACGATTAATAGAGTGAACCGCGTGGAGATTCCTCCATTTCTAGTTCATCGGCGCCATTATTGGTCACGCGCCTTTGTGAGAAGAACAAATAGGATTGTTCGAGGCCAGGTTTTTTTTTTGTGTGTCTTCTTTGTATTTTTTGTCCTTGGTACTGCGGATTGTGATGATCTGTGATATCCTGTGAGAGATTTCAAGTTTGATGGCGAGCCACCCGAACCTACTACAGTGAAAGAATCTACTACAGTGGAATAGTAACAACCCTTAAAGAAGAGGACCATATCCTTTCCTTTTTCCTTCTCCAGTCTTGCTGTAGTGAGACCATTCAGAGTCCATGTAGAGACAGAGGTGGAAAGAGTAATAAAATATGCTACTCAAGTAAAAGTACTACTACTTCAATAAAATTTTACTTAAGTACAAGTAAAAGTACTGGTCTAAAAATCTACTCAAGTAAAAGTAAAAAGTAGCTCATTTAAAATTTACTCAAAGTAAAAGTTACTGAGTTACTTTTTTAACACCTGGGTTGGGGGAATCCCCGTGTGGGGTTGTAATGGTATGAGATTTTCACAGTATGATAACGTCTCAGAAAATACCATGGTTTACAATATTAATAAATTATTAAATAAATTATTATCATCAGTTAAAATTATTACGAAAACAGGGTTTTTATTTGGTTGAACAAATGCTTTTAATTATAGTAAACTTGAAACCATTTGTTTGTTTTGTTTATTAAAATTAACAAAACATGTCTAATAAATCAAATTCGATAATTGATAATGACAACTTATTTTTAGCATTAATTATTTATTAAAATGTTTAAGAATTATATTGTCCTATGAAATGTATTTTATTCAGAAAATTAATGTTTCTTTTGATTTAATAGAAATATATTATCAAAAACGGTGGTAATCAAATGTAAATTTAAACTTGTGTCCTTTTATTTTTGGGGGAAGCGCTGCAAAAACAGATTTACTAAATTAAACCATGGACAAAAAAACTATTCCTTTAAATAATGAAATGTATTAATATTGTTGTTGTTATTATTATTATTTTGAGAGGTAGGCTACGTTCTTCTGTATGCCTACAATAGTAATATATTTCTGTCATAATTTCTCATAGTGAAACCCAACTTTTATTTTGACGGGTTGTAGTGAAGACCAAAAGTGAAGAAAAGTGTAAAAAAACCAACGTTTTTTCTCAAATAAAATTATGAAAATGCCCATTAGGCGTTCTCTCAGAGCAGCTCTGGAAATGTTCATATTCACAAATTGTTTGCGAGACGCTGAAAACACCATTGCTGTGTCCGAAATGTCCCACTCCTCACTATTTAGTGGACTATATAGTGAGCTCGCCATTTTGTAGTGCTGTCCGAATGTATAGTGATGATTATTATACCCTATATAGTCCTCTCAATGTATCCCAGAATGCATTTTGAAAAGTGCATTCTGTTTACATGTTTACAACCGATGGTCACTAACAAAGCCCTACACCATCATGGGTAACACTTTAGAATACTGTATCTTACTTACTGCAGAATTAATAAGGAATTATTGACGAACTAATAGGTAATTCTTCATTAACTACTTCTTCACTACTAAGGAAGATGTGTTAACTAATCAGTATGTAATATAATTTTATGATTGTGTTAAGTATCAGTTAGTTAATCAATAGCTAATGAATTCTGTCATACCTCCTGAAGAACTACTATTAATTATCAACTAATTAAGGTTCAAGAAAAACAACTAAGAAGTAACTACTGAACAGTCATACAAAACTAACCTCAGATTATTTGCATATTTTATATACAGTGTGTGTTTGTCTGTTTTCCTCAGCATCAAATGCCACTGAGTAAATCCATGTATTTGAGGCAACGACTGAGGGAAACTGAAAATATAGGGAACTTATTAGTAATTAATAAATATCAAATAATTCTGCAGGAATTACTTAGAAGCTGGAACAGTATTCTAAAGTGAAAATATAGGGAACCCATTAGTAATTAATAAAGAATTATCAAATAATTATCCAGGAATTAGGCTACTTATAATCTGAAACAGTCTTGTAAAGTGAAAATATAAGGAACTTATTAGTAATTAATAAATAACTTTTAAATAGTTCTTCAGGAATTACTTAGAACCTGGAACAGTATTCTAAAGTGACAACACAGGGAACCCATTAGTAATTAATAAATAATTATTAGATAGTCCTTCAGGAATTACTTATAACCTGAAACAGTCTTCTAAAGTAAAAATATAGGGAACCCATTAGTAATTAATAAAGAATTACCACATACTTCTGACTCAAATAAAACTTACTGAAAAAAAAAAAAAAAAAATATATATATATATATATATATATATATATATATATATATATATATAGCCTATATATATTAATGTAATCATCTAAACCTTTGTAAAATACACGACAATTACTTGCGACAAAGGCGAAGAGAGGTGAAAAAGGCAACAGTGGCAAGGAACCAAAACTCCATCAGGTGACAGAATGAAAAAAAAACCTTGGCAGAACCCAGGCTCAGTGTATGTGGCTACCGCGATATTGCCGGAACTTGAATGGTGCAAAAGAAGTTTAAAATGTATAAGAACTAAGTATAATAATAAGGTGTAATATACATGATATGTTTTTGCTTATTTGCAGATCAGAGCCTATAGGTAAATGTCTGAACTTATCTTTCTTATTAGTGCTGAAGAATGACAAACTGACTATGTGTATGACTGTTAATTAGTAGTTACTTCATAGTTATTTTTCTTGAACCTTAATTAATAGATAATTAATAGTAGTTCTTCAGGAGGTATGACCGAATTCATTAGCTATTGATTAACTAACTGATACTTAACACAATCATAACATTATATTACATACTGATTAGTTAACACATCTTCCTTAGTAGTTAACAGTAGTGACTTAAGTGTTAATAAAGAATTACCTATTAGTTCTTCATTAATTCCTTATTAGTTATGCAGTAAGTAAGATACAGTATTCTAAAGTGTTACCCCATCATGCATTGTGCGGATCGTAAAAATAAGTTATAATCATGTGTGGAGTAGTGCATTATAACAAAAACGGCCAGAAATCACTTTTAGTTTAAATTTTGGAGAAATAAGCTCAGTATAATGTAATGTATTTATTTTAAAAAATCTATTAAGCCCAGAGCCGGCTCGGCACCAGCTGACAGGTAATGTAATCAACGGCGCAGAGAGACGATCGAGTAGTGTCCTAAAGTGGTGTTTCTATTATGCTGGTGAGCTCACTATATAGTGCTCTGCTCTCTACCCCCAACATAGGGTTTAGGGAGTAGTGCTTTGAGTGGAGATTTCAGACACAGCACATGAATGTCACGCATACTTGAGTATGTACTAAGTTAACTTAGTACAAAACGCGGCGCAGCTCAGCAGAACAAATAGGGTTATACATTTACATGCAGTATTTTTGTGCTTAAATATTCACACGATTGGATTTATTGCACAGTTCTACTTTCCATGTATCTATCCATTATTTCGCATGTTTTACGTGATGCGTTAAGTGTATAATTCCACTTTCATGACTGGATTTCTGGATTCCCTCTGCATCACGTAAGTCATTCGAAGTTATAATCGGCACATACCTTTATCTGCAGGAGGGGTAGTGTCCTATATCCTCATTTGCAGCCACTTTGCGTCCACATTTTTAGCAAACAAATCCTCGAGGACATAATTCGTTTCATAAGAATTCGAGCGCGATTCGTTTTCAGCTTCAGCTGGGTCTGTCTATGGGTCTGCTGTCACCTTTCTTGCGCGTTTGTTCTCCCGCCTTTCAACCAATGCAGTAGTTTCCGGAGTGTGATTTTTTTTTTCTCCCGTGCACTATTATTTTTTACTCAGTAACGGATATGATTTAAAATGTAGCGAAGTACAATACTTCAAACAAAATGTACTTAAGTAAAAGTAAAAGTACAGATTTTAAAAACTACTTAAAAAAGTAGAAGTACACAAAAAAACTACTCAATTACGTAACGCGAGTAAATGTAATTCGTTACTTTCCACCTCTGGAGCTCACTATATAGTGCTCTGCTCTCTACCCCCAACATAGGGTTTAGGGAGTAGTGCTTTGAGTGGAGATTTCAGACACAGCACATGAATGTCACGCATACTTGATTATGTACTAAGTTAACTTAGTACAAAACGCGGCGCAGCTCAGCAGAACAAATAGGGTTATACATTTACATGCAGTATTTTTGTGCTTAAATATTCACACGATTGGATTTATTGCACAGTTCTACTTTCCATGTATCTATCCATTATTTCGCATGTTTTACGTGATGCGTTAAGTGTATAATTCCACTTTCATGACTGGATTTCTGGATTCCCTCTGCATCACGTAAGTCATTCGAAGTTATAATCGGCACATACCTTTATCTGCAGGAGGGGTAGTGTCCTATATCCTCATTTGCAGCCACTTTGCGTCCACATTTTTAGCAAACAAATCCTCGAGGACATAATTCGTTTCATAAGAATTCGAAGCGCGATTCGTTTTCAGCTTCAGCTGGGTCTGTCTATGGGTCTGCGTCACCTTTCTTGCGCGTTTGTTCTCCCGCCTTTCAACCAATGCAGTAGGTTCCGGAGTGTGATTTTTTTTTCTCCCGTGCACTATTATTTTTTACTCAGTAACGGATATGATTTAAAATGTAGCGAAGTACAATACTTCAAACAAAATGTACTTAAGTAAAAGTAAAAGTACAGATTTTAAAAACTACTTAAAAAAGTAGAAGTACACAAAAAAACTACTCAATCACGTAATGCGAGTAAATGTAATTCGTTACTTTCCACCTCTGGAGCTCACTATATAGTGCTCTGCTCTCTACCCCCAACATAGGGTTTAGGGAGTAGTGCTTTGAGTGGAGATTTCAGACACAGCACATGAATGTCACGCATACTTGATTATGTACTAGTTAACTTAGTACAAAACGCGGCGCAGCTCAGCAGAACAAATAGGGTTATACATTTACATGCAGTATTTTTGTGCTTAAATATTCACACGATTGGATTTATTGCACAGTTCTACTTTCCATGTATCTATCCATTATTTCGCATGTTTTACGTGATGCGTTAAGTGTATAATTCCACTTTCATGACTGGATTTCTGGATTCCCTCTGCATCACGTAAGTCATTCGAAGTTATAATCGGCACATACCTTTATCTGCAGGAGGGGTAGTGTCCTATATCCTCATTTGCAGCCACTTTGCGTCCACATTTTTAGCAAACAAATCCTCGAGGACATAATTCGTTTCATAAGAATTCGAGCGCGATTCGTTTTCAGCTTCAGCTGGGTCTGTCTATGGGTCTGCGTCACCTTTCTTGCGCGTTTGTTCTCCCGCCTTTCAACCAATGCAGTAGGTTCCGGAGTGTGATTTTTTTTCTCCCGTGCACTTATTTTTTACTCAGTAACGGATATGATTTAAAATGTAGCGAAGTACAATACTTCAAACAAAATGTACTTAAGTAAAAGTAAAAGTACAGATTTTAAAAACTACTTAAAAAAGTAGAAGTACACAAAAAAACTACTCAATTACGTAACGCGAGTAAATGTAATTCGTTACTTTCCACCTCTGTGTAGAGACTATTGAGTTTTTTTCTTTTCTCATGATTGACAGATACAGAGACTGACAAGAAACTGATGTGTGCTTTGAAAAAGCATTGAATACTCGTGATAGTGTGTGGTTATCCATACATTTTGATTTAATACTGAGGATCTTGTTGATTGACATTGTGATATTGTGAGAGAAGAGTGTTTAAAAAAAAAAGACACCACTCTATTATCCATTTTATTTCTTTTATTTTGTTTTGTCATTGCATTTATCTGTGATTGTTTAGGACTAAAGAAGAGTGCACTCTAGGGGTCATTTCATGTTTTGAACTGTGTATAATTTACTGTCATTGTAACCTTTTATTTTTTTGTTATTTTCATTGGGAACAAAAATTACAAACCAGTTCATATAGCCTATCACCTGTGTTGTCTGTTGCTTCTCACCACAACCCGCTACCTCCTTCACGAATTTAGAATCTTCTGCTAAACCTATTTACATCAACAGCAATCCAATTAATAATTTGTTGTCATTCTTTAGACACTTGTTACATGTAGCTAGTAGTTAAGTGTGTCCCCTGGTGTTAGCAGGGATAGTTAAAGAAAAATGGACATCCAAAGTGAGGTGTGATACTCTTAAGCCAGTGGTTCCCAACCTTTTGTCCTTGAAGCCCCCCCTTCTTAAGAAAACCTGGCCACGTATAGAACCCGAAGGAAGTAATTATTAATTGGTTCGATCAGTGGCCGATCATTTGGAGCATTCTTAGAAACTACCAATGAAAAGGTTTTTCATATCCAAATTTGACCTAAAAGCATACAAGCTCCCGCAACCCACCTGCAAACTTCACTTGGCATCTAAGTAAATAAAAGGACTGAAATTAACTGTTGTAGAATTAATTTTTGATAATGTGGTACTTAGAAGTGTGAGGATATCAAAGCCTAACTAATTTATGCAACAATTTAGCATGGATGCCAAATCCAATTTTTCTGATATGGACTGCCCAAAACAGCTGCCAAAATTATTTGAATAATCAGCAGTACTACAAAACATCTATTTATTAACAACAAACATCCTCAGAAAAAGAAAACAATCTTTGTAACTTTACAACACAGAATAAAATGTTTATATTACAATTCTAAAGAAATGTTTAAAAATTAGTTCCTTTCTCACCAATGCAATTCCACACAAACATTTACACATCTTAGTACAAACATTTGGTTTCTATGGTTTCATATATGCATCTGTTTTAACAAATGATTAGAAATATATAAAGTGTCCATACATTTACATGTCTGGAAGAAAATTGGTCAAATCCCCCAAAAAAGAGAGCGTACACAGCCAACTTTACATATGTTCAACACCTCTGATTCGCGGGCGAGCCTGAATGTCACGCGGATACAATGTCACCCTCTTGGCATGAATAGCACAGTGGTTGGCATCGGAAAACAGACGGACCAAGAATGCTTCTGCAGCCTGAAAGCACATGGAAGAGTAACAATTTAACAATGATAACATACTTTGGATGATTATAATAAAAATAAATAAATAAATAAATTGGAATAACTGTACTTTATTACTTGAGGTTATTGATTGTACATTTTATCTTTTGTTATACTTGGATATATTTGATTAGAATGAAATAAAAAAATCACAGAAAATGTTAGAGCAATTTCTATGTATTAATAACTGATGTGACAGATATGCACCTGCTCATTCATTATAATCATTAAACGAAATTTACCAATTCACAAAATTAACGGAACGCATAGCTGATATAAAAAATTGGATGAATAGTAATTTCCTACTACTAAATTCTGAAAAAACAAAGATTCTAATTATTGGACAAAAAACTTCCTCGTGTAATAACCTAGAATACGGCTGGCTCTGTCAAGTCTTCATCCTTGGTTCGGAACCTGGGTGTGCTCTTTGATAGCAATCTTTCATTTGAAAGTCACGTGAAAAGTATCTGTAAAACCGCATTTTTCCATCTTAGAAATATGTCTAAATTACGTCATGTGTTCATGACCTCAAGGTTAGATTATTGTAGTGCTCTACTAGGTGGTTGCCCGGCACGCTTAATAAACAAATTACAGCTGGTCCAAAACACAGCAGCTCGAGTTCTTACCAGAACCAGGAAGTATGACCATATTAGCCCGGTTCTGTCAACACTGCATTGGAAAATATTGCTGTATTACTTACAAAGCACTAAATGGTTTAGCTCCCTAGTACTTGAGCTGAGCTCTTAACGCATTGTAATCAATCACGTTAAGGGTGGGCAGTATGACCAAAATTGTGTTTCGCTGTATGATTAATTTTATTTCATGGTAACGATATATTTCACGATATAGTTATTTATATATGTAGTTATCCTAAAAAATAAAATAAAACTACATAGCCAGGCGAGCGTGAACGCGCATGACGTCACGCCCAGTCTCAGATTCGAAAAACGCAGTTTTTATAACAAACGTTATAAAAGTCTGTTGTTACCATGGATACGCAAAACACTAACACTAGCAATTTTGCGGTTTCATCAAATAAAGTAGGATATCGGAATGGATAAAGAAAACAAAAAAGAAAGCCTAATTGGACAGGGGAAGCCTAATTGGACAGGGTTCTCTTAGGTAAGGGAAAAAATTAAGTGTTTCACGACAGCGATCCTGGATTCACGTTATAAAAGTCTGTTGTTACCATGGATAAGCAAAACACTAACACTAGCAATTTTGCGGTTTCATCAAATAAAGTAGGATATCGGAATGGATAAAGAAAACAAAAAGAAAGCCTAATTGGACTGTGGATGATAAATGTTTTCTTCTTGACGAATATGGTAAAATAAAAAAAAATTAAAAAGCAAACTACGAGTCTTTTAAATGACGAAAACAGCCCCCGCAACCCGGTGAACCCCTCTGCTGACAGGCGATTTATGCATGTGGAAAACATATCCCACGCACTATTGTCTGAAACATACGCATAATTCTATGGGGACAGGGGGACATTAATCTGATATCCATTACATATCCAATATCTGATCATACTGTACTGATTGTGCGGGCAATATCTATGTGATTGCAAATAACTTTACGTCCGTCTTTCCAGCATCTTAAAATATCAAATGCTGGCCGGTCCATTTCCCAAATCCATTCGACTTGCCACCTATTTCTCCTGAAATCCATGTCATGTTTTCCCTTTACCTTTAGTGGCTTGTGCACTCGTCGTCAGTGAGTTAGGAAAAACTAAACAGAAGAAGAGAGCGCGTAAATCTGACAGACATTTGGCACATATCTGTTAACGGTAAATATCCTGTTATCCTGTAACAGTAATTTAATTAAAATGTTAATAGCCACTATATAGAAGAGTATAAGAGAGAGATCACTGGTCGCTTTGTTGTTAATTCAGGTTTTATTGCCGATGTTGTTGGTTGCTGTTGCATATACGTTGGTTTGACGATCAGATGTAGCCTAATAAAATTCCTTGTTGCGTTATACAATTACAAACATTCAGACTTTTTTATTTTATTTTTATAACTTTTTATAACACAAAAAGGGTCCAAAGGGTTCTCCCTATCCCTAAAAATTCTTCTTGGCACATAATGATCTTCAGCTGGTTCCATACATTGAGCCATTTCGTCTTTATTTTTGTCAGTGTTACTCTTAAGGTTACGATTCCCAAACCTTAAATTATACTTAGGGAAATGACCATTAAGGGCATTAAGTATGCAACACTTAAGGGATTACTTAAGTGAAAAAACAGCATTTAAGGTAAAATCTAAGTGTTTGACATTTCACTTAAAGAAACCCTTAAGTAACAGATAAGGGTTTTCTTTCGTAACACCCTTAGGTTTAAGGGAAACATAAGGGTGAACTTAAGGGAAAATTACACTTAAAGGTGACATTGCGCAACATTTTATGTTAAAAATAGCCGTTTTCTAACCCATACATGCTGAAACAATCGTCTGATGGGCTGAATGAGCCCTTCTCTGATCACTGCGATCGCCTCTATAATCCTGTACAGTGAAATAAATAAGAGGGATTCGGGCTCGAATCTGAGCCTGGGCGTGACGTCATGCGCGTTCACGCTCGCCTGGCTATGTGCCTATGCTTTGCAGGTTAGTGTATTCGCCGCCGTTCTCCGTATCAGAGAAGACAACTCGAGCGACGCAACTTTAGTCAACTTTCCCAAAAGTAGAAGATGGATTCAAAGGGGCTGTTTAGCCTACATCTGGTCACTTCATGTGTTTTCTGTGATCGGATAACTTATTCGATCGTGAAAAGACCAGGTTGAATCCAGACGGATTTGAATCCGATAGCTCAAACCACTTGAGGATGTGGTCTGGGCCGTATTCCAGACGAAACTGGACAAGTGTAAATGCATCTGGTTGTTGAAAACAGGCTTTTTCATGTTGTTTTAGTCATATATGACGACGTGCATCACCTGAGCAGGCGAGTGTATTCATCAAACCAGCGCGCCGCAATCTATCGCAAATGAAAGTGAAAGTAAGACGCATACGATTATCACTAAGTTACCTTCTACCTCCACTATCTTCATTAAAAGTAGCCTTAAGAAATGAAATGATCTCATACCAGAGCTTTTGCCGCTCTCTCTTATTGCTGTCTTTGCTGATTTTGAAATAGCCGAAGCCGATGATCAATAAATGCAGCTCATCTGTTGCTTTCGGTGACGTGCACTTCATGAAATCTATATAACGCGGGAATTGAATATCAGATTAATATCCGTTTTGCAAAAACACATTTATGTGACCAGGTGTAATGGAATCGTTTTGATAAATCAGATAGATCTGAGAAAACGCATTGTGGCCAGGTGTAAAAACAGCCCCAAAGAGACCGGCTTGTAGTTCATTACAAACCCCAACGCAAACTCCACGTGAGACAAAGAAAATAAAACTTCTGTCTGTCCAGTGCCAGGCGTCGGAATAAGACGAGAGTCAACATCGGGAAGGCTTTCAACAAACGGAGAGATCTCGGGCGGTCTGCTCTAGGGCTCAAACGTGTTCATGAACGTGTTTCCATAATAACACAATCATAAGTGGATACAGTAAGCACATAAAACAGTTCAACATGGAGATCGATGGAAACAAAAGCCTAAGTTTTCTACTAACGTTACCCCTGTTTTCCCCTCACACACACATAGGCCTACATAAGTGTGTAATTTACTCAAATGCCTTTCCTTTCATATATTTTAAATGGCTTGCAGATTTATAACTGTATTACCTCATTATGACTGTAACAAAAGATGTGTGCCGCACAGTGTGCGGCTGATGCTCCAGTCCTTTGGTTATGAACAGCTCGTGCAAACGTGCGTGTATGCGTGTATTCCATGAGCGCGCACGCAGTTTCGTTTATCGCCAGAGGGGGCGTAGTTCTGCAAAAACTCTGAGACTTGCGTTATGCTCCTTTAAAGGTGCTATCAGCGATTGTGGTTGATGTGACTTCTGTTTGTGTTTGCATCTTCCATATTCACTGCTTCTGGTCCGTTGATCGATGAGCTGGCTTATTCTTCAGCTCAGACTTCGCGTGCAGGCGCCGTGCACGAGCGCAAAAACAAACAACACCCGCCCTGTCGGTGATTGGTTGAACTCTGTTTATTTTGATTATGAGTGGTGGTTCCATAGACATCATATAGGTAGACGCCCTGATCGACCGCTACTGCCTATTGGCACGGACGAGAATTAGAGCCGCCATTTTAAACCGGTCATCCGCTCCGCTCAGTGTAATCTGAATGGCAGGTGAAATGAGCTGTCAGCGCATTAAATTAATCATATCTCACTGAATACTGAACTGATTTTCACGCGTTTTTTTTGCTGCAAAGGTCATTCATGTAGCTATGATACAGGACACGTGGTTCGGCGTATTTTAATATCCATAGTAGGTTTAACAGTAATATAATATTCTGATAAGATATACAGTGATCAGACACAATATGTGTGATGAAGGATATAATGTATTTTATAAATCACACACTATAAATATAATAAAGAAGCAGAAACAGATAGTAGCAGTAAAGTAAGATATTTTAATACGTTGAAGAAACAATTTATGATTGGCACACGCACACACATACACGCGAACACTCTCTCTCTTCTCACACACACACACACACACACACACACACACACACACACACACACACACACACACACACACACACACACACACACACACACACACACACACACACACACACACACGCACACACACGCACACACACACACACACACACACACACACACACACACACACACACACACACACACACAGAGAACGCAGCCACCGAATCCACCGAACGCAGCCACCTGTAATAAAAACTAGAAGAAGCTTTTCAACGAAAAAGCTTCTAAAAAATTTCTAAAAATTAAATTTGGACAACATTAAGCCTATTATTATTGTATGTAAATGTGGGAGGGGAAAATGTCGAGAACTAAAGCCCTATTCGGATTAACTTTACAAGGGTAGATGGAGTAAGTTAATGTAATTTTACCACAGGACTTCTGTAATATCAATAGCCAAATCGCATGTGATAAGATATAGGTTATCAATAAAACTAGAAGTTGGAGGGGTAACTGAATTTGCATCGCTATCATGCGTGTATATTACGTTGCTTCCTGATGTGCGCAAACACAAATAACCTACAACAGGGCAGTTGAATGCTTATCTGATAACCTAGAAGCTCTTGTAGTTATTACTTTAACAGTTACCCAGCTCTCCATGCCGGGTGAACACCGGCGAATGCAGTAAACAGCATTTCACAACGATTTCAGTACAGTATTAGCAAATATTGCTCCTTCTTGATTATCTGGTAATATTCTATTCACAAAATACAACCAATAGTACGGTTATGTTAAGACTTACTTGTGAAAAGCACTATTTTCGGTGGTTCGCGATTAGAACGGGAAAATGCTTCCACAGTGCTGTGACATCTGATCTGCTGCCACGCAACGAGACTGAGGAATACGACCGGTTCAGAAATGGCGGCCGGATTTCTCGTTTTTCAGCGGCCAATAGGGTATCTAGTCATATATGATATCTATGGGTGGTTCTACCCGTTTGTTTTTGTGTCCAGATCTCAGAGCCTAGGCTGCCTGCAGAGGCGCGTTTTTTTGACAGCCTGCTTATGGGGCGAGCAGCTAGCGGATTGTTAGGAAAGATTAGATGAATGTGATCATTTTTGTTTTGGCCTGACATCGCTAATAGCACCTTTAAGGTGCTTTATGCAACCGGGCACTGATCTCTATAAGGTATTTTGTTCCAGAGGTCCGGACAATTATAAAAACTTTTTGTTATATGAATAATTCAACATGCCAGAATAAAATCCGATTTAAGAATATATAGCCTATTATTTTATAAGAAGTCAATTTGTTGGATATTATTTGTTCCTTCCTTAGTGTAAAATGGAAATGCATGGTAATTTATTTTATTTTTTTTATAAATATAAGCAAAAAAACTAAATGGTGTAACAGAGTTTTAGAACTAGACAACTCTTTCTGCATTAATACCTAAATATAAAATTTAACTACAGACCATGTTTGTTCGGGCTTCGAACCCATGTCTCTGTAATGTCTAACCGTAAGTTCTACCACTCGGCCACGTCTTAACTCACGGTGAAATGCCCAAACTTTCTCCACTGAGTGTTCACTCAAATGAGCGAGAAAACATTTTGTCGTTAATCTATTGTGAGTGTAAGCCTACTTTACATGAAAAAGTAGGCTACACCTTTTACAGTTTTAAAAGATGATTTTATTTTAGCTGTTATGAGAAAAATAAATTCAAGTGAGCACTGCCGCGTTCATTAGTGTCTCTGTCGAACACTAATTCTGCCCTACAAAGGCTAAGTGCAGTAACTACACAAACAAAGAAAGGGAGAAAGGGGCTTTAAAGACCCCCTCCGATGAAATTTTTTTTTCTTCTAGGTGTTAACATGTTCTTGTGTCATTTTTCTAATGTTACAGGGCGTTTCTTGAGAAAAACGTAGTTGTGACGTAGTAACTCCACTGGGTGGGGCCAGAAGCTCATACTCCCCTCCCTCCCAGAAACTTTTTACACGTAGATAATGTAAATATTCTGTAATAGTAGTTAATTCATGTATAATATATTATAAAACACACCACAGATGCAAAATATAGAAAAGAGACGGACAGGGACAACAGGGAACTTTTATTTTTCAGATAATGTTTTATTTTGTTATTTAATGCCTATAAATATAAAACAATATACATTCAGACGCAGTCAATAATACGAAACTAATGTTGTGTTTCATGCGAGATACCAGCGGTCAAGTGACAAAAGAACGACTCATACCCGAAGACTCGAGAGATGAACTAATCATTTCTCTTTCCAGTACTGACAGCATAGTCTCTATGGGACTGACAGGAAGAACGAAAGACTTGTGCACGCGGCCGAAACAAGACAGAACACATGTCATAAAGCCCATTACAAATCTTAACTCAATTTTGACCAAATGTGTAGTTACTGCACTTTGCCTTTGTGCCAGAATAAAACCCGTTGTGGACGTGGCATTTGCAGTCAAAAATTGAAATATAAATTCTCAGAAAAAGCATTAATACCAATATATTGAAACATCTGTTTATCCATGCTACTCCCTTAAAGGAGTCCAGACATTAGAAAAATATCAGTCTGCGTTTTTATATTTAATATTAAGGAAATAGACATGCATTCATGCGTGACAAAAAATCTTTAACTTAGGAGGCAAAATATAATATATTTTTGTAATTCTGTGAATTACACTGCGCAAATTGAATGAGGAAGGGTTGGCTCTCCACAGAACATAAAATATTCATTTTATTTATTTTAGTGTTCACATTTATGAGGAAAAAACAATGTTACAGACGTGACAGTTCTCTGTTATTCGGACGTGGAGCGCTCTGAAGCAGCACTAAAAGACGGATTTAAAACTTCCACAGACCTCAAACAGAAAAGCACAAACCTTTATTTAAAGTGAATTTCGTTTTCCTTTCAATTTTATCTTGATTTTTGTTTCATCGACCAATTGCCTGGATTTAATACATAAGAAGTAAAAGCAAACAATTAGCCTATAGATAATCACGACATGCAGGTGCCGGTGCGGAGCGCGTCTCATAAATATAAACTCAGCGTATAGCCTAATTATATCCTTCTCCACAGACCTGAAACGTATATCTATATTGAAATGTCAACTTGTAAACAGAACAATTCAAAACAAAACTAAACCAAAAAGATTGATTCAGTCTTCTCAGCGGTAAGTGTCATTCTGGTTGATTACCTACTGTAAGTCCTTACAGCTCACAGTGCATGTCAGAGCAAATGAGAATCATGAGGTCAAAGGAACTGCCTGAAGAGCTCAGAGACAGAATTGTGGCAAGGCACAGATCTGGCCATGGTTACAAAAAAATTCTGCTTGCTCTTAAGGTTCCTAAGAGCACAGTGGCCTCCATAATCCTTAAATGGAAGACGTTTGGGACGACCAGAACCCTTCCTAGAGCTGGCCGTCCGGCCAAACTGAGCTATCGGGGGAGAAGAGCCTTGGTGAGAGAGGTAAAGAAGAACCCAAAGATCACTGTGGCTGAGCTCCAGAGATGCAGTCGGGAGATGGGAGAAAGTTGTAGTAAGTCAACCATCACTGCAGCAATCCACCAGTCGGGGCTTTATGGCAGAGTGGCCCGACGGAAGCCTCTCCTCAGTCAAAGTTTGCTAAAAAAAAACACCTGAAGGACTCCAAGATGGTGATAAATAAGATCCTCTGGTCTGATGAGACCAAGATAGAACTTTTTGGCCTTAATTCTAAGCGGTATGTGTGGAGAAAACCAGGCACTGCTCATCACCTGTCCAATACAGTCTCAACAGTGAAGCATGGTGGTGGCAGCATCATGCTGTGGGGGTGTTTTTCAGCTGCAGGGACAGGACGACTGGTTGCAATCAAGGGAAAGATGAATGCGGCCAAGTACAGGGATATCCTGGACGAAAACCTTTTCCAGAGTGCTCTGGACCTCAGACTGGGCTGAAGGTTCACCTTCCAACAAGACAATGACCCTAAACACACCGCTAAAACAACGAAGGAGTGGCTTCACAACAACTCCGTGGCTGTTCTTGAATGGCCCAACAAGAGCCCTGACTTAAATTGAGCATCTCTGGAGAGACCTGAAAATGGCTGTCCAGTGTCCACCAATGTTTACCATCCAACCTGACAGAACTGGAGAGGATCTGCAAGGAGGAATGGCAGAGGATACCCAAATCCAGATGTGAAAAACTTGTTGCATCTTTCCAAAAAGACTCATGGCTGTATTAGATTTTTCTTAGTTTTTCTTTTTTAATAAATGTGCAAAAATGTCAACAGTTCTGTGTTTTTCTGTCAATATGTCAATTCTAATAGAAAACAGACTGTACAAAAATATAAAAACCTTCATCAAATAACAGGATGTAAGTGGGTGCAAACCCAGAGACCCACAGAGACATGCCTTACAAGGTGATAACATTAGCAGTGAGCTAAACCATCTCTCTCAGTTTCAGCAACATTCAGTTTACATTCAGTGAGCTGAGGCATGGAAGCTTATCCCTGTGCTGGGTTGGATTAATGTGGTCTATTCTTGTTCTTTACTGATTGGGTGATAACAGTTCAAATTGGCTTTGGAAAAAACAGGGTGGAGATCTACACGTGTCTTGTAACGTGTCATTGGGGACACTGTTGTGTCCCGTGAAGGCGGCGTTACATGAGCACAGAGCGTAGTTTTTTCGCCGCCTCCGGAACGGCAAAAAATATGCCTTAGTTTACACAATTCCACGGCGCTTTTTACAGCGTTTCGTTTTTTGACACCGTAAAAGCGGCGCCCTGGCCGCCCAAACGGCATTTTAACAAAATGCGGTAGGCAAATTCGAATTGTGAGCCATTTAGCGTTCCATATCACTCTGCGTCACCGCACGCTCTGATTGGAAATGTGCACAGACCTCACCCGAATCATCTCCAGCAGTAGCAGCCTCCGATCGCACCATTAACTCCGCCTCCGTTTCCCCCCTCAGCTGATATTAGTAGTTAAACATTCTCTATGATAAAACATTTTGCAAAAAAATATTTTAATAACACAGTTTTGGCGGTTGTACCGTTATAATGAAGGTGTTCAAATACATAACATAAGACTAACTTTAGCCCGCTTATAGTATCATGATTCAGTTCAATAGTATTTATTTGAGATATATTGTTTTTCTGCTTCCTTTAATTAGGGGCCAAGCACCCGAAAGGTGCGGAGGCACCTATTGTATCTGTTCCGGTTCTTATTATTAGGGGCCAAGCACCGAAGGTGCGAGGCACCTATTGTATCTGTTCCGGTTCTTATTATTATTAGGGGCCAAGCACCGAAGGTGCGAGGCACCTATTGTATCTGTTCGGGTTCTTCTTATTATTATTATTTAGGGGCCAAGCACCGAAGGTCACCAATGTTTACCATCCAACCTGACAGAACTGGAGAGGATCTGCAAGGAGGAATGGCAGAGGATACGCAAATCCAGATGTGAAAAACTTGTTGCATCTTTCCCAAAAAGACTCATGGCTGTATTAGATTTTTCTTAGTTTTTCTTTTTTAATAAATGTGCAAAAATGTCAACAGTTCTGTGTTTTTCTGTCAATATGTCAATTCTAATAGAAAACAGACTGTACAAAAATATAAAAACCTTCATCAAATAACAGGATGTAAGTGGGTGCAAACCCCGAGACCCACAGAGACATGCCTTACAAGGTGATAACATTAGCAGTGAGCTAAACCATCTCTCTCAGTTTCAGCAACATTCAGTTTACATTCAGTGAGCTGAGGCATGGAAGCTTATCCCTGTGCTGGGTTGGATTAATGTGGTCTATTCTTGTTCTTTACTGATTGGGTGATAACAGTTCAAATTGGCTTTGGAAAAAACAGGGTGGAGATCTACGTGTCTTGTAACGTGTCATTGGGGACACTGTTGTGTCCCGTAGAAGGCGGCGTTACATGAGCACAGAGCGTAGTTTTTTCGCCGCCTGCGAACGGCAAAAAATATGCCTTAAGTTTACACAATTCCACGGCGCTTTTTACAGCGTTTCGTTTTTTGACACCGTAAAAGCGGCCCTGGCCGCCCAAACGGCATTTTAACAAAATGCGGTAGGCAAATTCGAATTGTGAGCCATTTAGCGTTCCATATTACTCTGCGTCACCGCACGCTCTGATTGGAAATGTGCACAGACCTCACCCGAATCATCTCCAGCAGTAGCAGCCTCCGATCGCACCATTAACTCCGCCTCCGTTTCCCCCCTCAGCTGATATTAGTAGTTAAACATTCTCTATGATAAAACATTTTGCAAAAAAATATTTTAATAACACAGTTTTGGCGGTTGTACCGTTATAATGAAGGTGTTCAAATACATAACATAAGACTAACTTTAGCCCGCTTATAATATCATGATTCAGTTCAATAGTATTTATTTGAGATATATTGTTTTTCTGCTTCCTTTAATTAGGGGCCAAGCACCCGAAGGTGCGGAGGCACCTATTGTATCTGTTCACGGTTCTTATTATTAGGGGCCAAGCACCGAAGGTGCGAAGGCACCTATTGTATCTGTTCCGGTTCTTATTATTATTAGGGGCCAAGCACCGAAGGTGCGAGGCACCTATTGTATCTGTTCCGGTTCTTCTTATTATTATTATTAGGGGCCAAGCACCGAAGGTGCGAGGCACCTATTGTATCTGTTCGGTTCTTATTAGGGGCCAAGCACCGAAGGTGCGGGCACCTATTGATCTGTTCGGTTCTTATTATTAGGGGCCAAGCACCGAAGGTGCGGAGGGCACCTATTGTACTCTGTTACGGTTCTTATTGATCAGGGGCCAAGCACCGAAGGTGCGAGGCACCTATTGGTATCTGTTCCAGTTCTTATTATTATTATTCTTCTTCCGACTGGGCGTCTATGGCAGCCCTAGACCGGTTTGTGGGAAATGAAATTTGGTTTGACATTCTGATAGAGGACAGTCCCAACATTAAATACACCAATTTTGGTGTCTCTAACTCATTCCCTCTCAGCGCCACCAACTGTCCAAAGTTTCACTTTTATTATGCTAATAACTTTTGAACCGTAAGGCCTATCAACAAAATTCTTTTTTCCCTTGTTCCTGAGCTCATGCCGATTCGATTGCACCCTATGACGTCATTTTCCGTCATGCAAATTTTTCCGCCATTTTGAATTTTCCAAAAAACCTACTTTTGCGAACTCGTCCTAGGCGGTTTGTCCGAATTTGCACCAAAATCGCACCAGATCATCTCCAGGCAGTGCTGACAAAAAGTTATGGAATTCAAGTTGATTCGTCGAATCGTTTTCGATAAACGCACAAACAAATTTTACGTAGGGCTTGCTGAAAACAGATGTAAGGCTGTATCTCCGTAACGCTTAATCGTATTCAGACCAAACTGGTACGTGTCATCACAAGCATGATCTGAGGCTATGTGCTGCGTTTCGGTGCAGCGCCACCTACTGGTCCGGAGATATGAAAAATGGCTATTTTTGCTTATAACTTCTGATTGGTTTGTCCAAAAATCATAAATGTGGTCTTGTTAGATTCAGAGCGTCATGCCGAGTCGACTGATGTCCAATTTTCCCAGATCGGCCATTTTGGCTGTCGGCCATTTTGAATTATGTGCTAAAATGCTGTAATTTTTGAACGCATAAACGAATTGTTACGAAACTCGGTATGGGTCATCAGTATCGATGCCCTGAAGGAGCCAGAGAAGTTTCGAAACAGCGCCACCTAGTGGTCAAAAGTTATATAAAAAATTCCAAAAAGGCTAATAACTTTTGAATAAATCTGCCTATTGAAATGCCACTTGTCTTAATAGATTCCTTGGGTCAAGCCGAAAACATAGATACCAAGTTTTTCTTATTTGGCCGAACTTGCTGTCCACCATCTTGATTTTCATTCAAAACCTACTTTTGCGAACTCGTCCCAGGCGGTTTGTCCGATTTGCACCAAAATCGCACCAGATGATCTCCAGGCAGTGCTGACAAAAAGTTATGGAATTCAAGTTGATTCGCAAATCGTTTTCGATAAACGCACAAACAAATTTTACGTAGCGCTCGCGAAAACAGACGTAAGGCTGTATCTCGTAACTCAATGATTCAGACCAAACTTGGTACATGTCATCACAAGCATGACCTGAGGCTACATGCTGCGTTTCGGCGCAGCGCCACCTAGTGGTCCGGAGATATGAAACATGGCTATTTTTGCTCATAACTTCTGAACGGTTTGTCCAAAAATCATAAAAGTGGTCTCGTTAGATTCAGGCGTCATGACGAGTCGACGAATGTCCAATTTTCCCAGATCTGCCATTTTGACTGTCGGCCATTTTGAATTACGTGCTAAAATGCTGTATTTTTTAACGCATTAATGAATTGTTGCGACACTTGGTATGGGTCATCAGTACCGATGCCCTGAAGGAGCCTGAGAAGTTTCGAAACAGCGCCACCTAGTGGTCAAAAGTTATATAAAAAATTCCAAAAAGGCTAATAACTTTTGAATAAATCTGCCTATTGAAATGCCACTTGTCTTAATAGATTCCTTGGGTCAAGCCGAAAACATAGATACCAAGTTTTTCTTATTTGGCCGAACTTCCTGTCCACCATCTTGATTTTCATTCAAAAGCTACTTTTTCGAACTCCTCCTAGACCGTTTGTCCGATTTTCACCAAAATCAAATCGTATCATCTCCAGACAGTGCCGACTAAAAGTTATGGATTTCGTGTTCAATAGACAAAACCGTTTACGTGTAGTGCAGCAGCAAATTTGAGGTAGGATGCCAAAAGGACTATTCAGTCTTTATCTCTGCAATGCCTTGACATTTTGACATCAAACTTTGTATGTGTCATTGTCACCTCACTCTGACCACATCACATCAATTTCGTAAGTGCGCCACCTATTTGTCGAAAGTGATAAACCATTAAATTCTCTTAAAAGTTACTGTATATATGATTTTTTAGCCATTTATCCAAAGTTCTCTTAAAATGTCTTTAATTGCTCATTGCTGCAGTTGGTCTGCCACTTCCACACATGATGGCATCTGTTGCCGCTTCTTGCGCTTGGCCCCGGTAATGGCTGCTTGCAGCTATATTTAGGGGCCAAGCACCGAAGGTGCGGAGGCACCTATTGTATCTGTTCTGGTTCTTATTATTATTAGGGGTTCAAGCACGAAGTGCTGAAACCCTATTGTTTTTGTAAGGATTTTTATTATTAGGGGTTCAAGCACCGAAGTGCTGAAACCCTATTGTTTTTGTAAGGATTTTTATTAGGGGTTCAAGCACAGAAGTGCTGAAACCCTATTGTTTTTGTAAGGATTTTTTCAGGGGTTCAAGCACGAAGTGCTGAAACCCTATTGTTATTGTAAGGATTTTTATTATTATTAGGGGTTCAAGCACGAAGTGCTGAAACCCTATTGTTTTTGTAAGGATTTTTATTATTATTATTATTATTATTATTTTTCTCCCCTAAAACTGATTGTGCAGACCAAACCGTAAGTGCTAGAGCTCTGAAACTTTGTCAGATGGTAGTACAAAAATCGAGGAGAGGTTATCAAATTATGAGCCCGATTGGCCCATAGGTGGCGCTATAATAATCAATTGCGCGAAACTGCTCATAACTCCTAAACCGTAAGTCGTAGACTCAAGTGTCTTATATCCTTGGAAAGCTGGACGCCTGAAGGACAAAACGTATATCTCGGATTTTTAATTTTTATGCAAATTTGTCCGCCATTTTGAATTTTCTTTAAAACCTACTTTTGCAAACTGAGTCCCTGGTTTTTTGCCCGAATTCGGAACCAAACCAGTGCAGAAATGTTCTCTGGAGTCTGAAGATCAATAATTATCGAAAAAAATTTGAAATTTGGATTCGAGGTCGCTAGGGGGCGCAAAATAAACGTTGTGGGAGGAGCCTATTTTACTAAAATGGCTATAACTCGAGAAGTAAATGAGATATCTTCACCAAACTCGGTACACATGTGTTCGAGTTCAATTTGAGGTCATATTAAAAAAATCGCGACGATTGAACACTAGGTGGCGGTATAACATGAAAAAAACATATAACCACCTGAACGTTAGTCCAATTGACTTGAAAATTGGTATGCAGTGTCTTTGGACCAAGGCCCCATGTATGTGTATGAGGACATTGGCGTATCTCAAAAAACATGGCCGCCATCGACCAATGAAGTTTGAGCACCTATGAGACAAGGTTAACGGAGGCCGATTCGAAACGAAACTCGATGGGCATGTTCGACTCATGGCCCTAGAGGTCTGTAAGAATTTTGAAAGAAATCGGCCACTAGTTGGCGCTAACGAGTTTTATGGCTCTGTAATCACGTGGTGTTGCGCACATCCCCACAAAATGGATATCATTTGATAGATCTCCTCGTGATGAACAACTTTGCCTCAAGAACCATTGCTGTCAATCAAATCGTTCGTTAAATATTCACGAATATGTTAAAAACATACTTTTGCGAACTAGTCCCTGGTTTTTTGCCCGATCAGAACCAGACCAGTTTAGGACAATTCTCTGGACTCTCTAGATCAATAATTATCAAAAAAAGTTGAACTTTGTCATTTGTTTGGCTATAACAGGGTAATTTACAAAAGGGGTGTGACGAAATGCACCCAGAAGCTTATAAATCCTAAAGGAAAACTCAGAACTTCACAAAAATTGATGAGCATATGTGTCATACCATCATTAACAAGCATGCAAAGTTTCATGGAGATCGGACTATAGGTGGCGCTATAACTGTTAAAAATGTTAAAAACAATGTATTCACTATGGGAAATTGCCAGTATTGACTGTAAATGGTGTGTTCCATCTAAGATCGTCTAATTTTCATATCTTAACGTTCAAAACCAGTTCAGTACAATTATCTGGACTCTCTAGATCAATAATTATCAAAAAAAGTTGAACTTTGTCATTTGTTTTGCTATAACAGGGTCATTTACAAAAGGGCGTTACAAAAAGCTCCCAAAAGCCTATAAATCCTAAAGGAAAACTCAGAACTTCACAAAAATTGATGAGCATATGTGTCATAACATGTTGAAGAAGCATGCACAGTTTCATGGAGATCGGACCATAGGTGGCGCTATAACTGTTAAAAAGCTTTAAAACCATACATTTCCTATGGTAAATTGCCAGTAATGGCTGTAAATGGTGTTTTCCATATATTATGTCAGTGGATAAATGTATGCTAAATAAAACTGAATGCCTTTTGATGCTTTTGTGCTTAAAGGCCTTAACTGCTTGAACCCCGCTAAATGCTGCTTGCAGCTTTAATTAAGGGTTCAAGCACTGAAAGTGCTGAAACCCTATTGTTTTTGTAAGGATTTTTATTATTAGGGGTTCAAGCACCGAAGTGCTGAAACCCTATTGTTTTTGTAAGGATTTTTATTATTATTAGGGGTTCAAGCACGAAGTGCTGAAACCCTATTGTAATTGTACTGATTATTAGGGCCCAAGCCCTGAAAGGGCGCAGAGCCCTATTGTTTTCCTTCCGATTATTTTTTTTTTTTTTTTTATTTTTTTTTTTTTTTTTTTTTCTTTCTAGCGACTATTCGGGCACTTTTGAGGCCCTTAACATGCTCGAAAACTCTTGAAACTTTGCACACGGGTCAGAACCCGGCCATCAGAGCCGGGCTGAAGCTGGTACCCGGGCGTGGCAGGGCGGCTCGTCAGCGCCCCCTGGAATGGGGTCCGAACACCTGGTCCATAACTCAAACACACTTGCATGTAATAATATGAAACTCGGTACACATGTCGATAGCAGAATTTCATCTATACCTCGCGTTCTTACTTTTACCCCAGCCCAACAGGAAGTTGGCTATTGAGGTTTTTTTGTAAAACACACGCAATGAACTTTTAAATACTCCTCCTAGAGCTCTGATCCAAATTCGACGAAACTCGGTCAGCGTGAAGTCAAGACATTGAGGATGAAAGTTTGTGTGGGGATTTTTGATATCTCGAACGGTTTGGCCGTGGCGAGGAAACGAAACTATGGCGAGAAACGTGAAACAGGAAGTGTGTCATAACTTCAGCATACATTAACTGATCTGGATGAAACTTCAGCAGTGCGTTCGCTGTAAGAGGACGATCACATGGATGTGACTATTGTGAGTCAAAGTTATAGCGCCACCAACTGGCAGCAGGAAGTGTGTCACTTTCAAAATGCTTTGAAATCACCCTCTTATTTTTACCCGATTTGCTTCAAACTTCATCTGTATAATGTACATACACGGCAGATGAAGACCTATGAATGGATTCTTGATATCTTTGAAACTGTTGCCGTGGCGACGCATCAAACTTTACCATTCTTTTAGGATGCATTCTTTTAGGGATTCGAACATTTGTCCATAAATCAAACACACGTGCATGGATTAATATGAAACTCGGTACACTCATAGATCACATCAGGCCAAACAACTTTCGTGCTCTAAGTTTTACGACAGTTCAAACGGAAGTCGGGAATTATGTTTTTTTTTTTTTAAATAATTGTCCTAGAAAAACATCAAATTACAACCCATGCTGTTACCAATCACCACCAAACTCGGTGTGCATGAAGTCAAGACATTGAGGATGCTATATTCCGGACGGATTTTTGATATCTCGGAACGGTTTGGCCGTGGCGGATTTTTTTGACTAAAAAAGGACACATATAGTGTGTTATAACTTGGTTAGTTTTACTGACAGTTACAAAACTTGCCGTGTATATTGTTCTATTCAAGCCAAACAACTTTCTAATTAACAATAATAAGCTCAAACCCACAGAAAGTCAGATATTGTAGTTTGAATATGATCATGCTCTTTCTAAACCTAGGCCTGTCACACAGTCTGTGTGTGTGTGTGTGTGTGTGTAGGGGGAGGGGGCTTAATCATTTCACTGTGTGTCTGGCCTGCTAAAGTAAATACATTTCTTAAGCCTGGTATTTTTTACATAAGTTTTTATTTTTATTTTTTTTATAAGTAAAGGCATATAACCTGTTTAATTGTAGTGCATTGACAATAGTTTTATATAATTAGTGTATTAATTAAATTAACTTGGTCCATAAATCAAAAAAGTAAGTAAATAAATCAAAAAGGAAGTGTGTTAAAACTTCTGCATACATTAACTGATCTTGATGAAACTTCAGCAGTGTGTTCGTTGTTAAGAGGTCGATCACATAGATGTGAGTCAAATATATAGCGCCACCAACTGGCAGCAGAAAGTGTTTCACTTTCAAAATGCTTTGAAATCGCACTCTTACTTTTACCCGATTTGCTTCAAATGTAAACACACGCCAGATGAAGAGCTGTGAAAGCATTATTCAATATCTAAGATAATGTTGCCATAGCAACGCATCAAACTTTAACATTCCTTTTTTTGATGATTTTGAGTCTCTTAGCGGCTTTTGGGGCCCTTAATGGGTTTGAAAACTCTTGAAACTTTGCACACAGGTCAGATCCCACAGCCATCAGAGCCGGGCTGAAGATGGTACCCGGGTGTGGCAAGGGGGCTAGACAGCGCCCCCTGGAACGGGGTCCAAAAACTTGGTCCATAAATCAAACACGCTTGCATGTAATAATATGAAACTCAGTACACATGTTGATCTCATCGTTTCATATATTCATATATTCTCCTCAAGCCGGACAACTTTCTAATTTACACTCATGAGCTAGGACCCACAGAAAGTCAGATATTTTGGTTTGAAAATGTTGAGTGTCTCTCTGAGCCTACACTTCTGTATGGCAAGCCCTTTTAACATTTAAAAGCTAAGTTTGACTATTCGTAATTAACATTGTAGATATCAACAACGTCTTTCTAGTCGTAATTACATTTTGGATAGTTTGTATTATCATTTAAGATATCTGTAACGTAATTGTGACTAGTGGAAACGACAGATAGAGTATGGCAAACCGTTTTAACATTTAATCATTTTAACCTACTAGTCTCTATTTTCATGCTACTAGTACTTATTTTTTAGATACTAGTATCTATTCCATTAAGTACTAGTACTTATTCATTAGCTACTAGTGCTTATTCTTTAGATACTAGTGCCTTTTCTTTAGATACTAGTGTTTATTCTTTAGGTACTAGTACCTTTTAAAGATACTAGTACTTATTCATTAGACACTAGTCCTTATTTATTAGATACTAGTACTTATTCATTAGATGCTAGTCCTTATTCATTACATACCAATGCTTATTAATTAGTTACTAGTACTTATTCATTAGATACTAGTACTCTATTAAATAGATACTAGTACTTATTCATTAGACACTAGTACTTATTTCAATGGTGACTAGTAACTATTCTTTTGTTACTACTAGTCACATTTTTCCATTGACTTCTATGGTGATCTGTCATTCAGATATCAACTATTCAGTTCTGACTAGTATGTTAGTATGTATTCCAATTGTGGAATACATACTAGTATGTATTCCAAAGCAGGGGTTACGTTTTTGCACGTCGTGCAGAATAACCCAAAAGGCACCAAGGTGGCGGTGCCACCGGCTTTATATATATATATATATATATATATATATATATATATATATATATATATATATATATATATATATATATAAATATAGCTGCGAGCAGCGATGGAGGGCCAAAGCCGGCGGTACCGCCATCCCGGTGCCTTTAGGCACCGGGGTTGGTCCCAGCCGGCTTGGGCCCGCAATGCGCTGCTCGCAGCTGTATTTATTATTATTATTATTATTATTCTCCCCTAGAAACGCATCGTGCAGACCAAACCGTAAGTGCTGGAGCTCTGAAACTTTGTCAACTGGTAGTACAAAAATTGGAGGAGAGGTTATCAAATTATGAGCCCGATTGGCCCATAGGTGGCGCTTAAAATAACCAATTGCGCGAAACGGCTCATAACTCCTAAGACCGTAAGTCGTACACTCAAATGTCTTATGCATTGGAAAGCTCTTCACCTGACGAAAAAAAACGTATATCTCCAATTTCATTTCCCGCCATGATAGATTTTCCGCCATTTTGGAATTTTGTTTCGAAAAACTACTTTTGCGAACTAGTCCCTGGTTTTTTGCCCGATAGGAACCAAACCAGTGCAAAATGTTCTCTGGAGTCTGACGATCAATAATTATCAAAAAAATGTGGAAATTTCTATTTCCGGTTGTGGGGGCGCAAAATAAACTGTTGTGGGAGGAGCCTATTTTACTAAAATGGCTATAACTCGAGAAGTAAACGAGCTATCTTCACCAAACTCGGTACACATGTGTATGAGTTCAAATTTGAGGTCATAGTAAAAAAATCGCAACGATTGAACACTAGGTGGCACTATAACATGAAAAAAACATATTACCACCTGAACGTTAGTCCAGATTGACTTGAAAACTGGTATGCAGTGGTCTTTGGACCAAGGCCCCATGTACGTGTAAGAGGACATTGGCGTATCTCAAAAAACATGGCCGCCGTTGGCCAATGAAGTTTGAGCACCTATGGGACAAGGTTAACGAAGTCCGAATCGAAAACGAAACTTCGTTGGGCATGTCAGACTCATGGCCCTAGAGGTCTGTAAGAATTTTGAAAGAAATCGGCCACTAGTTGGCGCTAACGAGTTTTATGGCTCTGTAATCACGTGGTGTTACACATATCCCCACAATATGCATATCATTGGATAGATCTCCTCTTGATGAACAACTTTGCCTCAAGAACCATTGCTGTCAATCAAATCGTTCATTAAATATTCACGAATATGTGAAAAACCTACTTTTGCGAACTAGTCCCTGGTTTTTTGCCCGATTGGAACTAGACCAGTCTAGGACAATTCTTTAGACTCTCTAGATCAATAATTATCAAAAAAAGTTTAACTTTGTCATTTGTTTTGCTATAGCATGGTAATTTACAAAAGGGGGCGTGAAAAAATGCACCCAAAAGCCTATAAATCCTAAAGGAAAACTCAGAACTTCACAAAAATTGATGAGCATATGTGTCATGACATCATTAACAAGCATGCAAAGTTTCATGGAGATCGGAGTATAGGTGGCGCTATAACTGTTAAAAATGTTAAAAACAATGTATTCCCTATGGTAAATTGCCATTGCTGACTGTGAATGGTGTGTTCCATCTAAGATCATCTAATTTTCATATCTTAACGTTCAAAACCAGTGCAGTACAGTTATCTGGACTCTCTAGAGCAATAATTATTAGAAAAGGTTAAACTTCTACATTCTGATGGCTATAATAGGGTCACTTCAATTTGTGACCTTGACTGAGTGTCCTCAAAAGCCTCTTTTTCTTCAACGAATGCTAAGATCTTGTTAAAAACAAGTGAGAACATGTGGCACATTAGTATAAATAATCATGAACATTTTCAGACAGATTGGACAAAATATGCCTATATAACAGTTAAAAAGGTCAAAATTATATGAACATGATGGTCTATTAAGCCAATAAGTGGAGTTTTACTGCCCCCTGCTGTTCAAAATAGTCATTTGTCATGTACAATTCATATTATGACTATCAATTCACCAATTTAACATTTACAATCACATTTAGTCAAAAAGTCCTATGACAACTGTCACATTGGATTCACATCTGTAATCTACAAACACTCATTCTATCCCAAAGGTGTGTGTGTACATCTCTGATCATATCATAATGTTAAAACCAGTGCAGTACAATTTTCTGGACTCTCTAGATCAATAATTGTAAGAAAAAGTTGAACTACTTCATGTGGATGGCTATAATAGGATGGCTTAAACATGTACTGTGTTAAAGCCATCTATTATTACACTTTCAGTGTCCCTGAAAGCATTGATCTTCAATGAATGATCAAATCTTCTTAAAAACAAATCACAACATGTGACATCAAATAATCATGAACATTTTCAGACAGATCGGACAAAATATGCCTATATAACAGTTAAAAAGGTGAAGATGATATCAATATGATGGTCTATTAAACCAGTGAGTGGTGTTTTACTGCCCTCTGCTGTTTAGTCATTGTTCAAAATGTCTGTAGAATGAGTATGTGTAGATTAAATATGAAAAACATGGCATATTGTATAAGAAGGCTTTAACAGCACTGTTAAAGCAGCAGCATTAGACATTTTTAATCTCTTTATCAGCTTTCAGCATTGGCTAACAAACAAATGCTTTAAGCATTTTCTTTATTAATTTTATATTATTACATTGCAAAGAAATATGTGAAATGCTCATATTGCATAAAACAGATTTTCACAATAAATAAGTTGTCTTCAACTGCCATCTGCTGGTCACTCTACTTACTAATAGTCATTGGTAAACCATCCAAGTGGTAAATCACTATTGTAAATCTATAGGAACATGGTAAATCTGTAATTTTCGATGTGAGTACTAATCAAAGATGTGAGTACTAATCACAATAAAACAGGCTGTAAAACATCATTCAAACAAACAATCTTTCCACATGGGTCAGGGCACATGTTTGGCAAACAAATTAATCAATTAGCAGTGCACAGGCTGTCAGTGACAATAAATCATAAAAAGGCATAAAAAATATAAACACAATCAAATTGATAGATGGACTCACGTAATTCATGAAGACACACACACAGTTATGCATCAGAGTGCCAGTAAAGAGTGTAAAGAATGAGCCAAAGGGTTCACAATCAATTTATAGGCAACAGGTGAGTCGTGCATGGTAAAGTGGCAGAGTCTCATTGAAAAAGCGAAATGGAGTTGAAAGAGATTAGAAAGGAAATCTTTTCAATTACTATTATAACACATTCATATTTTGTCAGAGTGTGTCAGTTCATTGGTAATCACACTTCACATCAATGCAAGCAATGTGGTAATTTATGATGAATTGTGGTAGAACATGCATTCATATTATAAGTGAGCCAATAAGTGGTCTTCTACTGCACTCTGCTGGCCACTCATCTTTTTAATAGTCTTTTCACTTGCTATATTGTGGTAAACCATCCTATAACATGGTATATCAAGGTAAACTATGGAAAATCATGTTAGATTCATGGTAAATCATACTGGAACATGGTAAATCATGAAAAATCCTATTGAAATATTTTTAATATAAAAATATCATGGTAAATAATGCTTGCTACATAAAACTTAATGTCTTTTGATGCTTTTGTGCTTAAAGGCCTTAAAGGCCTTAACTGCTTGAACCCGCTAAATGCTGCTTGCAGCTTTAATTATTATTATTATTCTTCCGACTGGGCGTCTATGGCAGCCCCTAGACCGGTTTGCGGGAAATGAAATTTGGTTTGACATTCTGATAGAGGACAGTCCCAACATTAAATACACCAATTTTGGTGTCTCTAACTCATTCCCTCTAGCGCCACCAACTGTCCACAATTTCACTTTTATTATGCAAATAACTTTTGAACCGTAAGGCCTATCAACAAAATTCTTTTTTCCTCTTGTTCCTGAGCTCATGCCGATTCGATTGCACCCTATGACGTCATTTTCCGTCATGCAAATTTTTCCACCATTTTGAATTTTCCAATAAACCTACTTTTGCGAACTCGTCCTAGGCGGTTTGTCCGAATTTGCACCAAAATCGCACCAGATCATCTCCAGGCAGTGCTGACAAAAAGTTATGGAATTCAAGTTGATTCGTCAAATCGTTTTCGTTAAACGCACAAACAAAATTTCACGTAGCGCTTGCGAAAACAGACGTAAGGCTGTATCTCCGCAACGCTTAATCGTATTCAGACCAAACTTGGTACGTGTCATCACAAGCATGATCTGAGGCTACATGCTGCGTTTTGGCGCAGCGCCACCTAGTGGTCCGGAGATATGAAAAATGGCTATTTTTGCTAATAACTTCTGAACGGTTTGTCCAAAAATCATAAAAGTGGTCTCGTTAGATTCAGGGCGTCATGCCAAGTCGACAGATGTCCAATTTTCCCAGATCGGCCATTTTGACTGTCGGCTATTTTGAATTACGTGCTAAAATGCTGTATTTTTTGAACGCATTAACGAATTGTTACGAAACTCGGTATTGATCATCAGTACGATACCCTGAAGGAGCCTGAGAAGTTTCGAAACAGCGCCACCTAGTGGTCAAAAGTTATATAAAAAATTCTAAAAAGGCTAATAACTTTTGAATAAATCGGCATATTGAAATGCCACTTGTCTTAATAGATTCCTTGGGTCAAGCCGAAAACATAGATACCAAGTTTTTCTTATTTGGCCGAACTTCCTGTCCACCATCTTGATTTTCATTCAAAAGCTACTTTTTCGAACTCCTCCTAGACCGTTTGTCCAATTTTCACCAAAATCAAATCGTATCATCTCCAGACAGTGCCAACAAAAAGTTATGGATTTCATGTCGATAGACAAAACCGTTTTCGTGTAGCGCAGCAGCAAATTTGAGGTAGGATGCCAAAAGGACTATTCAGTCTTTATCTCTGCAATGCCTTGACATTTTGACACCAAACTTTGTATGCGTCATTGTCACCTCTCTCTGACCACGTCACATCAATTTCGTAAGTGCGCCACCTATTTGTCGATAGTGATAAACCATTAAATTCTCTTAAAAGTTACTGTATATATGATTTTTTTAGCCATTTATCCAAAGTTCTCTTAAAATGTCTTTAATTGCTCATTGCTGCAGTTGGTCTGCCACTCCCACACATGATGGCATCTGTTGCCGCTTCTTGCGCTTGGCCCCGGTAATGGCTGCTTGCAGCTATATTTCAAATTGTAATTCTCAGATCCTGTTTGACATAAATTTAAATTCAATTCAAATTCAAGAATTGAATTGGATTTCAGTAGTCATTCTCAATTCAATTCTGAATTGTGTACAAGCCGTGCAGTCTGATTGAGGAATGACCACTCCCGAGAAGACAAAGGACGCATCAGGATATTAGCATTTTAACTCTCTCTTGTGAAATTAGCATCACCATTCGAGACGCAAGTCTCACCTCAGTACCATCCAAAATCTCTTTCCCTGGTCCCCCCTCTCCCCATTCTCCGACTCATTCTGCGACTGATTCAAACGTCTCATCCCACGAAAGTAAACCAAAAGGTAATAAGGTTTTCAGAGTTTAGAAATATCTTGCTAACAGAGGAGGGTGTCTTCCATGCAAATGGCATCCTGCTCTCAAAAGGTGTAAACTCTTGTCTGAATGCAAATTCCCATTGTTAGAAAAGTTTCCAGAGTGAAATGAGTTTTTACTTTGGTCTGAGTATATAAATAAATGTCAAGAGGCTTTTTGAGATTTGTAGCTCAAATCAGCCTGTGATGCTGAGTGTGCTCAAGACACTCAGCATCATGTATTTTCTAATGTCAGGTTTGCATCTTTTCTCTTCATTCCAGAGCATTTGATGTTTTTTATTTATTATCTTTGAAATGAGGGAGCTATACAAAAATATATTAGAGTAAGCATGAATGCAACCGTCTAAGGTATTAGCCAATTACCACTGTTTAATGACCCAAAACTTATGAGTTTGTGATCGTGGGCCCATATAATATGAACGGCCGGTGTGAGGACCCTCAGCGACTTTGGCACCCGAGTGAATGAGGATAATAAGAGTAAAGAAGAGTTAAATAGAATACATCAAATGTACTGCTAAACTATTAAATAAATGACCAATAACTAAATGGCATTCTAACCTAAATTCAAGGTTGTGACAAAATGGAGTCAGATGAAAGCTTTATTGGAATCAAATTAATTATCCTTACTTGTCAAATTGCCACGCAGAAACCCGCCTATTGGAAACTATCATTGGACAGATTAGGCAGGCATTACAAGACTACATAATAATGCAAGGCAGCGACATTTGCAACATTTGCAATGTTTTTACTCTTAAAGTGGTGTGGACATGTCCCACCCACAAATTATATCTATGCTAGGAATGCTCCACCAGTGAACATTATTGTTGCTTATAAAGAGTGAGAAGATGTTATGTATTAAGAAAAGAAAACAACATAATTGGTCACACTTTAATTTGAAGTGACTTAGGTTACAAGTACTGAGTAACAAGTACTGAATAATATTAATTAAAGGTGCGTTGCGCAACATTTCATGTTAAAAATAGCCGTTTTCTAACCCATACGTGCTTAAACAATCGCCTGATGGGATGAATGAGCCCTTCTCTGATCACTGCGATCACCTCTATAATCCTGTACAGTGAAATAAATAAGAGGGATTCAGGCTCGAATCTGAGACTGGGCGTGAAGTCATGCGCGTTCACGCTCGCCTGGCTATGTGCCTATGTCTTGCAGGTTAGTGTATTCGCCGCCATTCTCCGTATCAGAGAAGAAAACTAGAGCGACACAACTTTAGTCAACTTTCCACAAAAGTAGAAGATGGATTCAAAGTGTAAATGCATCTGGTTGTTGAAACCAGGCTATATGTCATGTTATTTTAGTCATATATGATGACGCGCATCACCTCAGATGAGCAGCTGAGCCCATCAAGCCAGCGCAATCTATCGCAAATCAAAGTGAATGTAAGTCGCAGACGCTTAACACTACCATCTTCATTAAAATTAAAGAAATTAAATGATCTTACCATGCTGTTGCCGCTCTCTCTTATTGCTGTCTTTGCTGATTTTGAAATTAGCCGATGAGTAATAAAATGCAGCTCATATCTGTTGATTTCGGTGACGTGCACTTCATGAAATCTGTAGCTATATAGCGCGGAAATTAATAACGATCGGATTAATATCCGTTTTGCAAAAAACACATTTATGTGACCAGGTGTAATGGAATCGTTTTGATAAATCAGATAGCTATCCAATCTGAGAAAACACATGAAGTGGCAGGTGTATACAGCCCCAAAGAGACCGGCTTGTAGTTCAGTCCAAACCGCAATGCAAATTCCCACGTGAGACAAAAAAAAAAAAAAAAAAAAACTTCTGTCTGTCCAGTGCCAGGCATCGGAATAAGACGAGAGTCAACATCAGGAAGGCTTTCAAAAAATGGAGAGCTCTCCGGTCTGCTCTATCAAATGGGTCCTATACAAAGTAGGCTAATAACTTATATTGTTCATGAACGTGTTTCCATAATACAATCATAAGTGGATACAGTAAGCACATAAAACTGAAGATTTCTACTACCCCGTTTCCCCTCACACACACATAAGTGTGTAATTTAGCAGTATCATGGATACACAACCCTGTGAGGACACATTCGAGCTCTTCACGGTGATGCAGGAGCTGGAACGCGTCGAGAAGCAGATCCGCAGTCTCCTGATGAAGCAAGCCGAGCTGTTGGACCGGCGTTCAACGCTTGAAGCTTCACGCGCCGACCCTCACAACTCCGTGGTTAGTAACGTTAACTCTGTTAGTACTTCCTCATCCACTCCGCGTGTTTCTCTGCCCAGGACGACGCGATCAGCCCGGCCTTCTTTCAGCTCCGACTCCGGCCCGTGGAGCATGGATCACGCAGCGGAGGACACGAGCCAGGACCAGAGCTGCCTCTCCGCCCCTCCCGGTCTTCGAGATCTCCACTCGGAATCGCTTCTCCCCTCTTCGCGAGCCGGAACGTGATGACGCCGTGATCATCGGGACATCCATGGTCCGTCATGTCCGTGCTCTTCGGGGAAAGGTAATGTACGCACACACTGTTTCCCCGGTGCCCGTGTTCTTGATATCGCCGCTCAGGTTCCCGAGATCGTGGGCAGTGACACGCGCATCGGAGCTGTTGTGCTGGAAGCGGGAGCGGACGACATCAGGCTGCGGCAGACCGAGGTTCTGAAGAAGGACTACATGAGCCTGATCGAGACGGTACGCAGCACAGCGCCTAAAGCAGACGATCATCGTGTCCGGACCGCTTCCCACGTACAGACAAGGACAGGAAAGGTTCAGTAGACTTTTTGCATTTAATGAATGGCTAACGTTAATGTGTAATGAACAGAAACTGCTCTTTGTAAATAATTGGCATCTGTTTTGGGAGCGACCCAGGCTGTACCGGGCAGACGGACTCCACCCAGCAGAATCGGAGCGGGAGTTCTGTCGGACAACATCTCCGAGACGTTACGCACCAGATGACTGGTAAGTCAAAGTCCAAATTGCAGCCTCTGTTGTCCAAACTTAACTAATATGCATAGTGTGGAGCGTTACATAGAAACTGTGTCCATTCCTCGTTTAGTGAAGCCAAACAATAAATCTAGTGCAGGATTTAGCAAAAATCTTATCGTAATTAAACCAGAAAATCTAAATATCAGTGAACAAAAACAATTTTTAAAGCTAGGTCTTCTAAACATTAGATCGCTCACACCTAAAGCAGTTATTGTAAATGAAATGGTCACAGATAATAATTTTGATGTTCTATGCCTTACTGAAACCTGGCTTAAACCAAATGAGTATTTTGGTCTAAATGAGTCTAGTCCACCAGGATACTGTTATAAGCATGAGCCTCGTCTGATCGAGTCAGGCGGCGGTGTTGCGACAATCTATAAAGATATTTTTAATGTTACTCAGAAAACAGGTCACAAGTTTAATTCTTTTGAAGTACTTGTGCTAAATGTTACACTGTTAGATGTAAGAAAGAAATCCATATTATCTCTAGCCTTGGCTACTGTATATAGACCTCCAGGGCCATATGCTGAATTCCTAAAGGAGTTTGCAGACTTGCTCTCGGATCTATTGGTGAATGTCGATAAAGCAATAATTGTTGGAGATTTTAACATACACGTAGATAATACAAATGATGCTTTAGGGGCTGCGTTTACAGACTTATTAAACTCCTTTGGGGTCAAACAAAACGTCAGTGGTCCCACTCATCGTCTAAATCATACACTAGATTTAATTATATCATATGGAACCAGTCCAACTGATATAAATATTATACCGCAAAACGATGATGTCACTGATCATTACATGGTGACTTGCATAATACGTACTGCCGAAATATGTCATGTTGCGCCGCGTTATAGAAAAGGCAGAACAATCCTTCCAACCACTATAGATAGATTCTCAAATAGCTTACCTGATCTATCTAAGCTGCTAAGTGAACCCAAACAAACTGATCAATTAGATGAAATGACTAGCAGTTTGAGCACCATTTTCACTAGTACATTAGATATTGTTGCACCAATTAGATTAAAAAAGGTTAGAGAGAAAACTAAAGCACCCTGGTACAACAGTGATACGCATGCTATCAAGAGAGAAACTCGTATCTTCAGAGCGTAAATGGAAACAAACTAATTTAGAGGTCTTTAGAATCGCGTGGAAAGACAGTATGTCACGTTATAAAAAGGCTCTAAAAACAGCCAGGGCTGAGCATCTCCGCAAACTAATAGAAGATAACCAAAATAATCCAAGGTTTTTATTTAACACCGTGGCTAGACTAACAAATAAACAGACATCGCCAGAGCAAAATATACCGTTACAGTTTAGTAGTAATGATTTTATGAATTACTTCAATGAGAAAATAGAAAGCATCCAAAACGCAATTATAAATGTACAATCCTCTTTGGTGTCTTATGATTCAGCCTCAATTATGGCCCCTCTAGAACAACTACACCGCTTTACAACGATAGGACAGGAAGAGCTAAATAAACTTATCATTGCATCTAAACCAACAACATGTTTATTAGATCCAATACCCACTAAACTACTAAAAGAAGTGTTACCTGTAGTGGAAGAGCCTCTCCTCAATATTATTAACTCGTCTTTATCTTTAGGTCATGTTCCAAAAATATTCAAGCTGGCAGTAATAAAACCTCTCATTAAGAAACCGCAATTAGATCCAAATAACTTAGCAAATTACAGACCCATTTCAAATCTTCCATTTATGTCAAAAATACTAGAAAAAGTTGTGTCCGCTCAATTGTGCTCTTTTTTGCAAGAAAATGATATCTATGAAAAATTCCAGTCAGGATTCAGACCGCATCATAGTACAGAAACTGCGCTAGTTAAAATTACAAATGATTTACTTTTAGCTTCTGACCAAGGCTGTATCTCAATACTAGTCCTACTTGATCTTAGCGCTGCGTTCGACACTATAGATCATAAAATACTCTTGGATCGACTACAAAACTACACTGGTGTTCAGGGACAGGCATTAAGCTGGTTTAGATCGTACTTATCGGACCGTTCTCATTTTGTTTGTTTAAATGGGGAAAAATCAAAGATAACGTCAGTAGACTATGGAGTACCGCAAGGATCTGTTTTAGGCCCTCTGCTATTCTCAATATATATGCTGCCACTTGGTAACATTATAAGAAAACATGGAATTAACTTCCACTGTTATGCTGATGATACTCAATTATATATTTCATCACGACCAGATGAAAACACTAACTCATCTAAATTGACAGAGTGTCTCAAAGATATAAAATGCTGGATGACGCGTAATTTCCTGCTATTAAATTCAGATAAAACGGAGGTTTTACTTATTGGTCCAAAAAACTACTCACAAAACCTCTTACAATACAACTTTAATATAGATGGATGTCCTGTTACTTTATCCTCTACAGTAAAAGACCTGGGTGTTATACTAGACCGCAACTTGTCTTTCGAAAATCATATTTCATATGTTACAAGAACAGCCTTTTTCCACCTTAGAAACATTGCTAAGCTACGTAACATGCTATCTGTTTCTGATGCAGAAAAGTTAGTTCATGCATTTATGACCTCGAGACTAGATTACTGTAATGCTTTATTAGCCGGTTGTACTGCATCCTCAATAAACAAGCTACAGTTAGTCCAAAATGCAGCCGCTAGAGTTCTTACTAGGTCAAGAAAATACGATCATATAACACCGATTTTATCATCTCTACACTGGTTACCTATTAAGTTCCGCATCAACTACAAAATACTACTACTAACCTATAAAGCCCTAAACGGTTTAGCTCCAATGTACTTAACGGACCTTCTTTCGCCCTACAATCCACCGCGTTCTTTAAGATCACTAAATTCAAGGCTTCTGGTCATTCCTAGGATATCTAAGTCCACTAAAGGAGGGAGGGCGTTCTCGCATTTAGCTCCAAAACTCTGGAATAGCCTTCCCGATACGGTTCGAGGCTCTGACTCGCTGACACAGTTTAAAACTAGACTAAAAACGCATCTCTTCAGTCAAGCATTCACATAACGCTTACCTTTTAGTCCTCTGTTATGCCATACAGAACCGTTTGCCGCTGAAACTGCTTAACGCACCAGCGGGGCTCGACAGCCTTTTAGACAAACGGGTTCGACACGTTCGGCGCGTATGGTTGGGTTGCGGAGAGTTTGTGAGATAGTGATTTTCTAACACTGACTCCTGTATAATGGAAATCATTCTGAACATCAGCTATGCTAATTATCTCCCATCTGCCTTTCTGCTGTTATCTCGGGACGGTTGTCCCGGAGAAATGGCGTTTGTCAGGTCCAGTTTGTATCCAGCCTCTCACGGGGATCTCAGATGCCCCAACGCCTGTGAAGAGACGACTCAGACGCTGGCGATATGTTATGGCTCCATATTATATATGAACAATATTTATATTATAATATTTATATATAAACAATATGAATGTAAGCCAGAGGAGAACTGGCCCCGACTGAGCCTGGGTTCTCCCAAGGTTTTTTTCTCTATCCAATCTGATGGAGTTTTGGTTCCTTGCCACTGTCGCCTTGCTTTGCCTTGCTTTTGGCTTGCTTAGTCGGGATTTTTACCATTTAACAATATTACTTATCTGTCTTGTACTTCTGTCATGTTATCACTGTGAAGCTGCTTTGATACAATCTGTATTGTGAAAAGCGCTATATAAATAAATGTGACTTGACTTGACTTGACTTAATTTACTCAAATGCCTTTCCTTTCATATATTTTAAATGACTTGCAGATTTATAACTTTATTACCTCATTATGGCTGTAACAAAAGATGTGTGCCGCACAGTGTGCGGCTGATGCTCCTTTAGTTATGAACAGCTCGGGCAAACGCGTGTGTGTATGTTCTCCATGAGCACGCACACCTCTGGTTGCAGTAGCGCTTGTCGCCAGAGGGGGCGTAGTTCTGCAAAAACTCAGAGACTTGCGTTTTGCACCTTTAACTACATGTACTTACTATAGAGTTACGGTTAGGGTTTTGATTAGGATTAGTTACTTGTAATTATGCATAATGCATTTACTGTAATTACTATAGTAAGAACATGTAAACTACGTAACCTTAAAATAAAGTGTTAACACATCATTTAATGTGCAAATGGGGGCCATAAGCTATGCTAAAAAAAAAAACTAATTTCTTAGGTGGCTGCTCTGGGATATTTTCTCCCATCCCTTTCAGCTTACAACATTATAACGGTTATATTGCTACCTGTCTTCTTATTCCAAATTAACTAAGTTAGTTTTTTCCCTCTGTTTGCCCTAAAACATGGTGTTTTTATAGCCTGGCTGCACCCTCCTAAGCACTTCCGCTCAATTTCATTTTCCTTCAGTACTACGTCTGGGACTGCTGTATATTCTTAGGTTTCCAGAAATACATTTTTGTAGGACCAATCAGCGAATAGAGGGAGTGGCTGAGAACGATGACGTTGATGTCAGCGCGTCAGTTTGAGTTTAGTAACGGCAGCGGAGAAAGACGTGAGAGCTATCCGGTCCGATTGTTGGAAAAGAAACTGCCGAATATACAGAATTTAAAGCCGGATTGTTGTTGTCTCACCTCGTTGCACAACGGAGGACCACGTGAAGGAGGCAGAAAGGTTGGAAGTTTGTGCTGGGCAGCTCGGTGTGCACGATGACCGTGACATTTTGGATGGACGCTTTAGCCTGGTATGGTGTTCGGAAGCCCCGAGTCCTGGCTGCTAAACTGTTGTTGAAGATGCACTCAGGAGTCATGTCAGTAGCTCATATTCCCAACAGTAAATTTACTGATTCTCCGTGATGAATAGAACACTTTGAGCCCCTTTGTGTACTCGTGCAGGAGGTTGGTGTGTCAGTTTTACATGTTGTAAATCATACAAATTGGTTGTAATATTTTTAAATAATTGTCATAAATAAAAATGTGAAAACCCATACTTAGAAGACCATAATTTTTGATTTTCAGTTTTAGATGGTTAATTTGTTTTAATAATAATAAAAAAAACGAAATGCCATATAAAAATGTACAAACACATAAGACCATAATTGAGGTAATTAGACGTAATAAAAAAAATGTTTATTACACATCTGCAGATAGAGTCGGATCATTCACTGTACAGCATTTGCGGCAGATCAGAAATGACCGCAGCGGCGTCCGCATATTTGAAATGATTAGACACAGCTGAATGAATACGACCGTTGAATGAATACTTCACTGTCCTTCGTGTCAAATATACATTTCAAATTAATAATAGAGGGAATGCATTCACGCGACTTTCCCGCCGGAACAACCCCCTCTCAGCCTGACCGAGTGGCAAAAGATCTGCTGTGTGACTGGATTTAATAGGGGAAACTGCGAAAATGCGACTAAAACTAACAATTTTATCAATTTAAATTAAATGTTGGACTCAATATAGTGTTCCTTACAACTTACTAAAGATCGTGATCCATGGATATTATTGACATGCAGCCAGGAATCGTGTTGCCTGACATTTATGTTTGCCTGATTTCTGAGAAATAAAAGCAATATAGACCTAAACATAAAGCAAATTTGCCTGTGAACGTTTTATATAAATACAATATAGGTTTAAATCCGGGTGATTACTTATATCAGTGTTATATATAGCCTATATATCATCAAATCGTTCCAGCCCTAAAACTTTATAGTTTTTTTTTAGTGTTTATTAAAAAAACATCCAATAATGCAGAATATGGAATGATACATATTTAATTGATGAGTTGTTAAAGGAGCATAACGCAAGTCTCTGAGTTTTTGCAGAACTACGCCCCCTCTGGTGACAAATGAAACTGCGTGCGCGCTCATGGAATACCATAGACTTTATAGAGTAGACATATACACGGAATACACGCACGTTTGCACGAGCTGTTTATAACCAAAGGAGCATCAGGCACACATCTTTTGTTACAGTCATAATGAGGTAATACAGTTATAAATCTGCAAGTCATTTAAAATATATGAAAGGAAAGGCATTTGAGTAAATTACACACTTATGTAGGCCTATGTGTGTGTGTGAGGGGAAAACAGGGGTAGAAAACTTAGGCTTTTGTTTCCATTGATCTCCATGTTGAACTGTTTTATGTGCTTACTGTAGCCTATCCACTTATGATTGTATTATTATGGAAACACGTTCATGAACACGTTTGAGCCCTAGAGCAGACCGCCCGAGATCTCTCCGTTTGTTGAAAGCCTTTCCGATGTTGACTCTCGTCTTATTCCGACGCCTGGCACTGGACAGACAGAAGTTGTATTTTCTTTGTCTTACGTGGAGTTTGCGTTGGGGTTTGTAATGAACTACAAGCCGGTCTCTTTGGGGCTGTTTTTACACCTGGCCACAATGCGTTTTCTCAGATCTATCTGATTTATCAAAACGATTCCATTACACCTGGTCACATAAATGTGTTTTTGAAAAACGGATATTAATCTGATATTCAATTCCCGCGTTATATACAGATTTCATCAAGTGCACGTCACCGAAAGCAACAGATGAGCTGCATTTTATAAAGCATCAGCTTCGGCTATTTCAAAATCAGCAAAGACAGCAATAAGAGAGAGGTATGAGATCATTTCATTTCTTAAGGCTACTTTTAATGAAGATAGTGGAGGTAGAAGGTAACTTAGTGTTAATCGTATGCGTCTTACTTTCACTTTCATTTGCGATAGATTGCGGCGCGCTGGCTTATAAATACACTCGCCTGCTCATCTGAGGTGATCCACGTCGTCATATATGACTAAAACAACATGACATAGCCTGTTTTCAACAACCAGATGCATTTACACTTGTCCAGTTTCATCTGGAATACAGCCCAGACCACGTCCTCAATGGTTTGAGCTGTCGAATTCAAATCCGTCTGGATTCAACCTGGTCTTTTCACGATCGAATAAGTTATCCGATCACAGAAAACACATGAAGTGACCAGATGTAGACTAAACAGCCCCTTTGAATCCATCTTCTACTTTTGGGAAAGTTGACTAAAGTTGCGTCGCTCGAGTTGTCTTCTCTGATACGGAGAACGGCGGCGAATACACTAACCTGCAAAGCATAGGCACATAGCCTAATTATGGCCCCTCTAGAACAACTACACCGCTTTACAACGATAGGACAGGAAGAGCTAAATAAACTTATCATTGCATCTAAACCAACAACATGTTTATTAGATCTTGGTAACATTATAAGAAAACATGGAATTAACTTCCACTGTTATGCTGATGATACTCAATTATATATTTCATCACGACCAGATGAAAACACTAACTCATCTAAATTGACAGAGTGTCTCAAAGATATAAAATGCTGGATGACGCGTAATTTCCTGCTATTAAATTCAGATAAAACGGAGGTTTTACTTATTGGTCCAAAAAACTACTCACAAAACCTCTTACAATACAACTTTAATATAGATGGATGTCCTGTTACTTTATCCTCTACAGTAAAAGACCTGGGTGTTATACTAGACCGCAACTTGTCTTTCGAAAATCATATTTCATATGTTACAAGAACAGCCTTTTTCCACCTTAGAAACATTGCTAAGCTACGTAACATGCTATCTGTTTCTGATGCAGAAAAGTTAGTTCATGCATTTATGACCTCGAGACTAGATTACTGTAATGCTTTATTAGCCGGTTGTACTGCATCCTCAATAAACAAGCTACAGTTAGTCCAAAATGCAGCCGCTAGAGTTCTTCTTAGGTCAAGAAAATACGATCATATAACACCGATTTTATCATCTCTACACTGGTTACCTATTAAGTTCCGCATCAACTACAAAATACTACTACTAACCTATAAAGCCCTAAACGGTTTAGCTCCAATGTACTTAATGGACCTTCTTTCGCCCTACAATCCACCGCGTTCTTTAAGATCACTAAATTCAAGGCTTCTGGTCATTCCTAGGATATCTAAGTCCACTAAAGGAGGGAGGGCGTTCTCGCATTTAGCTCCAAAACTCTGGAATAGCCTTCCCGATACGGTTCGAGGCTCTGACTCGCTGACACAGTTTAAAACTAGACTAAAAACGCATCTCTTCAGTCAAGCATTCACATAACGCTTACCTTTTAGTCCTCTGTTATGCCATACAGAACCGTTTGCCGCTGAAACTGCTTAACGCACCAGCGGGCTCGACAGCCTTTTAGACAAACGGGTCGACACGTTCGGCGCGTATGGTTGGGTTGCGGAGAGTTTGTGAGATAGTGATTTTCTAACACTGACTCCTGTATAATGGAAATCATTCTGAACATCAGCTATGCTAATTATCTCCCATCTGCCTTTCTGCTGTTATCTCGGGACGGTTGTCCCGGGAAAATGGCGTTTGTCAGGTCCAGTTTGTATCCAGCCTCTCACGGGGATCTCAGATGCCCCAACGCCTGTGAAGAGACGACTCAACGCTGGCGATATGTTATGGCTCCATATTATATATGAACAATATTTATATTATATATTTATATATAAACAATATGAATGTAAGCCAGAGGAGAACTGGCCCCGACTGAGCCTGGGTTCTCCCAAGGTTTTTTTCTCTATCCAATCTGATGGAGTTTTGGTTCCTTGCCACTGTCGCCTTGCTTTGCCTTGCTTTTGGCTTGCTTAGTCGGGTTTTTACCATTTAACAATATTACTTATCTGTCTTGTACTTCTGTCATGTTATCACTGTGAAGCTGCTTTGATACAATCTGTATTGTGAAAAGCGCTATATAAATAAATGTGACTTGACTTGACTTGACTTAATTTACTCAAATGCCTTTCCTTTCATATATTTTAAATGACTTGCAGATTTATAACTTTATTACCTCATTATGGCTGTAACAAAAGATGTGTGCCGCACAGTGTGCGGCTGATGTCCTTTAGTTATGAACAGCTCGGGCAAACGCGTGTGTGTATGTTCTCCATGAGCACGCACACCTCTGGTTGCAGTAGCGCTTGTCGCCAGAGGGGCGTAGTTCTGCAAAAACTCAGAGACTTGCGTTTTGCACCTTTAACTACATGTACTTACTATAGAGTTACGGTTAGGGTTTTGATTAGGATTAGTTACTTGTAATTATGCATAATGCATTTACTGTAATTACTATAGTAAGAACATGTAAACTACGTAACCTTAAAATAAAGTGTTAACACATCATTTAATGTGCAAATGGGGGCCATAAGCTATGCTAAAAAGAAAAAACTAATTTCTTAGGTGGCTGCTCTGGGATATTTTCTCCCATCCCTTTCAGCTTACAACATTATAACGGTTATATTGCTACCTGTCTTCTTATTCCAAATTAACTAAGTTAGTTTTTTCCCTCTGTTTGCCCTAAAACATGGTGTTTTTATAGCCTGGCTGCACCCTCCTAAGCACTTCCGCTCAATTTCATTTTCCTTCAGTACTACGTCTGGGACTGCTGTATATTCTTAGGTTTCCAGAAATACATTTTTGTAGGACCAATCAGCGAATAGAGGGAGTGGCTGAGAACGATGACGTTGATGTAGCGCGTCAGTTTGAGTTTAGTAACGGCAGCGGAGAAAGACGTGAGAGCTATCCGGTCCGTTGTTGGAAAAGAAACTGCCGAATATACAGAATTTAAAGCCGGATTGTTGTTGTCTCACCTCGTTGCACAACGGAGGACCACGTGAAGGAGGCAGAAAGGTTGGAAGTTTGTGCTGGGCAGCTCGGTGTGCACGATGACCGTGACATTTTGGATGGACGCTTTAGCCTGGTATGGTGTTCGGAAGCCCAGAGTCCTGGCTGCTAAACTGTTGTTGAAGATGCACTCAGGAGTCATGTCAGTAGCTCATATTCCCAACAGTAAATTTACTGATTCTCCTGATGAATAGAACACTTTGAGCCCCTTTGTGTACTCGTGCAGGAGGTTGGTGTGTCAGTTTTACATGTTGTAAATCATACAAATTGGTTGTAATATTTTTTAAATAATTGTCATAAATAAAAATGTGAAAACCCATACTTCGAAGACCATAATTTTTGATTTTCAGTTTTAGATGGTTAATTTGTTTTAATAATAATAAAAAAAACGAAATGCCATATAAAAATGTACAAACACATAAGACCATAATTGAGGTAATTAGACGTAATAAAAAAAAATGTTTATTACACATCTGCAGATAGAGTCGGATCATTCACTGTACAGCATTTGCGGCAGATCAGAAATGACCGCAGCGGCGTCCGCATATTTGAAATGATTAGACACAGCTGAATGAATACGACCGTTGAATGAATACTTCACTGTCCTTCGTGTCAAATATACATTTCAAATTAATAATAGAGGGAATGCATTCACGCGACTTTCCCGCCGGAACAACCCCCTCTCAGCCTGACCGAGTGGCAAAAGATCTGCTGTGGGACTGGATTTAATAGGGGAAACTGCGAAATGCGGACTAAAACTAACAATTTTATCAATTTAAATTAAATGTTGGACTCAATATAGTGTTCCTTACAACTTACTAAAGATCGTGATCCATGGATATTATTGACATGCAGCCAGGAATCGTGTTGCCTGACATTTATGTTTGCCTGATTTCTGAGAAATAAAAGCAATATAGACCTAAACATAAAGCAAATTTGCCTGTGAACGTTTTATATAAATACAATATAGGTTTAAATCAGGGTGATTACTTATATCAGTGTTATATATAGCCTATATATCATCAAATCGTCCAGCCCTAAAACTTTATAGTTTTTTTTTTAGTGTTTATTAAAAAAACATCCAATAATGCAGAATATGGAATGATACATATTTAATTGATGAGTTGTTAAAGGAGCATAACGCAAGTCTCTGAGTTTTTGCAGAACTACGCCCCCTCTGGTGACAAATGAAACTGCGTGCGCGCTCATGGAATACCATAGACTTTATAGAGTAGACATATACACGGAATACACGCACGTTTGCACGAGCTGTTTATAACCAAAGGAGCATCAGGCACACATCTTTTGTTACAGTCATAATGAGGTAATACAGTTATAAATCTGCAAGTCATTTAAAATATATGAAAGGAAAGGCATTTGAGTAAATTACACACTTATGTAGGCCTATGTGTGTGTGTGAGGGGAAAACAGGGGTAGAAAACTTAGGCTTTTGTTTCCATTGATCTCCATGTTGAACTGTTTTATGTGCTTACTGTAGCCTATCCACTTATGATTGTATTATTATGGAAACACGTTCATGAACACGTTTGAGCCCTAGAGCAGACCGCCCGAGATCTCTCCGTTTGTTGAAAGCCTTTCCGATGTTGACTCTCGTCTTATTCCGACGCCTGGCACTGGACAGACAGAAGTTGTATTTTCTTTGTCTTACGTGGAGTTTGCGTCGGGGTTTGTAATGAACTACAAGCCGGTCTCTTTGGGGCTGTTTTTACACCTGGCCACAATGCGTTTTCTCAGATCTATCTGATTTATCAAAACCGATTCCATTACACCTGGTCACATAAATGTGTTTTTGAAAAACGGATATTAATCTGATATTCAATTCCCGCGTTATATACAGATTTCATCAAGTGCACGTCACCGAAAGCAACAGATGAGCTGCATTTTATAAAGCATCAGCTTCGGCTATTTCAAAATCAGCAAAGACAGCAATAAGAGAGAGGTATGAGATCATTTCATTTCTTAAGGCTACTTTTAATGAAGATAGTGGAGGTAGAAGGTAACTTAGTGTTAATCGTATGCGTCTTACTTTCACTTTCATTTGCGATAGATTGCGGCGCGCTGGCTTATAAATACACTCGCCTGCTCATCTGAGGTGATCCACGTCGTCATATATGACTAAAACAACATGACATAGCCTGTTTTCAACAACCAGATACAGCCCAGACCACGTCCTCAATGGTTTGAGCTGTCGGAATTCAAATCCGTCTGGATTCAGACCTGGTCTTTTCACGATCGAATAAGTTATCCGATCACAGAAAACACATGAAGTGACCAGATGTAGACTAAAACAGCCCCTTTGAATCCATCTTCTACTTTTGGGAAAGTTGACTAAAGTTGCGTCGCTCGAGTTGTCTTCTCTGATACGGAGACGCGGCGGATACACTAACCTGCAAAGCATAGGCACATAGCCAGGCGAGCGTGAACGCGCATGACGTCACGGCCAGGCCTGGGATTGGAGCCCGAATCCCTCTTATATATTTCACTGTACAGGATTATAGAGGCGATCGCAGTGATCAGAGAAGGGCTCATTCAGCCCATCAGACGATTGTTTCAGCATGTATGGGTTAGAAAACGACTAATTTTAACATAAAATGTTGCGCAATGCACCTTTAATATATATATATATATATATATATATATATATATATATATATATAACAATATACAAATATATGGGTATGGTTTTACAGCTAAATTCAGCATATTGACACCAAAATGAAAACTGCAAATCCACCTTTCGCTGACTGGAGTCCAGTTGTTTCTGTGAATTGCAGTGATCCATTTGCTCCTCTTTCTATCGCAGTCTGTAAAAAATACTACCTCCGAATTTTTGTCAAATCTAGTTGCACAGTCAATCGCAAAGCTCTTTCCCACTTTATATGAGTTGTGTTTGTTTTTTGCGGCATTCACGCTGAACACATATACAGCCGCTCAGTCTTTTTGCCACTCACTGTGAGGAACTGCAGCACTCCGGCCGGAGGTGGCGTCACGCGCATTCCCTCTATTGTTCCTAGATTAACAAAACCTGCAGCTCTCGTTGACTGAAATCCTATTGTAAACATAATCCTCTGATCATTCGAACTTGTTGTTTCCAGCCGTTTCGGCGCATTGACATACGTCACGACCACACGTCAGCGATTGGCTATGGCAGATCTTGAGTGACTCTGGGCAGATCCAATAGTTTTGAACTTTAACAGTGAACCCGCCTACAAGGAAGTAAACGTTTCTCAATGGAGAGAGGACAGACTCTATGTACAAATGAAATGTACTAGAGTCTGGTTGAACCAGGCTAGTGTTATTAGGCATCCAGTTTGAAATGGAGATTACTTAACAGAGTTTATTTTAATGTTTCGTATAGCAGTGTTCTCTCTATATACAGTCGTGGTCAAAATTAATGGCACCCCTGGTAAATATGATGAAAACTGGCTGTAAAAAATAATTCTGCATTGTTTATCCTTTTGATCTTCCATTCAAATAATTGGCAAAATTCTAACCTTTCATTAAAGCAAAAGAATTGAAAGTAGGGGTAAATCACACTATGAAATAAAAATTCTCCAAAACACTCTGGCCATAATTATTGGCACCTGTTGGATTACAAATTTTATTAACATGGTTAATTTAATGTTTTAAATGGAGAAAGTCTGAAAACAGTATGAATTCCCAGTGTGACCTTCCTTATTGTCCTTTGACCACACGGGAAAGTTTATCTTTCCTGTTTCTCTCTCTCTTCGTGTGAAAATTCTCTTTTGAAGTTTTCACCTGCTCTGAGACCATTTGCCTTGGAGGGCTCCAGGGTCACATGCATTAGCATTTGCTTTGTCTTAGTGTCTCCAGCCTCAATGTAATCCCTCCCTCTTTGAAATGTATAAATCAGAATGTAAGGTTCTTTTACATCAGACTACCCTTGAGACTATCTTTGAGATGACTACAGCTACGACGCAATAAAGAACTTGTGGATTAAAGATACCTCAGAGTCTCCTGGTCTGTTGCGGGGAAGATAAAACTTCACTACAATTTGGTGCCTTGTGACCCGGATAGAGAAATCTTACCTGAATCCAGAACTGAGCTTCAAGCAACAAAAGATTTCAACAGAGACTCTTACCTGAATCCAGAACTGAAACTACAAGCAACAAAAGATTTCAAAGAGAATCTCAACTGAATCTTGAAAACTTCAAGCAGAACAAGATCTCAAAGTGGACTGAGTTCCAGAACAAGAACAAAAAGAACTTTTCTGACTGAGGTCCAGACTGAATCTTTTCATGCAAGCAACGATTCGGTGAGTTTTTCACTCTATTCAAAGAACCAGACCAGTACAAGTTTGTGCCTCTGCGCCGTCAGAGAGTTATCAGACAGCTGTAGTGTTTGATTAACTAAAGTTATCCTTTAAAAGTGGTCTTTTAAAGATGAAAGATATCCTCTGTTATCAGGCAGGGAAGATTGACATTACATGTTAATATTTTGGGATCCTCTGAATAAGTCAGGGAAGTTGTAAGATATCCTCTAAACTTGGGGAAGATTAACATTACGTGTTAATATTTGGTGATAACCTCTGTTTCACAGAGAAGGATTAGCATTTTTTTGTGCTAGTTATTTGTGGTCATCCTCTAAAAGTTTTGGAAGGTGAAAGATCCTTTCCATTTTCTTTCAGGGAAGATTAGCGTAACATGCTAATAGTTTGTGTTGTTTTTGTTATTTTGTGTTGTTACCCTCTAAAAAGTTACTTTAGAGATGAAAGTTTGATCCTCTGTACAAGCAGGGAAGTTTAACATAAAGTGCTAGTAGTGTGGATTTCCTTTGCTCTGTCAAAGAAGGTTTTACAACAGTCGATCTGTGTAAACAAGTGTAGCATCTGTTGTATCAGAGAAAGTTAGTTGTTTTGTGTGGTAACAAAGAAACTCACAAAATGGTTAGAAAAAAATACAAGTGGCCTTGCCACTCCATTGTGGTCAGATAGCGAATTTACAGTTATTGTTAGGAGAACAAATTGACTCCATAGTGACTCAGTCCGTCAGATTGAATTTGACAAAGAAATTTGGCATTCACCCAGAAAAATTATGGTCTATTGAAGATTGTAAGAAAGTGCTTGGAGCAAGTATTCGCAAGAACAATGTGAAGGCCATTATCTGTTGTCACAAAGAATTGAGCTTATCCATTGCACAAGAACAAGCTAGGTGTATTGCTAAGTTAGATGAACAGAACAAACAATTGCAGATCCAATTGTCCTGTTTCAGGTGGGCCATAACCAGGCCTCAACCAAATGCAACTCTGAAGACCAACAGTCAGATGAAACTTATCCTGACTTACAATCATTGTTTGAAAGAGATGTAGACATCCCATCAGTAACAGATAAGCATGTAAATTCAGTGAAGGCATGTGCTGCTAGAAAAGATCGCAGGTAATTGAAGAGCCAGAAACTGTTCCTTCCGGTGCTGTTGTTCAAATCCGAACAGTTACCAAAACGCTTGAACCTAGAGACATTGAGCGACTGTCCCAGGGCTTACCGCCAGCGCGCACACAGTTCACTGCATTTAGAAGAGCTTTGATCAGTAAAATGTGTCTATATGACATGTCGTCAACAGAAGTCACACAGATAATGTCTCAAATTCTAACTGAATCTGAATTCAACAGTTTTGAGTCTGCTGTTACTTCTGAACTGCAACATGCCAGAAAAGATGAATTGAGAGAAGGTGTTTTGAAAATCCTAAAGAATATCCTAGGACCCAAGATAGATTGGTCTAGAATTACTAACTGTGTACAAAAGAAAGAAGAAACTGTGAATGAATATACAGAGAGGTTCTGTCAGACAGCAGCTGCATACAGTGGAATAGCGGACACTTCAGAGAAAGTGTTAAATGACAATGGTCCATTAGTTTGGACATGGTTTGATGGGCTGTTGTCAGAACAAAGAAATGCGTTGCCTTTCTTAGAACTGACATGGAAAACTGAAACCTTGAAAAGTAACCTGTACAGGTTAACTGCTTGGGAAAAAGACGCAGATGTTACGGCAAGAGTTCAAATTGCAGCAGCCTCTTTTAAGGTCAGCACAGAGAACCAACAGACACGTAAATGTCCTAAGAGAGAGGGCAGGTGTTATTACTGCGGTCAAGATTGGACATTTCAGTAGAGAGTGTAGAAAAAGCAGAAAGAACTTTAGAGAAGTCAACCTTTTTGGCCAACTTTTTCTCAGCTTTCTTGCTACTCTGAAGCTGCCATTCTCCACACCAGTAAACTTGGGCAGCTTTTTGAGGTGTTAACCATTTGGGCTGTGAGTGCTTAATTTCCCCAGTAATTTACAACAGAGATAAAAGACTTATGTTTGTTTAACAGAACAAAAGGAAAGTGACTGTCTCAGCTTTCTTTTGGGGGACTGGTTAAGCAAACTCACAGCCTTAAATGTTATTCTACAGCACAGGCCTTTCATCAATAGTCAGGTCAGACTGTATGTAAAGTGCCCACATACAGTGTAGCACTAATGAATCAAGCAACAGTCAATTTTGTCACCTTTTCCCATTGGGGAAATTGGTTTAACTACCCTCACCCATTCTCACGTATGATGTCTACAATGACTGATGTTTTGTTAGAGGATGAAGAAAAAAAAACTCATGATTGAGTTACGCAGATCAAAGTACACATGTCACAGGACAGGTCAAGCCATTAAAGCCTAAGTGGCATGTGCCCCATTCAAGGGATGTTGATCGGCAGTATTTTGTCAAGGAAGAAAAAACTTGGTCTCATATGTTTCTGCAAAGTTCTGCCCAAAGACAGGGACATGATAGGACACTGAAAACAGTGAGGAGCCAAGGGAAGAACCAAATGCAACAGGCTTTGGGGCCAACCCTTTGAGTGAAGACTCCCTCATAGGTTTTCCCCATCCATTTAGTCAATCCTCACCTCACTGTATTCATTTAGGTGTCAAGAATAAAGTAATAGGGAAAGAGCGAACAATAGCAGACTCAGTGTTTACTCAGCAGGATACAACCCTTGTCTTTGAAGAAATACTGCTCTCCTGTCTTTTGTCTTCCTCTGTGCAGATAACACTTGATGGCTGTCCCGAGACCCATACACACAGACATCTTCACCTGCGTATGAAGACACCACTTCCAGAAAACAACGAGAGCCACTGCCGAGCCAACTATCACTAAAGTAAAGAAGAAAAAAATACACAACGCAGAGAAAAGACTTAACGGAAAAAAAGACTTTCAGACATCCATTAAACATGATCAAGATTGTCGTCCTACTAACCATCCAGGACATCACACAAAGTGAAGACTCCAGAAACCTTGTTTTTGCTGGAAATGTTGCAGGCCACAGCCGAAGATGGCTGCATTGATTTACTTGTGCACAAACATGATGTCCCAACCAGATAGTCTTGATCTTTCAGCAAAAATTACACCAGATGACTGAAGTTAATTTATCCGTAAGAACTTCACGGACCCTAATTGCATGTTTTGTTTACTGTGTCAGCATGTAATTAAAGAAAAAGCAAACACAGAACATGATGTGCCTGTAACTAGCAAAAGTTACAAGAGTAAACTTTTAATAGTTTAAATTTGTACTTATTAATATTATCTCAAGAGGGGAAATGTGGGATTACAAATTTTATTAACATGGTTAATTTAATGTTTTAAATGGAGAAAGTCTGAAAACAGTAGGAATTCCCAGTGTGACCTTCCTTATTGTCCTTTGACCACACGGGAAAGTCTATCTTTCCTGTTTCTCTTCTCTTCGTGTGAAAATTCTCTTTTGAAGTTTTCACCTGCTCTGAGACCATTTGCCTTGGAGGGCTCCAGGGTCACATGCATTAGCATTTGCTTTGTCTCAGTGTCTCCAGCCTCAATGTAATCCCTCCCTCTTTGAAATGTATAAATCAGAATGTAAGGTTCTTTTACATCAGACTACCCTTGAGACTATCTTCTGAGATGACTACAGCTACGACGCAATAAAGAACTTGTGCATTAAAGATACCTCGGAGTCTCCTGGTCTGTTGCGGGAAGAATAAAACTTCACTACACACCCCTAGAATTTTTTATGAGAAAAATATCTCTGAAGTACATTCCCATTAATATTAAAATTTTTTAAGCACATCAGGGTGACTAGGAACATGAAATTGTCCAGCTATGACTTCTTGTTTCAAGGAGTTTAAATATGAGGAAGCACAAAGGTCAAATTCCCTGAATCATCCATCACAATGAATAAAACCAAAGAACATGGTTCTGATGTGCATCAAAAGATTGTTGAGCTTCACAAAATAGAAAGTGGATGTAAGAAAAATAGCTAAAGAATTGAAAATTCCCATTTTGACCATCAGGGCAATAATTAAGAAGTTATAATCAACTAAAGATGTTATGATTCTGCCAGGAAGAGGACGTGTGTCTATTTTGCCTTTATGGACGGTGAGGATGAAAGTTTGAGTGTCCAAAGACTCTTCAAGGATCACAGATGGAGAATTGCAGAGATTAGTTGAGTCTTGGGGTCAGAAAACCAAAAAAAAAATCAAACAACCCTTACATCCCCACATGTTGTTTGAGAGGGTTTCAAGAAAAATGCTCCCCGCTCATCCAAAAACAAACTCCAGCATATTCAGGTGTCAGACACGACTGGATCTTCAAAAGGGACGGATTCAATGGTCAGATGAAACTAAAAAAAGGGGCTTTTTGGCAGCAAACCCAGCAGATGTGTTTGTTGCAAACAGGGATGAAGAGTACCCCATGCCTACGGTTAAATATACTGCTGGATCTTATATGTTGTGGGCCTATTTATTTGCATGGAGGTCCTGGACATCTTGTTCAGATACATGGTATTATGGATTCTATCAAATACAATGAGATAAAAAAATCAAAACCTGACTCCTGCTAGAAATCTTATAATGGGCCATAGTTGGATCTTCCATCAGGACAACGATCAAAACAAAAATCAAAATCAACACAAAAATTAGTTGCAGAGCACAAAATGAAGCTTCTGCCATGACCGTCCCAGACCCTGACCTGATGAGTGGAGAGAACTGAAGAGATGAAGCACCAACATGGATCTGGGAATCTGAAGGATCTGGAGAGAGTCTGTATGGAGGAATGGTCTCTGATCTCTTGTCAGGTGTTCTCCAAACTCATCGGGCATTGTAGGAGAAGACTCAGATCTGTTATCTTGGCAAAAGGAGGTTGCAAAAAGTTTCTAATACAGGGTGCCAATAATTATGGCCAGAGTGTTTTGGAGAAAAAACATTTATTTCATAGTGTGATTTACCCCCACTTTCAAATCTTTTGCTTCAATGAAAGGTTAGAATTTTGCCAATTTTTTGAATGAAGATCAAAAGGATAAACAATGCAGAATTACTCTTTAATCATATTTACCAGGGGTGCCATTAATTTTGACTACGATGTATTCATGATTTTTTGCTGCCTTTAACAACTGGCTACAGCACTATCTTTCACTGGAAACCAAAAGTATCTTGCTCCAGCTAAATGCTTACTCTATGAATTCTTGAAAACAGAAAAAATACAAAGAGTTGACACTATTGTGAAAGCTTGTTAAAAGCCCAGGTATACTTCATTTTCTGCGTCTGCTCCATCTCGCTACACAGTTGTCTCTGCACCAAGGTTATTATAGTTTTGCTTTTTTTAAATTAGTTTTTATTTTAATATCGTTTTCAATTTTGCTTTAAATATAAGGGTTTAGTTTTAGTTAGTTTCATTAATGGTATTGTTAGTTTTAGTTCAGTTTTCATGTTGCAAACACATTTTCTATTTAGTTTTTATTTTATTTAGTTTCAGTTTTAGTAATTATAGTTTAGCAGAGCTGAACAGAACACTGTAGACCAAAAGTGAGACGCTGTGAAGGAGCATTTCACCCATTTCAACATTAATCTTTATTTGAAGTGGATCATATATGTAGTCGAAATGTAAAAGAATTTTTGAATTTGGTGCCCTCTATTCTAAGAAAAGACAGAACATAACCGAAGGGTGCATTTGTATGAAAGACTACAACACCCACAATGCAGCACGAATGGACAGCTCCACAAGCCACACCCACTAATCCAGAACTACGCGCACATCAGAGAAAATCATTATTTCGTCAACAAGGCTAAGTTAGCTGCCACCAGAGTTTGAAATTGATTTCACGCAAAATGTCTAGTTAGTTGGCTGTGGCGAGCAGGACGAGAGACGTGAGAGGACGTGAGAGCGGCGCGAGGCCGGTGGAGTGAGTAACAATGAAAGACAAGAGATGCACTGTACTGGTTTCATATCTCTCACAGAGGAGCCGAGAGCATAAATGGCAGATCGAGAGAGAAACAGGCATGATTTTATGTTGTGTGTGGCCAACAGTCGTCAATGAGGGGCTGTTGGCTTATACTTTTCGTTTTGTAGGCTATTTGTTCAATTTACTATTAAAATGTTTAATGTTTCGCCGATTCCTGCCTCCTTCGTCCCACAACAAACCCCGCTAATCGCTTACATTGGCAAACTCATTAGTGAATTACTCCTCGTTTGTATTTCTTTCTATATGGTGTATTACTGCATGATACCTGGATGTTCAGTCAGTTCAACTAGGATGGTTCATCACAATACAAACGTTTTGTGGGAGAAAAAACGAACTTAAATGATTTTAGCTAATGGCTGCAAAACAAAGAATTAAAAATTTAAGGGGTCTGAATACTTTCCGTAACCCATTGTACTCACATGTGTACAGTGTGTGTGTGTAAGTTTTTTATGCCGATGGGACTTAAACCTGAATGCACACAGAACGCATGGGACTTTAGCCTATAGGTAACACAAGCTTATAAATCATACAGAATGAGTTTTCTTGAAAATGTAAAAATGAAGAAAGTTGTGTGTGAGATGGATAAGTTTAAGGGTGTGTGTGTGTGTGTGTGTGTCTGTGTGATGGGTAGGGTAGGGTTAGTGTAAGGAGACAGAATATACAGATAGACTGTCGTACTGTTAAGATTTTGGTGGTGCCGAGCAGTGGTTTCTGAGGCTTGCCAACCAATTTAGCATTTCTCTCAATAAATAAAATAAGTAAGCTTAACCAGTTCTTGTGGGGAGAAGAATTTATTGAATATGAGGGTTTGTAGTGTAGCAGTCCTTCAGCAGCGATGTTATCATGTCACCCTTCAACAACTTAACCTGAAAGTTTTGTCTGTGAGACAGAACTTTATACATGAAGTCAGTGGGCTACAAGCAATAGAAACCTTAAGGACCTCCCACAGGAGATCCATCTGAACTTGTTAATCCACTCTGAGCAATGCTGAGTCTTTGTCATTCACACCAATCAGTTTCTGTGGGCCATACATCTGAATGGGCCATTTGACACACAACTTTGCAGACACAGAGTGGATTAATTATGATACACCGTCACAATGTAAATGAATCCTGATAACTGAAAATACTAAATCTATCGGTACAGTATAAAAACTGTCTGTCTCTGGTGTGTGCGTGCTGCATACACGTGCTTGTCTGGCGTGTCGTGCCCTGGTATTTCCTGAAATCTCAACATTGTCACCGTTAATGAAAACATGATATCTCAAACATACTGAAGACATTATGAAGAGCAACACACAGTAATGTTCATGTTAAAGAGCAATTACTGATTACGTAATCATTTTAATTAAAGTAATTAAAGTCATAATTGTAATAAAATTACCTTTACACCACTATGTGGCCTTTTTACCATTACAGTGTACATGATTCCATGCAGGGCTCTAGAGTGCGACCAAAATCTGTAAGGTTGCGACCAAAATGTTTCCTAGGTTCGCACCAGTGCACCTAACGTTGATCGCATCCATCTGACTCTCCCCAAAATAAGTCTTTTGTTCTCCTTGCACGTATGGTAAAATGTTCTGTGCTGCGTAACATGAAATAAATTGCGACCTGAACACCAGAGAATCAGTAATCGGCAATCAGCAGCAGAAGAACATGACGAATCAAGAAACTTTAAAAAATATTGGCTACTTTTTCAGGGCTAGGTAAAATATATTCTCATATTCAAAAACTAATTCTCATTTTACGAACCTTGTTGGGCTGTGCTGTTTCAGTTGATGAATGAATGGAAGACTGTATAACGTTGGATTTAGGCCCGGTTTTGAGAACCAAATCACTGAGGGTGCTTTTGAAAATAGTGAGGGTGCTCAAATGTTAAACAATATTCGATATCCATGATTGAGTAGCCTATGTCCCTGAATGCAGTTGTCCTTTACATATCATTTCATAGTTAAGAAATGTTACACACAGTGCTTTTTCCTAAATAACAGCAGTAGCCTATATGCAAATGTGTGAAGTATTGAAACTGATTTTATTCTGCAGTTGAATAAATAAAGTTAATATAAGTGACGATACATTTTAGACATTTAGTTTCTGAATCAACAATGAATCAGTCCTTTTAAACGAAACAGCTGATTTAAAGATTAAATGCTGGTCACTTGTAATGTTCAATCCCTACCAGATTTCGTCATTAGTAATTTTGTACCCACCACTTTTGGAAATATTGAGGAACAGATTTACCTACTACAGATAAAACATCTCAGTTAACTAGCAGAGCATTCATTTAGTTCGCTCTTAATTAAGAGATCTTAGCTAGTGGTTAAATTTGATATTTTTGAAATCAAGTTGAGAACTATTGGCCACTGCTGTCAGTTTCATGGATACAGTTCTCTTGTGTCTCACGCAATCTTCACTCGGACGCACACTGCGCGCACTTCAATCTACCGCCGTTGCAGATGCTATTCATTCCGATTTATATAGAGACATTTATTGGCTATCTAAAGGCAGCCCCGTCGCTAACAAATTTCCTGAGCGGGACGCACACACACAAACAAACTGGGCAATTAAAGAGACAGCTTCACCTATGCGTATTACGATCGCGAAAGGACACAACCAGTTCAATGCATTAAACATAATACTGAAATACTGAAATAAATTCATGATGTGAAAAATTGCGTTAATGGATTTAGTTTGTGTAACCTATTATTTGTATGAGTGTGAAATCCGTCTGTGTTTCTTTTGTCGGCAAATCTCGTTTACATGTGTGCTAATAAAAAATTAATCTGAGGGTGCTTTCACTTTTGTTTGAGGGTGCTTAATACCCTCAAGCACCCCTGTAGAACCGGGCCTGGCGCATCTCATCCAATAAATCGCCATAATCTTTGTGCTTTGTTACTATTGATATGAAATAAAAGTCTCCGATTTCAAATTAGGTCCATTTTCTACGAAATTCAAAAACATAAATAGTGTATCGACGCTGTGGCGTGAGATCGCTCTGGCTCAGCTCAAGAGAAGCAGCAGCGCGGAGCGCATCTCTTCCGCCTTAATAATACCAGTTACAGCGCGAAATAAACACGAACAAGCATCTGAAAGTGTGTTAAAAGATAGATACAACTTATTGAAATCCGTATCTTTCACATGGAATCGTTCAATCTGTGATTCAACCGTGGAAAGACGTCAGTAAAAGGTGTGTAAACAATGTAATGTAACATCACATTTACCTCAGAAAAAAAATCCAGTGACCATAAACTCGTTAGCCAGCTAGAAAAATTAACTCTAGAGCAGCATTTTGCCAAATACATGCACCATATTACATATTCATTATAATTTTTAATGTTTTACAATATTTAATGCATGTTGTTTGAAAAAATCTGGCAAGTTTTTAATGCAACCACCATTTTAAATGTTTATATTTAATATAACATTATTATTATAAAATATATAAGTGTAATTTAAGTGTTTGTGTACAAATCAGGTGATTTTTCCCTTCAATATTATAGTAGGCTAATGAAGCATAGTGGGCTAACTGACTCCCAGTTTAGTTGAGATTTGTATTCCTTGAGAAAATTTGCCATGTATTGTCCGTGATATAAAAAAAAAATCAATATTGAATCGAATCGTGAAATTGGCATCAATACCCTGCCCTGAACTCTGAACAATGTAAAAACAGCACTTTATATAATATATATAATATATGTAGCGTGATGAAAAGGTGACCTTGAAATTGTGGTGTTAAAGGTGACGCGAGACGAGAAAATATTAGTGCACCTAAATTTTGTGCTGGTGCACCTAAATAAAAAGTAAGGCGCCCCAGTGCAACCAAGGCAAAAAGTTAGTCTGGAGCCCTGCCATGGAATATTTGGTTTACTGTTTGAGTATGGTGCCAATTCTTATTGTTACCACCAAATATTTTACATATTCTTAAAGATATCTTTAAGTCTGGTTTGAGACCCAACCTTTAAGTTATCCAGCCACTCTGGTCTCCAACTTGGACTCGACTCTCTTTGGTCTCGGCCTCAACTCTTTGGTCTCGGCTCTCGAACTTGGACTCAATCCTCTATGGTCTCTAGTCTCGAAGTGAGCTGGTCTCGACTACAACACTAATTGCGCTCGAACACAGGCCGTTTCTATGTTGAGGCAACTCACAAATTCCCCCCTGTTCAAGGATATTATGGCTTACAATGATTGTCAGCTTTTTAGTGGAGAAGACGGCAGGACCAGAAGAAAAACACGGAAAAGAGGCAAAAGAGGTGGTGTGAGGCAACGCGTGAGAAATTTAACAAGGAAGAGACGCCTGCCTCTACCCTCAATAGTCCTGGCTATCTGGGTACAATTATTGAAAATAAATTACATTTTCATGCCAATAACGGATGCTATTTGTAAAAAGGTTCAGCAGCGTATGTTTTCTATGAGAAAAATGAACTCTTTTAAAGTATGTTCTGTGTTCATGTTTTATTCAAATTCGAATTTCCTATTGTGACATTGTATTGATTGTATTAGCCTGTCAAATAGAAACAGGATGACTGAAGCTGATTAAGACTGCTTCTAAAGTGATTGGAGTTCAACAGATATTGCCTCAGGACATTTTTAAAAAAACGAGCTGTTAAAAAAGCTTTTTCAATAATCAATTGTCCATCACATCCATTACATAAAGAGTTTGTTATTCTTCCATCTGGCCGCAGATATAGAGTAATGGGGAGAACTAGGAGGTTCAAGAACTCATTCATACCAACTGCCATTTTAATGCTCTGTAACCATGTGTGTTCTTTTTGTTTCGTGAGAATCTATGTGAGTGTTTTTGTGACGTGTAGCACCTGTGCAAAACTAATTTCCTAAGGGATAAATAAACTAAACTGAACTGAACTGAAAGGTTAACAAAAAAATGTTACTGTTGATTGTAGGGCTGGGCCATATGTATCATATATATCGTGACTCGCGGTAGAAAACGCTAACTCGCAACAGATTTTTTATTCTGTGTGTATCATCGAAATGTAAATAAGTGGGCGTGGTTAACTCCTGTGCAGCGCACGTGAGACTGATACGCTGAGATTTGTCAAAGAAACATGGAGAAAGCAGATCAAGAGGATCCACAAGGAATTAATGTTTTCTAAAGGGTTGTTGTTTAATGTGATATGTTTGGGGGAAAGGCAGCCGTCAACTAGAGCAACTAGCAGCACCCAGGCTACAGTTTAGAGGAGTGCACGTTCGCAACAGGGAAAGCATGAAGTTTACTTGATAATAACATTTCATCAGAGGTGGAAAGAGTACTGAAAATTTGTACTCAATTACAAGTACAAGTAGTTGCTAAAATAATACTCAATTACAAGCAAAAGTACTGGTGTTAAAAATGTACTTAAGTAAAAGTACAAAGTACCCCTCTCAAAAACTACTCAAGTACTAATTACTTTTTAGCCTGTGATATTTATTTACTTTTATGGAAACCAAGTTATAAAAATGGTCTAATATGATTATTATTATTATTAATGAATAGAATGCAAATAAATAAGCTTATTGGGTTATTTTATTTATAAACTTTTTTTTTTCTTTCTTTTTTTACAATAAAGATTTCCAAAAGTACACTACTAATATTTCAAAAGCTTCAAAAGTTATCAGCATTTAGCACTGACACAAATGCGTGGCAAGAGTCTGTTCTTATGAAATAGTCATTATTAAACTCTTCATTCTAAGCTTAAAGGTGCTAAATGTAGTTCATGAGGTAAAAATATACAGAAAATGAGCTACACGCATCAAAAGAATGAGAAGAAATAAGTGCAATGATGTCATTAAAAAACTGAACAGTTATATTGCTGCCGAGATATAAACCTAAATTAGCATGCTAAATTACTAGCCCCGGCCCATCAGGTGTCGTAATACCAGTTTCGGCCATGGGAGGCGGTATGCGGGTGTGTGTGTATACTTGAACCTGAAGTCAGCCGTGTGGAAATACAGCCGATTACTACATTTCAGTTCAGGGAAGAGTTCAAAAATGATTGGTCGACATGCATGAGGAATACATTTTGGTAAGTTGTAGCATACTGTATCTTTCAACAGAGTTCATGTTCTTTTACCATTAGCTAGTAGAGATGATCGGTTCACGTGCGTGAGGGATCTGTGGTGTAACATGTACAAGCGCCAAAATCGGTATTTATTGTTTGAATTACGTAATAAAATCTGACAGAATCTGAGAGCTTAACTGAACCTGCTTGCTAAGTGTCATTTGCGTGTGTCTCACGGTGAATTCGTGAGAGTTGGCAGCTCTGAATGACGTTAGCTTGATCAACATCAGTGAATGCTGTCTGTCAAATTAATTCAAACTAACAATAAAAGTGTAATATGAACAAAACGAATACGTAAACTTCAAGTAATAGCCCAGGGTTTTATTTTCCCATATCGCGAAATGCACCAGCTTGTTTTTGAGACAGGCGTCTATAAGACGGTCTTCATCATTTAGTGTTGAGATGTGGTTCATTGAGTCTCTGATCTCTAAAAATCTCCAAATGCTCCACGTGAAACTGCGGTCTTCCAACCTTTTACTATCGTGTCAAATGATTTGAATAATATGCGTGAGAAAGAGCGTGAGAGTGCGGCCGCGTTACAACTCAATTTCTGGAGGTATACTGCCCCCATCTGTTATGGAAAATTGAATATTTTTTGATTTAGAAATCCAGATTGCACCTTTAAAACACGGATTCAATATTGATAAAACAATGCATTGACAATGACATACAATCTAACTTTGAGCGCAAGTTTACAATGCTAAATCTTTTTTACGGTACATGTGCTTGTCACCTTAGTAACGCTGAAGCTCACGTTTCAAGTGAATGTTTTTAGTCAAATTATCATGAGGTCTACCCAACATTAAAGAGGAAAACAACTATCACATAAATTTACCATAATGTATTTTTTTGAGATTAGAGGCTGAAGTCTTGTAAGCCGAAATCACTGCAGATGGCAAACAAAGTTTCTATAAAATGCACACTGTCTCTAGCCTGGCATGCAGACCTACATCAAGATGTTAGGTCTGGGAACTTATCATTGACAGGGCTCAATCCGAGGGGCGGGATAAACAGTTGTCTTTCAAATTCTCTCTGCATGCAATTGGATAGCGCTAAAGCCAATCAGAGCAACGAAGACGTGGCGTACTTAGCGGAGCAAGTTAAGATAATTAAACTTTTACCGTATCCAGTCCAGCTGTCAACACTGAACAATGAAAATTAGGGAGATTTTGTTTTTACACGACCCACAAACTTTAAAAAATAAAACACTAATCATTAAAAGTCTAAAGAGTTTATAACTAGCCTACATATGTGTGAGAGAGAAAGAGACAGTATGTGTGTGTTTGTGTGTGTATGAGAGAGAAAGAGACAGTGTGTCATTAAAAAAATAATATCATAGAGAATGTTTAAATACTAATATCAGCTTACGAGGGAAACGGAGGCGGAGTAGTGGTGCTTCGGAGTGGTGGAGATGATTCGGGAGAGGTCCGTGCACCTTTACCAATCAGAGCGCGCGCTGACACGGAGTAAAGCCTTTATACTCGATGCGACAGCTCGAGCGCGGCACAAATGATAAGTTGATTGTTTCGCCACAGCTTTTTTATAACAGAGCGCACGGCGCCGGCCTTCAAACCGAATATGTCCGAGCTGGCTCTGACAGTCGCAACTCTGTCGTCATTATGTTAAGCCCGCCCGCCAACTCTATACACGATGTGATTGGCCCTCCCAGAGTTGGGTTTTTCCAGCTAAAACATCTATGGAGAGTTGCTAGACCACGCTTTGCTGCAAATAATTTTTGCTGCGGCTAGGGTGCATCTAGATTTTCCTTCCTCATCCTTCCTCATTCTTTCCTTTCCTTCCTCATAGATCATCTTTCCTTCCTCTGTATAAGAACAACTCCTCCAGGTGTGGCCATGGGCACTCGTCATCTGGTATTTCTTCTGAATTTTCAATGAACTGCAGCGTCTCGAATGTCCATGTCCATAACGGCAAAGTTCTTTGATAACACTAAAATACACAATGAAGTACGTGCGAGGACAAATAGCTCTTCTCAGAAACCGGGCTTTTTTCCTGGTCCAAATACAAGGGTTTTTATTGGCCCATCCACAGTCATTTATTTCAATTGGATAGTCAAATGCTGGTCAAACATTTGAATAGCCTACTTGTTGAATTCAAATTGTACAAGTACTTTGTAATTAATGGGATTTTTAAAGTAGTGAAGTACATTACTTAACTTAATTTGTACTCAAGTACAAGGAAAATTACAGACTTAAAAATATACTCATAAAAGTACAAGTACACAAAAAAACTACTTAATTACAGTAATCTGAGTAGTTGTAATTCGTTACTTCCACCTCTGCATTTCATAGGCTATATCAATATCATTACGAATAGAAATAACCTTAAATAATGTATAGTTATCGCATCTTTCCTTCTCTTATGTATAGTTGCTTTTTAAACATGAAAATCGCATTCACCATGAATGAACATCCTGCTTGTTAAAACGAATGTATAATCCTGTTTCAGAGGCAAAATTACTAAATATGCAGCGTGTAGTTATATATTTGTATATATAACTCCAAACAATTGACCACTGAACCAGTTGATAAAATCTTCCTTTGATTCAATCCGTGATTACAACTTGACACTCAAATTAATCGATTGCATTTTGTTGATGCAAAAGACGTGCGCGTGCACATGCACTGAGAGGGAGTGCATGTGCACGTGCCCGCCTTTTGCTCATTATTTGTATGGTCAAATTAATGCTGGGCGGTAAGTCAGCTTTAAACCTGAAAACCGGTTTATATTTTCGTCATCGATTTTGATTTTGAATAAACCGCCATACCGTGTATTTAATTACACAACGTTTCGGAATGACTGTTACGCTGTGCGACCATAGAGTGGCAGTGCGCGACACTGTTTCAGACGGACCCTTTACCCGTTTGCACTACTGAGCATCTAACGAGGTAAACAAACAGCAGCGCTCTGTTACGTTACATGGGCGATGGATGCTGAAGAATTAGTACAACATGACAGTGATGACACCGAAGAAGAACTTGTGCCAAAAAGAGGAGCTCGGGACTGTTGTTTGGAGGTTTTTTGTTTTCCAAAAATCCAACGTTCAACAAACAACCATTATGTAAGTGCTGTTCGGCTAAAATTCTTCGCTGGGAGAATGACCCGGCAACACAAGCAAATTGCTCCAGCGCCTTAGCCGCAAACATGTCTTGAAATATCAAGAATGTATTAAATCAGCCGTGCATTCAGCCGCGGATTTAGCGCCTCCACATTAGCATGTAACACAGGGAAAGCTAAAGAAAAGTTGAGCCAAATATTGTTTCCATTATACAGGATAATCCTGTGTGCCAAGTAAGTTAGCACTTTATATTTATTTTATGTTTGTTTTGGTTTCGAAGCAATAATTTTGAAGGAATAACTAATGCAAGTTGCATAATTTTGTTTTAATTTCTTTAATAGACCTCAAAAGCAATGCAAGACAAGATTTCCTTTTATATTTACTTGAATGCACTGTAATGTTCGAGGATTTGTACTTGAACTAGCAAAAGTATTCCAAGTTGTTCTAATTGTGTTGTTTAAAATAAAAGTTCTGTATTTTGACTGCAGTTGTCTTTGCATTTTGATTCCTCACTTCATTAGAATCATGAATGGCTCTTATTTGTAAACAGCATAATTTTCTGGGCCATGCAAACCTGTATTACTAGTGTGGAATTATTCTACAATATTCACTAATGACAGTAAAATAGACCATCCTAAGTCAATTTACTGCAGTAATTCCTCTCTTAACCAGTAGAAAATGCATTGAACACCTGACTATGCATAAAAAATAAATAAATAAAAAAGACTGAACCGAAAAACCGTTATGATTTTGAAAAAAACCGTGATATCAATTTTTGGTTAAACCGCCCAGCACTAGGTCAAATAATGACGTCACTGTTAAGAGGTGTGTATAATTTAAACTTCTTACTCAACACTAACAGTAACTGCTGTTTGGTTTTCATATTGCTGCTCTCCTTCTAGCCACTTCTGTAACTCGATGAACTTCAGAACTCCTCTTGATTAAAAAGGAACACTCCGACTTTTGGGACTTTAGCCTATTCACCTTATCCCCCAGAGTTAGATAAGTCCATACATACCTTTTTCATCTCCGTGCGTGCTATTAGTCTGTTTTGACGCACCCACCGCTATCCTAGCTTAGCACAAAGACTGGATGTAAATGGTTGCAGCTAGCATACTAATCCAAATAAGTGACAAAATAACGCAAACGTTTTCCTATTTACATGATGTGATTTGTATAGTCACAGAGTGTACAAAAAACAAAGTCACATGAGACAGACATCTTTTAACCGTATAAATACTGGGAATTATATTCTCTGAAGGTGAAGCACTGCTACTTGGTGCCATTAGAACAGTGCCATTATGCGCTCTATCACCCCAGTAACAAATGAGCGGAGCTAGAGGTAAACTCAGGACTGTAGCCTTCACCTTGCTGAATCAGAATTTTTTTTTTTAGAACAGTGACCACCCGTCGGCTACTGTCTGTGGGTTCATTGTGCAAAAAAAACATTTGCCTTGTGCTATTACTTTCCCCTTATTCTTGCCTATTGTAATGCAATGTATACTGTATTATATGCTGTTGAATACATTTGGTTCAGCTAATAAATTGCATTTAAAATATATCGATTCCTGAAATAATAATTCTTTATTCATGTTCTGTGATATTTATTAATCAGGATGCGTTTTTGGTTGGAATTCAATGAAACATCATGGTAGTACCTGGTCTCCCCTGTTTATTGTCACAGCTCATACAATAAAGTGGACACCCATGATAAACTATGCTTTTCTATTTAGTAATTGCTGACTCTATTAATCCAATTCTGAGCGAACTCTCTGCTCCTCGTCACGGTGCGTCTCGGTGCTGCGGTAATCACTCTGCCCAAGTAGCAGTGCTTCGCCTTCAGAAAATAGTTTCCAGTATTTATACGTTTAAAAGACATAAAAGATGTCTGTGTCTTATATGACCTTGTTATTTGTACACTCTGTGACTATACAAATCACAACATGTAAATAGTTTGCGTTATTTTGTCACTTATTTGGATTAGTATGCTAGCTGCAACCATTTACATCCAGTCTTTGTGCTAAGCTAGGATAGCGGTGGGTGCATCAAACAGACTTATAGCACGCACGGAGATGAAAAAGGTATGTATGGACTTATCTAACTCTGGGGATAAGGTGAATAGGCTAAAGTCCAAAAAGTCAGAGTGTTCCTTTAAACTCAGGTGACGGGTTGCCAGATATCACAAAAAGAGCAAACCAGCCCCTTAAAAACGCAGTATAATAAGCACATGTGGTAAAAATATATTATAATTATATTATATACAGTATTTAATATCAATCTGTTGTGGGAAGTTCATCTAAAAGTTGATGAGTATTTTTTGTTTACTATATTTTGCTATAAAAATTGTTTACCAAAGAAATAATTTACCAAATAAAATAAAAATCAAACAAGGTGACATACTTTTCATTGCTAAAGTATTTGGGTTTATTTATTATACAAAGCCCTTTTTGTTGATTTTTTTGAGGATAACTACATATATAAATAACTATATTGTGAAATATATTGTTACCATGAAATAAAATGAGTCATGCTAATTTTGAATTTGAAATGCTAAATTTGATATTACATTGTAGGATCTGCCTATGTGGATGTGGATCTGCCTATCTGTTGTAAATCTATCTGCACTTGTTTAGTTGTGTCCTATGTTTAGCCATATGTTTAATCTATGTTTAGTAGGTGTTAAAATTTTGTTTTAATATTGCACACTGGAGTATGGGAGAAACGCTATTTCAGTCTTTCAGTATAGCAAACAGAAACAAGTCAACAGAGAAATGTCGGACGTTATTTGAGTGGACTTTGCTTTTCCGGTGAGTGTGATCGGTAAATGAGTTGAGCATTTGGACCCTCAGCAGCAGACCCAACAGCGTTGTACAGGAGAAAGAGAGCTTTCGAACCGTGTGTGTGATGATCGGTGCAGATCGCGATCGCTGAGCAGCAGGATGATTTATTACGACAACTTTTGAAGAATGTATGATAAATCTACAGACGCAAATAGACAAAGTGTAGTAAAATAAAGACCTAAAGGCCTGTTCACACCGGGACGAATTTCGCGCGCGATATTCGCCGACGTTTAACGCCTCGTGACTAAACAATGGGCGCCAATGTGAGTGTTCACACCGACGCGAAAAACGCCACGCGTAAAAGCGTAATTTTAAAAAAAAAAACGCCTCGGGTTCGTTTTTTTTGTTTGACGCGCCGCGTCAAAAACTATCCGACCAACGAGATTGGTGGTTTTGCTCACGTGTCTGGTACTTCTGAAGTTACAGTTAAGCATAACTTGGGGGTGCTCAAACACAAAACGGGCTTGCCGAGCACACATACGACGAAGAAGATAGCTGCTGGTCTCGGAGCATAAAGAGCTATGATAATATTTATATTAATATTTCTGTAATAAAAGTATAGTATAGGGTGACCAACAGTCCTGTTTTCCCGGGACATGTGTAACTTTGTGCTTTATAGGAATCTGAGTTTAGATTAGAACTGCGCATAGTGCGAGTAGTGTCAGTTAGATTTTGAAAAGTGAGGAGAGGAGATAACCGCTCTGGCTCTGCCGACTCTTTGTTCTTTCTTTTCTTTTCTTATTCTATTGTGACCAGAGTTGGATGTTTGTTTGTATTTTTTCTCGCTCGATCCCCATGTATGAGGACGAGTGTAAAGTTTGAGTTGGTTTAATTAAACGCGGGAAATACGACAACTCTCATCTCTCGTGCATCTGTTCATCCGACAACTTATAGTGCTATGTTTTTATCTCTGGGCAACATTTTTCTTGAACTTTGGGTTACATATCCTGTTTCCACGTCCTGTCCTGGCTGTTTTTAAGTGATGAAAATGTCCTGGTTAAAAAAAAAAAAAAAAAACTCCTGGGAAAGATCGGTTCTACAGCAAGATATAGATGGGACGGTGGATGAGGAAGAAAAACAGGATAAAGAGGATGAAAACGGAAGACATAAATAGATTTTGTTAGTTTGTTTTTGTAAGTTTGTGAGAGCTATTTTTTGTTACATTTTGGAGGCATTTCTTTTGGTTATTTATTATTTATATATTTATTTTTCTAAAACAGAAGACAATTTTTCTATCATTATTTCATTCATTATTTTTTTAATATGTCATAATAAAACATTTGGAGACATGAAAATGAACACCCTAGTATAGGATTCTCTATTATTTTTCTGTTTTACATTAAGCGCCATTTAATGTCAAGGAATGAATTTACATGTTCACTTCGGCTCATCGTCAAGCGAAAACGCTTGCAGGTACTGAACACAAAAACGCGCTTGAAAAACGCTCGCACAATGACGCGTGCTTAATATTCATCCCGGTGTGTACGGGCCTTAAATGTGTATTTCAGACTTTTTTTTCACCACAAGTCTGAAAGAAGACATGTTACTGAAGACAAATATCCCAAAATTGACCAGTGGAAAAAAAAGTCTTTGCCTGCCGATGTCTGCCTTAATAAAGAAACTATTCAGTCAGTTTAGGTAATTTGTTGTAAAAGAGAAAACATTTAAAACCTTGTAAAACACAACATCAAAATTCTAGAGCATTTAAGGATTTCAAGCACCTGTACAAACCCTGTAATAAGTAATAATTACAGCATAATTTCACATAAGATATATAATTTTTTCTTTTAGAAACAAAAAATACTGCAACTCATATAATTGGGTTTTTGAGAGGAAAGAATAAGTACGGCTGAGCTTTACGTACACAGTTCCTATGTACTTCAGAAATAATATAATATCGTATAATCAATGTAAAAAAAACATAGAAAAACATAAAACCAGCACAGTGAGAAGGTGGTCATGCTGAGCAGCACAGATTTTTACTTTCTAGAATACATTTTAAAGGGTCACTTCACCCATTTACATTAAGCTTTGTGTCTTTACAAACCCAGTCATATTTTGAATGGTCATGGTTTTGAATGGTCATGGTTTTTACATTTTCCCCCCATCACTGCCCACTTATGTGCAAATGTCTCAAGTCATAAACATCTTAAAGGTCGATTTCTGTTGCCTATTGAATATTCCACCTGCACATGGGAAAGGCCTATCCAAGACGCTAACACAAAATATGTGTTACATTAACACATATACCTATATAATTTATGGAGATGTTACACTTAAACCTAATGAATAAATGCAATTTCCAACTTTAATCAGACAGTTTTGTAACACAACTTCCATTGGTGTGCTGGCCAGGCGTGCCTTCTTTCCCATGGTTACGTCCTACTTCTACATTTCACTTTCACTTTTTCCGTGCATGGACAATTTCATTCATTTATGTTATTTAAATATACTACAGATTTGCACTTTCAGTAACCACACTGACTTTAATGAAAACAACTGTTTGCAGTAGTTGTGCCATGTTTGTGTAATGCGTTTCTGCTGATGCATTTTACGGCTTCGTACCAGCGAATGTGCTAGCATGTTCACTCCCTTTTGCTCCTGCTGCTCCTGCGCATGCTGCAGAAGTGCGAGATGTTAAGTCAATTATTATTCGAGAAAGTTTCTCATTATTACTAAAAAGTTAAGTCAATATTACGAGAAAGTTTCTCATTATTATGACTTAAATCTCATTATACTTGAGAAAGTTTCTTATAATTATGACATTAGTATCTCATTATTATCGAGAAAAGCTTCTATTATTATTAGATATTAAGTTATAGTTATAGAAGCTTTTTCATTATTAATGAATGTTAAGTCATTATTACAGATAAGTTTCTCATTATTACGAGATATGTAAGAATAATTATGAGAAAGTTTCTTATTCTACCGAGATGTTAAGTCATAATTACTGAGAAAGTTTTCATTATTTATGACTTACAGAATTATATTTTTTTACTCAACTGTGGTGGAACGGGCTTCCATACAAATTAGCAATGCAAGAATATGTTAGTTTGTATAGATAATGTAAACAAAAATTCCAGAGCTTGCCCCTTTTACAAGAATGTACATTAGTCTTCGAGTGTCCCTAGAAATGTATTTGTGAAGTTTCAGCACAAAACACTCCACAGTTAATTCATTAGCAACCATTTGAATGCAATGCTCAAATGCCCGGAATATACAGTAGTGCATCTTACAAGCAATGCCACTTGCCGCCGTGGCAACTGCGCGGTAAATCCACGCCGGCAAAAATAAACCAGCCGTATTTCAAATACAGTCAAGAAATGAAAACCAGGTGGCGCAAAGGGACATTTAGCGAAAGCAAAATGTCATTATATAAGAGTAGCCTACATTTAAATAGAATATAGCTTTAAAGGTTCTGTAAGCGATGGGGGGCCAAAACATTTTGTGTCACATACAGCAAACGTCTCCTCACTATCGGCTAGCTGCCTGTCCCCGAAACACACTGTAAAAACGCGGTCTCTGTAGACACCACAGGCTCCACAAACGGCAACAAAAACAATCATGTCTCACCCGACCATCGAAATCTAACAAACAGTGTTCCAGCCAATCACTGGCAGAGAAGTATTGAGGGCTGGGTCTGAAGGGGTTAGTGCGCGTGCACATGAAGGGGGTGTGTGTGTGTGTGAAGGAGAAGCATCAGGGAAGTTCTAAAAATGGCCGACACACGTCAACTAAGACGACGTTGCTCCAAAGAAACAAATTAAAAAGAAGAAGGAATCGGATAAAGAACGTGCGAAGTTCCAAACTTACATCTGTAAAGCTTTTGAACTGACGTGGCAGAAACTCCGCCGGCAGAAGGGCTTCCAGTCTGACATTCAGGTTGCTCTGATTTTGCTGGACAGGTGGGTAATTGTTAAATTATTATTTTTCTTCTAAATTTACGTGTATGTTTGACCAAATGTACACAATTCCAAGTGGAATTATTTCAGGAAGCACAGAAGGAGAGGGAGGAGATGAGATGCGGAGGAAGGGAGGGTCTAGCTAGCCTCCAATTCTGCAGTGGTGGAAAGGAGTCTGACAAAATTGTACTTAAGTAAAAGTATTGGTACTTAAGTAAGAATTTACTTTAAGTACAAGTAGAAGTACTGAAGAATAATATGACTCAAGTAAGAGTAAATAAGTAGTTTGCTTAAGAACTACTCTAGAGTAACTAATGTTACAAAAGTACTTTAGTATTTTCTATTGTTACTCAAATGGGAGATGTATAGCAAAATGGAGCACTAAACACTCTACATGTCATCTGTTTCATTCATACTGAAGGCCCAGTACTGATGCATAGAAGTATTAAACTTCTGCCTGATATGGATATAATAACATGCAAATAGTGATGTTTTGACTTATGAGAACATGAAGAACAAACACATTATAGCTATAATATATGTGTTTATCAAACTATCAGGTATTTTCAAAAGAATTGATGTATGTCTTTAAAGGGATTGTTCACCCAAAAATGAAAATCAGCCCACGATTCACTCTCCCTCGAGTCATCCTAGAAGATATGACTTTCTGCTGTCAGTTCAATACAATCAGAGTTATATTAAAAATGGCCTGGCTCTTCCAAACTTTATAATGGCAGTGAATGACTGGAGAAAATCTGAAGCCCAAAAAAGTGCATCAATCCACGATCAAAGTGCTCTACATATAGAGAGCCTAAGTCCCGACCCTTCGCTTCGGCTCATGGGACCTTATTCGGAAAAAATATGAATGGCGAGAGACAACTTATCTTCTTTATTCCGTCTGAAACTGTGCCCTGAATTACACATATGTTTGTGAATTTAAAAGATAATTCTGAAAGTCAAAGCGTTCACAGTTTGTCATAAAACAGAAGAGTAACATTTAGTTTTATGTGAAGATTGCTGCAATGAACTACATCTTCCGGGAAGTGAAACAACGAGTCGAGTACCCCTGCTTGTGTGTGTGCAGTCTGGTACAGACACTCAGGCATGACGGCGTAACGTTACGATTATAACGGAAGACTATAGACACAATGACAGACGTTAGCCTCAGTAAAGTTAGCTTCATTCATTAGAGAAAAATGTGCGTCTTTGGGAATTTGTAGCTCTTTGTAATTACGTATTTCAAGTCTCATACCTCAATGGGTTTACTATCAAACATAGACGTTCTTGACTTTAAAATGATTCTTTAATTGACAAACATCATATGTGTAACTCAGAGCACAGTTCAGAATCGAGATTAAAATATTTGTTATCTCTTCGCCATTGAACTACCATACAACATTTTCCGAATAAGTTCCCATGGTGAGTTCAGAAGGGGGAGGACTCAGGCTCTCTATAGCTGCTACTAAGCTTCTTTGTTGTCAAGAGCAATTGTTTATTACTGATTTTGAAAAGTAAGTCCAGGTAAGATCATTTGAATTTTTTTAAAATTATCTGAATCATTCATAGAAAGCAAAGAAGGTTAATTGAGACTCTAGGTCCAGTAAAAAAAAGTATGAAAAACAATAAAACAGTATGAATAAAAAATTCCCAGTAAAAAAATAAATAAATAAAAATTTAAGTGGGGTATGGTTAACATGTTAAATTAAATTATCTTTTTTTGGTTGCAGCCTACTGAAAATGTGCTGGGAGCCCACTGTTGCTATAGGAACGAACTTACACTTTTACATGCATCTGATTGACAGATAAATCATGCAATCTTATTTCACTGTTTTTCAGCTTTGTACAAAGTTTGCTTCGTATATTAAGTTAACTGTATTGTTAAACAAGGCGAACTTTACCATTAATTTAACTGTGTGAATGTATTTTAGACACTTACAGTACATTGATCTTGCTCCGTCCATCCAATAACTGCATCCATGTTATGAGCCAAGCTTTTTATTTACTTCAACTGCCCAGTGCTCTGGTATTATCAATGGTATGACCCATTTCAGTAGTTGCCATAATTAAATATGAGCAGAATACTCACTTACATTCACTGAAATATTGAAACTATAGCTGCTAACTGATTCAAAACGTTGCAAAACATTAGCGCTAGTGATATAAATGTGCAAGCGTGTTTGATACCTGCCTCTCCGGCTGAACAGGAGGTTTTTATTGGTTTCTTACTTGAAGCCAGACCTGTCTGTTATTGGCTGAAGGGCTTCAGATAATGTCTGTCATTGGCTGAAGCGCAGGGCTCCACCGCAGTAGTTTCTGAAAAGTGTCTGTCAAATGTCAGCTTGCACTGTTGTTCGCGGCACCTTTGTCAAAGTACTTTGTACTTTCTATGAAATATAAATGTAAAGAAGTTGAATACTTTATTTTTATTTTACTCAAGTAAGAGTAAAAGTACCACAATTTAATTATACTCAAGAAGTAAGAAAAAATGAAAAAATCTACTCAAGTACTGTAACGAAAGTATTTGTAATTAGTTACTTTCCACCACTGCCGATTTGTTTGAAATATTCCTAAACGTCAACACCCAGGATCGCTTACAGAAGCCTTTAAATATAATCTAAACTTTTATAGCAGAACATTTTATTAAAGGGGGGGCTGACTGCTTTTTTTCTTTGCATGATTGTGTTTATGGGTGCAATAGAGCATCACAGTCCCGCCCACAGCCGGTGCCTGAAGTAAATATTCAATGCAATTTCTCCATTGGCATTTGAAATATAAGCCATAAAAACGTAACCATACATGGTAGACTTAAAACCAGCTACGGCTATACTAAGCAATTGTATATGCTCATATAAACGGCAAAAGTTCATGGGCACTAACCTTGTTTTAAGATAAATGCCTTTTATTCGCTGATGTATTGGATAAGTGCTTCATGTACCCACAATCCTACAGTGATGCATCTGATTGGTGGAAGTTCGTGTCATGTGTCTGAAAACCCTGAAGGTACGTGAAGACTGAAGATCGATCGTAATGACGTGGGGCCAAGTTCATTGTGTCGCACCTCTGAGATGCTCCGCTGCCATTGGATGTTTAGTTGAAACAGCTTAGCTAATGAGCGAGCCAGATACTCTGCCATGTTTTAGCATGTCCAGCTGCAAATGCGTTTACTTCAGTAAATAGAGGAAAAGGAGTTTCCCTGCACATTCACTATATAAAATTCACTGGAGGAAAAAGTTCACGCGGCCGTCGTCAGATTTGGAAGTCACTCAAAAGTCTCTTTCATGGTGGCTTTCAGTCAACTTTAGTGAGGCACGGTGGTTATGGGAGGAGTAGTTCCTTTGCTCGGAAATTATAATATGTACACAGGCTTGTACCTTTGACTTTTTTGGATTTTCTCTTAGTTTTTTCATCTCGAAATGATATATTGTATGCGTGTGAGTTTAGCAGTAGCTGATTATCCTCAGACATGCTCTAAATACTCTTTAGATATGGATTTTACAAAATGTCAATGGGAGAAATTAATGGAAAATTTACATCCGGCACCAGCGCTCTCTCGGGCTGTGGGTGGGACTGTGATGCTCTATATAACATGTATTCATAGTTTTTCTTTTTTAAAAAGTCTTATTTTTCATAAACTTCACCTTTGTTGTAAGCCGCGCCTCTCCTCTGTCCTCTGAACGAGCGGTTGACTTCCTGAGTCTATGAAACCACACCCTCAGAAACAGGCAGTGGGCTCAGATTGGTTAGTTTGGGCTGGTGTGTGGTGATTGGCTAAACTGTCGCCATGTTGTCTGGAAGGTTAACGCCTATTACCTTTGCGGGCGAAACGTGCATGTCATGAGCTCTGGTCCAGATGTAAATATGTGTCGAACTGCAGTATCAGTTTGAGGCAAAATCAGACCGAGAAAGCCACGATGAAGAGAGTCAACAGAACCTCACCACACACGGCTCTTACTAAACGTTTCTGAATGACAATTTGCTACATTTTTTAACTTTATACACGTTTGTTTTACACAATAGCATCTGACTGGCAACAATAGCAACTGACTGGCTACTAATGTTATACTCAAACAGCGTGGCAAAGTTTACAGTTATGTAAAAAAATTGAAAATAAAACTTAACGGGTTTCTATGTAGAAAACAAACAAACAAAAAAAACCCAAACAAACAACCAAGCAAAGCAAGGATTTGCCGGTGGGGGATTTCCCCCCTACACAGTAATCAATGCCATAATTAGCCTAAATAGACAATATCAAATATTCTCTCTCTCTATGGGCTCTATCTTGCACCCGGCGCAAATGACTTTATACATTGACGCATTTATCATTCCTATTTTGCACCTGCGCAAAGCAGGCTTTTTTCCTCCACAGACGCACGTCGGTAAACTAGGAAAAGAACTTGCGCTCCCTGGGCGGGTTGGCGCAAAAGGAGGCGTGTGTCGGCGCAAACAATCGCTGGTGCTATTTTACACTTCCAGAAAACAATTGGGCCACTGACCAGAAAAAACCTGGTCTAAAGTCAGTGGCGCGTTGCGCGTATATTCAGATGCTATTTTAAGCGTGCATGCTTGGCCATAATACAGAGTGTGAACAACGCGCATACACTGTAGATGATTCTCTCAGCAACACAGATGCATTTTACTTTTTGCAAATGATACATTATTATACGGAAAATATATAGACATGAGGGAAATCATTGTTCTGTCCATGACGATGGGAAAAACAGTCATAAAGCTTACACATTTACCTAAATTATCATATGCATGTTTAACCGAAGCTAATTTGGGTGGGTTTGTCCCATCCCCAGTGTCCCCTTTCTTTCTTTTACGGCCCTGATGAGAACATTGATCTCCTCGGCTGTGAACCGATGCTGAAGCGCGCGGTAAATGCGCCGTTAAAATAGAATTGCGCCATGGAACAGGCGCACCTCGTTCATCATGCTCTTAAAGGGAATGTGATATGACGCTCTTATTGGTTTATTTCCGTTACGCCCAAACCACACCTATGAATAATGAAGCTACTCCAGACCAACCCCTTTTAGATTTGCGCCAGGCGCAAGATGCATTTATCCCGCCGGGAAAATAGCAACAGCGCCGGGATCCGCCCACAAAGTTACTTGCGCTTTGCGCTTTGACACTTGCGTTTCAGATCGTTAAAATAGGGCCCTATATATTTAAATATGCAACACTCACATTTAAACAACAAATAATAAAATCTGAACCAGCACTGTTGGAGATAATATGCAGCGCGTTTCAGTTTCAGTGGCCTTAATACATTGATTCACGGCTTTTTAAAAAGCCAAAAAGTGTTTTAAGGTGGTTTTCAACGAAATATTGAAATATTGAAGTTTATAATTTTTTTGACACACCACGCTGAGTGCGTAGGCCTATACTAAAATCGGGTTTTATTCTGGAATTAATTAGTGTTCGACAAACGCTGGTGGTGCTCACTTGAATTTATTTTTCTCATAACAGCTAAAATAAAATCATCTTTTAAAACTGTAAAAGGTGTACTTTTTTCATGTAAAGTAGGCTTACACTCACAATAGGTTAACAACAAAACGTTTTCTTGATCATTTGAGCGAACACTCAGTGGAGAAAGTTTGGGCATTTCATCGTGAGTTAAGACGTGGCCGAGTGGTAGAACTTACGGTTGGACCATTACAGTGACATGGGTTCGAAGCCTGATAAAACATGGTCTATTGTAGTTAAATTTTATATTTAGGTATTAATGCAAAAAGATTTGTCAAGTTCTAAAACTCTGTTACACCGTTTAGGCATTTTTTTGCTTATATTTATAAAAAAAATTACCATGCATTTCCATTTTACATTAAGGAAGGAACAAATAGTATCCAACAGATTGACTTATAAAAAAGAATATTCTTAAAACAGATTTTATTCTGGCATGTTGAATTATTCATATAACAAAGAGTTTTTATAATTGTCCAAACCTCTGGAAGAAAATACCTTATAGAGATCAGACCTCTTGGAACTTTAATTGAATATATAGCGTTGGTATAGCATACTGAATTTACAGCCCCACAAATTTATTAGGGCCTACTGAAAAGAATGCATCGAATTGCAATTTCAGAAAGTAGTCTAATGTTAAGAATTCAACTTTATTAGTTGAAAACTTTATTAATCAATTGCTTATTAATTCTCTATTGCTTATTAATTCAATTGCTCCAAAAACACTAAAGTTAGTAAAATTAGCCTACTGCACTTTATCACAACTGGTTACCGGATGCGCTCGGGAAGAAATATCTGAAATAAAAAAAAATACTCAAGACATTCATGCCTAACATGCCAGATGGTAACTAAATAACGTTGACGTTAACAGATTATTTGACATTTAGCAAAACATAATTTTCGGGTTTTACCACATTAGAGTCAGAATACCCACGCACCCGAAATCCAACTAACAAAAGAAACAAAACCAACAACAAACAAAAGAAACTGCAACCTTAGACAAAAAGCAAGGACAAATACCCTACGGAAAAAAATCCTTCAAATTTGTATGGTACATTGTACCGTATTTTTTTTTTACGTAATCCACAGTGTATTTAAATATCAGAAACATAAATAATAAATATTATTTGAAAACACTGAACAGTTGTGATCCTGGTTAAGCGCAAGCCGAGCGAACAAATTTATCTGCTGATGAAACGGAGCTTCGGTGAGATTATTTTAAATGAAAACACAAATGTAAAAAGACATACACTATATATATAAATTTGCCTCATAAATCTGAGATGGCACGTGCCCCGCGGTTTGAATAGGCACCTCTGATCGTTTCATAATGTTTTTCTCACCTTTGATTAACACGTGCTCAACCCCACCCACAATTCACAGCCATATATATATATATATAAATTTGTACACTATATATATAAATTTGCCTCATAAATCTGAGATGGCACGTGCCCCTTGGTTTGAATAGGCACCTCTGATCGTTTCATAATGTTTTTCTCACCTTTGATTAACACGTGTGTAACCCCACCCACAATTCACAGCCATGTAAAAAAAAAGACTAGTGCCACATAACTTTATCTGAACTTCTTTTAAAAATTTAACTGTCGTCAGACCATGAACACCTCTTCATTTTACAGTTCCAGGATGAGGAACACAAGAAAGTAATTATAAGGCGACTAATTTTATTGTTGTTCAATATGAATTTAAACCGTCTTCTGCTTTTAATTATTATTTATCACATTATACAATGTTTTAATCATTCCACTATTGTTGACAGAAATCGTTTGGATGAAAACAGTACCCCTATTCAGAAACAGCATTTTTAAAAAAATAAACAGATAGTAAACTTACATTTTAAAATTCAGCAATTGCTGCTGTTTTGCACAAGGTCCCGAGCAACTTCAATGCGACTTCAATTTGCCGTGGTAGGCATTTTGGCATGCTTAAACACAAATGCTGCCGAGTAACTTGGTTTAGTAGCCTAACTGCAAGTCCTGAAATTTTTTTAATTTTATGATCACTTGGTTTAATCATTACTCTTATGTTTCAGTTAATAAATAACAAATTAAATTAACACAAAGTAAAAGACAAGTAACCTATTGACATAGCCTTTCTAAATTATAGAAAAACTGGGCACACAGCCTAATGTTGAAGTGTACCTACTTTGCTTAAATTTGATGGGATAATAGAGGCCTATTTTTACTTCACATTTAGTATATCGGTATGGTAACCATTAGAATTCGGTATGGTTATTTGATACATTTATGTTTATAGAGTTGTAATCGCATTCCCTTTGCAATTATGGATGTGCAAAACACACACACACACAGACACACACAAACACTAACGCTTGGCACAATTTTTGAAACTACAAACACATACTGTGATAAAGTTTGCTCTGTACAAGCGAAATTACATTTATGCGAGGGACCTGTTGCATCATGTTTACATTACTGTCATACAGGTGCTTCTGTGGCAAATGTGAGAAGATGGCTTACAGAACAAGAACATATATGCAGTTTTTAATACAATATCTTTAATATATACATATTAGGGGTGTAACGATACACGTATCGTATTGAACCGTTCGGTACGAGGCTTTCAGTTCGGTTTTTGGTATCAGCATTCTTGAACTCGAACGGTTCGTTCGGTTCATTTTCCTGCCGAACAAACATTTCGTTATTTAAATGTAGGCACGTCGCCTTCGCAAGAGACGTTGGTCGTGACCACAACATTGCCCAACATCAAATGGCAAATGTAAAGTAAGCGGAACGAAACTAAGCTACTCGTTATTGTGTGGTTGTTTAGATGACGGACCGTAATCAGCTTTGGACCAATGCAGCGCGCGAGCCGACTCTTCATCATAGGGCTGGGCGATATGGCCAAAACAAATTATCTCGATATTTTTTTATATATCAGTCGATATTCGAATAATTATCACGATAAATGTCAAATCTTTATTTCTTTCAAGTTTAAAGGCAGATTTTTGCTCCTAAGTGAAAGTTGTATAAACCAGAGTGTTAATTGTGGTTTTAAACTACTCTTTATTGTCAGAACATATCATGACAAACACTTGCCAAACAAGAGAACATTTCACAATATGAAGTAGAACATTCAAACATTTTTCATTTTTCCTTAAAATAAATATCTGAATAGAAAAATATTTCTTCAGCAGTTTACAGTGCAGGCTGCAATATTCAAATGACATGTTTTGTCTCGAAATGCATATTTGACTGTGAGTTGACAGTAAATCTGCATCCTAACTCAAGCTAATAATAAGCTAATGTTAAATTTATGTTCATTAACAAAAACAGTAACATCTGTTTTTTTTTATGTAATGACCATATTTTTATTTGGTAAAATGTAATATTCTGACTGTTTGAGTTTTATTAAACTTAACCATTGGTCATCCAGTATCATGCATTTAGATCATGAGAACCACAGATATAACCAGGCATAGCCTATAACTTAGCACCTCACTATCATGGCAAAATGTAACTTTATGGTTTCTGTGGTATTTGTATGAAAAACAGTAGCCTAACAGTTAAATACATCATTAAATACTGTACTTATATTCCATTAGTCATTTAATACATTGTCTACATTAATAATATTATACAATTCATTATGTATATCCCACATTTCATGTTGCAGTTAATATTACTAGGCTAACCTTACAGAAAATCCATGGTAGGCTAAATGGATTCAGTAGCAATTCAGATTCTGAAGGAATCGTTGCACGCAGTGTTTCTCATTTTCTCATCGGTGTTTCATCTGCCTTTAAACTGGTTTAAACTTGACATTTGTGTTCTTCGCTGAACTCAAGCGCTTCTCACTGGATCTCGTGAGCGCTGAAGCGAGTCTGCGTGAGCTCGTGCTGCGCTCACTGCGCTCTCTGCTGCGCTGCCGTTGGACTTCTGAGCCGAGCGGCATAAATGCTCCGTGTGGCGCGCCGTGTTCAAATGACTTTCGTTCCGCTCTTCCGCATAAACATTATCGAACATTTATCGACCTCTTGATATCGTTTTATCGAGAAAAATTATATCGCGAGTCATTATCGTTATCGTTTTATCGCCTAGCCTACTTCATCATCAGCACTGTTACACAGCCAAATCCAGTAAAGAAAACATTTGAATTCACCACTGAAGTAATAACATCGCTGCGAGATCTAGTGAGAAACATTCACATTTCTCGTCATTAACGGATCAAACAGCGCTGACGTGGAAACCAGGAAGAAACATTGTGCTATCCAGTGTCCACAGATCAGCAACATCACCATGGATTTACTGTATAACACTACTATCTGTAAGTTTGGCAGGAATAGTAGGCTATAATGCTTTCAAGTAACATCATGTCGGTTGTATTTTGACATTATGAATACAATTGCTGCCCTCAAATGTTAATCATTCTGAACTAAAATAAACCTTTGTTCATACTACAATATTACATTTCATTTTGTCCAAGGAGCTGTTTTGTTTTATATGCTCCTAAGAAAAGTCAAGTATAGTTCCATCATTGCTCAAAGTTAAAAAATATCATACTTTATGATGTTAGTTTTAATAAAAATATAATGAAAACAATAAAGTCAAGGAAATTTCTCTGCCATTTCTTTCTTTTTGCTGTATTTGAAACGCAATCGAATCTCAGTACCGAACCGTGACACAAGTGTATCGTATCGAACCGTGATTTTTGTGAACGTTACACCCCAATATATATATATATATATATATATATATATATATATATACACACACACATATACATATATATATATATACATATATATATATATATATATATACACACATACATATATATATTTTTTTAACGTATACAAACAAGGTTTAAATTATATACACAGACATCCTACGATGACGACAACATCTTTAGACGCATTGTTGAATTGGCTGACATCGACTGAAATGACTATTTGCTCAAAAATCATAAAATACACTTACTGGAGGTGACGTTGGATAGCAAACAGTAGACGACAATCCACACTTGAGGATTAACTTTGAAGCAAGAGCTGCTTTCAATTGACCCTCGTTCACAAAACAGTCAGAAAATGATTCGCTCAAAGGAAAAGGCGACACTTAAACTTCCAAAATACAATACATCCACTGTATTTTCAGTGGCTCTGATGTCGGAAGTAAGTGAAAACTACTATGAATGTCATTATTACATCCCATCCCACATCAGAACACTTATGTTTCTAAGAGACATTACCGGCTGTCGTTGAAACAATGGACGATGGTGTACAGATAACAGAGGGCGGGGTCTATGGCACAACCACACTGTCAATCAAACCCCTTGCTCAATTCTACATCACAAAGCGCTGAATCTTAGAACAGCTCGTTCTCGAGACAGTGCATATGATTTATTGAGATTGTAAAAAAACACTAGTTGGATTTTTAGCATTCTAGAGTGGTTTTGCTCACACACTGCCAACACACATTTTTGTTCAAACACCATGTAAAAGTGAATTTTGCATAATAGGTGCCCTTTAAGCTCTACTTTTTGGGTTTTCAAGGACTACAATCAGAGATCTCCCTTATCAAACAATATCTTTATTATGTATTATGCTGTGGCAATAAAAAAAAATAGCTTGCAGCAACATATGGAAAAAAAGAACTATGAACTAGTTTCTTTTTTGAATTGTGAACTTAGTTCTAAATTGTGATGTATAAACTATGAACTTAACTAGTTCATTTTAAAATTTGTGAACTGAACTTTGAACTAGTTAATGTAGAAAGTGAACTTTACCAACACTGGCCCCACCCTAGTGATGCCAACATACTTCGAATTTTGAGAACATTTAAACTGTCTGAAGAATTTATACAAAATTTACTTGTTGTACTGCCAATAAATTGTCCAGATTCAATGAATGAATGTCTGAATGAATGAGGCATTTATATACAGGCATGAAAACAGGTCACGGGTGAAAAAGGTGAGAAGGATATTACCCTCTAGGGGGTCCGGGCATGCTCCCTGTAAGAAAATTTTAAATATTCCATATTTTAAAGCATCAATCTGATGCATTTTGAGATGCATTTTTTGCCAACCTGGGGAGAGCTGGAGAAACTTAACTTCAGCCATGAGTCAAAAATATTATGGCCTCCGTAGCGTTAGCTAATAGATAATAATAATAACTAGAATGTACATTTCCAGAAGAAATGTGAAGTGGTGCTTGCAGTGGCAAATCTCACCACCCGGTTGCTAGAGTGTGGTACATTATCGCATACGAGCCAACAACCATGTCTGTACGATGTTCTGGTGCTGAGATATGGCTTATTCATCTGTTCAGGTGGTTACTAGGGTACTCTATATGGTTGCTATGGTGTGATTATACAGTTTATGGGATAGTATTTAAAGACTAGTTGAGAGTCTGAGTCAAAAAAGGCAAACTCCATGTTTCTTCTATTTTCTGGAGCTGAGATATGGCTTGAATATGTTGTTTTATGGTTGCTAGGCTGCCCTAAGTGGTTGCTAGAGGCGTGAATATGAAGTTATTATGTTGCTACTTGTTGGCTGCATGATAGGCCGAGTCAAAAGAGCCCAACCCCATGTCTCTATGACCTTTTGGTCAAAAGATATGATCTCACAAATTTTGTGCCCATGTTAAGTCAATGGGACTTTTTTCGTCCGATTTATCGCCCGCCAGACGAACATCTGTACACCTCGATCTCTTAGAAAAGTCATAGCACACCTCTCCTAAATGAGCCGGTTGATTTGACACCTCATTCATGGGTCTACAGACAAAAGATGCGGGAGGAGTAGCGTGCCAAAGTTTTGTCTAGGTGAATAGTAATCACAACACTAAAACGTACATTTCCAGAAGAAAATGTGAAGTGGTGCTTGCAGTGGCAAAACTCACCACCCGGTTGCTAGGGTGTTCTGGGTGGTTGCTAGGTGGTTGTTAGGGTATTCTGGGTGGTTGCTAGGGTGTTGGTAGGTGGTTGCTAGGGTGTTACTAGGCGGTTGCTAGGGTGTTCTGGGCAGTTGCTAGGGTGTTGCTAAGTTGTTGCTAGGTGGTTACTAGGGTGTTCTGGGTGGTTGCTAGGGTGTTGCTAAGTGGTTGCTAGGCGGTTGCTAGGGTGTTCTGGGTGGTTGCTAGGGTGTTGCTAGGCGGTTGCTAGGGTGTTCTGGGTGGTTGCTAAGTAGTTGCTATGGTGTTCTGGGTGGTTGCTAGGGTGTTCTGGGTGGTTGCTAAGCGGTTGCTAGGGAGTTCTGGGTGGTTGCTAGGGTGTTGCTAGGCGGTTGCTAGGGTGTTCTGATGGTTGCTAGGGCGTTGCTAGGGTGTTGCTAGGTGGTTGCTAGGGTGTTCTGGGTGGTTGCTAGGGTGTTGCTAGGTGGTTGCTAGGGTGTTGCTAGGCGGTTGCTAGGGTGTTCTCGGTGGTTGCTAGGGTGTTCTTGGTGGTTGCTAGGGTGTTGCTAGGTGGTTGCTAGGGTGTTCTGAGTGGTTGCTACGGTGTTGTTAGGTGGTTGCTAGGGTGTTCTATTGGTTGCTATGGTGTTACTAGGTGGTTTGTAGTTGTCACAGATGGTTACTATGGAGTTTGTAGCATTTTCTTGGCATGATTTAGCACTTAGCTAATCAATATTAGCATGTAGCTATTCACTACTAGCATGCGTAGCATGTAGCAAGTCCTGTTTGCTATCATGAGTAAAAAGAGCCAACCCCCATCTCTATACGATGTTTTGATGCAGAGATATAGGTATTGCAAAACGGTTGCTAGGGTACTCTGTTTGGTTGCTAGGGAGTGGCTTGGCAGCTGCCAATCATGAAGCTCCAAAGTCAATGTGAATGTATAAACCAACCCCCATCTCTATACGATGTTTTGATGCAGAGATATAGGTCTTGCAAAATGGTCGCTAGGGTACTGTGTTTAGTTGCTAGGGAGTGGCTTGGCAGCTGCCAGTCATGAAACTCCAAAGGCTGCTTGTCAGTATGAATGATATAAACCAACTCCCATGCCTCTGTGACATTCAGAATGGAAGATATCCCTCTTTGGATTTTGGTTGCTAAGGTGTCTCGACAATCGTTGCTAGGGCGTGGCCAGTAAGTGTTGAGGTGATTCAGGATTGGCTGTTTGCTGGCCCGAGTCAAACGAGCCCACCCTCATGTTTCTATGACACTTATATCCTGAGATATCCCTTTGATCTATTTCAATGGAAGTCAATGGGACTTGTTGCTAAGGAGCTGTAAATGGTTGCTAGGGCGTGGCTTGATAGCTTCACAATGATCCTGAGAGACTGATTGGCCGTCTGAGTAAAATGAGCCCGCCCCTTTGTCTCTACGACACTGTGATCCAGAGTTATGTTCAATATAAAGCGGTTTCTATGGTGTAGGACGGCCCATTTCATGGGCCGTCCTACACCATAGTAAGTCAATGGGGAAACTTTGGGCCACTCCTGCCCCCCAGGGGTGCAACTTTTGAGAGACTGATTGGCCGTCTGAGTAAAATGAGCCCGCCCCTTTGTCTCTACGACACTGTGATCCAGAGCTATGTTTAATACAAAATCCCTATGCAATTTACCATAGTAGGAAAAACACATGCATTTGATGGGACGTCCTTCACCATAGTAAGTCAATGGTGAAACTTTGGGCTGCTCCAGCCCCCCAGGGTGCAACTTTTACCCCATTGTGAGGTATGTTCTTACAGAGCCTGTCAGCCTCTTCAAATGAGGTAAATTAGACGTTTCTGCGAACCCTCGCCCAGAGCTATGACTCGTCAAAGTTTTAAGAGAGAGAGGTCTGAGATAGAGTCCCATTGAAAAGACACTCGGCCGTTTTTGGCCGCTTTTTGTCCGCTGTGCGACCATCGTACACCCGATCTCTTAGAAAAGTCATAGCACACTATTCCCGAACAAGCCGCACGTTTCTGACACCTCACCCATGGGTCTGTGACAAAAACTGTGGGAGGAGTAGCGCGTCAAAAAGTGTCCAGAATAATAAGAATAAGAATAAGAGAACACTAGAATGTACATTTCCAGAAGAAAATGTGAAGTGGTGCTTGCAGTGGCAAAACTCACCACCCGGTTGCTAGAGTGTGGTACACGTGTATTTATACACGTGTGCATGATGTCACGTGCGTGATGTCACTCTAGCTCATGACATCACGCACTCTAGCTCTGAACAGTCTCCCCAATGTAAGTCAATGGGACTTTTTGGGCCGCTTTTTGGTCTGCTGTGCGAACATCGTACACCCGATCTCTTAGAAAAGTCATAGCACACCTCTCCTAAACGAGCCGGTTCGATTTGACACCTCATTTATGGGTCTACAACAAAAAATGCGGGAGGAGTAGCGTGCCAAAGTTTTGTTTGGGTGAATAGTAATCACAACACTAGAATGTACATTTCCAGAAGAAAATGTGAAGTGGTGCTTGCAGTGGCAAAAAGCTCATTCGGTTGCTAGACTGTGGTACGTTATTGCATACGAGCCAACAACCATGTCTGTACGATATTCAGGTGCTGAGATATGGCTCATTCATGTGTTCAGGTGGTTACTAGGGTACTCTATATGGTTGCTATGGTGTGATTATACAGTTTATGAGAAGATATTTAAAGACTAGTTGACAGTCTAAGTCAAAAGAGGCAAACTCCATGTTTCTTCTATTTTCTGGAGCTGAGATATGGCTTGAATATGTTGTTTTATGGTTGCTAGGCTGCCCTAAGGGGTTGCTAGGGCGTGAATAGGAAGTTATTATGTCACAACTTGTTGGCTGCATGATAGGCCGAGTCAAAAGAGCCCAAACTCAAGTCTCTATGAGCTTCTGGTCAAAATATATGATCTCACAAATTTTGTGCCAATGTTAAGTCTATGGGACTTTCATCGCCCGCCAGACGAACGTCGTACACCTCGATCTCTTAGAAAAGTCATAGCACACCTCTCCTCAATGAGCCGGTCGATTTGACACCTCATTCATGGGTCTACGACAAAAAATGTGGGAGGAGTAGCGTGCCAAAGTTTTGTCTAGGTGAATAGTAATCACAACACTAGAATGTACATTTCCAGAAGAAAATATGAAGTGGTGCTTGCAGTGGCAAAACTCACCACCCGGTTGCTAGAGTGTGGTACATTATTGCATACGAGCCAACAACCATGTCTGTACGATGTTCTGGTCCTGAGATATGGATCATTCATATGTTCAGGAAGTTACTAGGGTGCTAGGCTGGCCTAAGTGGTTGCTAGGGCATGAATATGAAGTTAGTATGTCACTATTTGTTGGCTGCATGATAGGCTGAGTCAAAAGAGCCCAACCCCAAGTCTCTATGACCTTATGTTCAAAAGATATGATCTCACAAATTTTGTGCCAATGTTAAGCCTATGTGACATTTTTCGGCCGATTTATCGCCCGCCAGACGACCATCGTACACTCGATCTCTTAGAAAAGTCATAGCACACCTCTCCTCAATGAGCCAGTCGATTTGACACCTCAATCAGGGGTCTGTGATGTCGGCGTGTATTTTT
>JAQIUQ010007624.1:95000-96886 GCA_030378365.1 Hybognathus amarus
TCATTTTACGATAATTCGGAGCATCCTTAATTGTCGGGAGGGGTGAGATGGGCTAAAATCGGGGCTAATAATCCTGCCGTGTGGACCAGCCTTTGGTTTATGAATTTTGAGCTTATGGGTTCGAGTTTATAAGTTTAAATGGGTCTAAGAGTTTGAAGGTTAGAGTTTTATTAATTTATTGTGAGTTTAACAGTTTCAGATTAGATAGATAAGGTGTCATTAGATGAGATGAGTTCATTAGTTTAAATGAGTCTCAATGGCTCATAGTGTCAATGGCAGTTGGAGTGTAGGGCTTCAAGGTGTGTAAGATTTTGAAATTTCGACAGTTGGGGAGCCTGGCAGTATCTGAACATTCCACAATGTTAAGTCAATGGGATTTTTGAATCTTTTTTTCTAGGTTTGATCGTCATTTCTTAGGAAAACACGGCAGCCCGAGTCAGTCTGAAAAGACATAGCAACTCGAAGTCAGAACAGTTTGAGGGTCCTGTGTCAGAAGAACTTGGAGTGTGTGGAGTTGAGAGCTCTCAGGAGGAGATAGTCAGAATTTTTTTTTAGTAAGAAATAGTAATATGTTAACTAGACAAAGTTCTGTTGAGACAAAAACATTTTAAGTTGGCTTGTGAAAAGTTTTTCTTGGAACAGAAAGCTTTGAAGTTAAAATTAGTTTATGTAGTTTTAAATTAGTTTAAAGTAGTTTTAAATATTGTGAAAATTTCAGAACAGAAAGTTTGAAAAGTTTAAATTAAGTTTAAGTTTAAATTAGTTTATGGTGTAAAGTGTGTTTATAGCTTAAATGGTCTAAATTTTAACGTAGTTTTGTAATTTTAAAAGTAGTTTTAAAGTTAAATTAGTTTAGAGTTTAAATTGGTTTAAGTTTTGACAGTTTAAAGTGTGAAAGTATAGTTTGAAGTAATTTTAAAGTTGCTACGGTGTTTATAGTGGGTTGCTGTGGTGTTCTGGGTGCGTTGCTGCAGGATGTTCTAACATATTTTGGGTGGTTGCTAGGCGGTTGCTAGCGTGTTTGGGGTGGTTGTTAGGGGTGTTCTGGGTAGTTGCTCAGATGTTTTTAATGTATTTAGGTTCGTTTGCTGCAGGTGTTCTTGGTTGGTTGTATGGTGTTGTTAGGCGTTGCTAAGGTGTTCTTGGTGGTTGCTGCTAGGTGCTCTTTGGGCAGTCCTGCTCAGGTGTTCTCAGTGGTTGCTATGGTGTTGCTAGCAATTCCTCACGTGGTCTGGGTGGTTGCTATGATGTTGTTAGGCGGACCTATGTGCTCTGGGATAGTCGCTATGGTGTTGCTAGGCGATTGCTCAGTTGTTCTGGGTGGTTATATGGTAGTGCTGGGCGATTACTACAAGGTGTTATGGGTGGTTATAAGTGTTGCTCAGCAATTCCTAAGGTGTTTGATGATTCCTAGGCGATTGCTGGATACTTGGGATGGTTGCTATGTTGGTGCCTTGGGCGACGATTGCTAGGGTGTTCTGGGTGGTTGCTACAGCGATTACTAGGTGTCCTGGGGTGGTTGCTCTAAGGTGTTGCTAGGCAATTGCTAAGGTGTTCCGGGTGGTTACTATGGTGTTGCTAGGCAATTGCCTAAGGTGTTCTGGGTGGTTACTATGGTGTTGCTAGGCGATTATGCAAGTATTCTAGATGATTTGCTAAGGTGTTATGGGTGATTACTGTAGATTTGCTCTGGGCAATTTGCTGAGCCATGTTTTTGTGGTTGCTACAGCGATTTACTGGGGTCTTAGGGATAGTTGCTATGGTGTTGCTAGCAATCCTTAGGGGGTTGCTTGGGATGGTTGCTAGGGTGTCCTAGGCGCGATTTGCTGGGGTGTTCTGAGTGATTGCTAGAGGTGTTCTAGGCAATTCCTAAGGTGGAGGATGGT
>JAQIUQ010007626.1:0-111723 GCA_030378365.1 Hybognathus amarus
TTATGTTCTTCGTTCAGTTACGTATTGCTTGATGAGGCACTGATCATGTGACCACTGCAGGAGTCACTGTCCACAGGTTTCTAAAATAAGCTCATTTGCCAGGTTTCCCCTGGTTTCTTTATAAAGGATGGGAGAAGCTGCTTGCACACCGCAGATCTGAACTCTATGATCTGAAATCTAAGATTTAGCTTCGACATTTGTTGTTGTTTGCTACAAAATAATATTATATAGAACAATTATAAATTAGACAAGGAAGTCCCACAAACAAAGAGTAAAGAGTAGCATGTATCTTTACATGCCAACACTGGAACGTTGAAATGGAGAAAATGTTAATTATTTACCTGCAGGAATTTGAATTGGTCACTTTTTTTATTCATGCTTATTTTATTCAGTTATTTTATAACAAAATTTAGATTTTAAATGATTCCGTTTTAATGATTAAATAAAATTGTAGTAATCAAAAAGCGTGTCTAATTAAAGCTGCAGTCCGAGCTGCACTCGACAATCTACTCCATCTGTGTTTTGATCATCGTTCTGAATCCGATCTGGATGTAATCTTTAACGACAATGTGATTTTCTCTCCGTTTTTTTTTAATATAAAACTTACCCAAAGTGTTGATAAAAAAAGATAAGAATGCATGAAGAATACTTTTTTCTCTGTTCATTCTTTTGATATATTTAAAGCTGCAATACCTAAGATTGCATGTCGCTAGAGGGCGCTGACGTTCAAAACAACAACGGCTTTGCTTGATGACGACGTGGAGGAACGCGGAATGATGGGAACTGTTGTTTTCAACTCCACCGTGGATAAATCAGTCAGACGGGAATTGAAAATTAGTTGTCATGGATGAGGTAAAGTTCGATTTCTATAAATGTTGCGTTTAATGACATGGTTGTTTTCATTAAACTGAAATAGCCGCAAAAAAAGTCAGGTTTAAAAGTAAATTAGTTATCACAGATGTTACTGTACGAGTCACTGGACGAAGCTATGGTGGAGAGGGTTTGAAGTCAAATCGTTGCTAATGTATCCTGACTTCGCCCTATGCTGCAATATGCATTTAGTTTTGCATTCATTTACAGAAATCAGCTGCTTGAATTGCAATTACTGATGTTATTAGATTTTTCAAGTGAGATTCTCAATTCATTCAGTTAACGGATGCTCTGTGGTAAAGTTTTCAGACTGCAGACTCAGCAACGATTGCATTTAGTTTTACAGTAGCAGTACAATCATAACATAGAACCGACATTATTTTCCTTTCATGTCATTAAACATAACAATATTGCTGGCCATATACTGATGAGAAAGTGCGCGTCCGGTGTGCGATACTGGACGTTGTCCTAGACGTGGCGCGGCTCTTTCTCGTCCGATGTGCGACCCCCTTTACAGCCAACAGTTCACATTCCGAGAATAATTGAAAAGAATAATTGTGCACCATTCCATAACAAATGCACAAAACAAGCTGCCGTTTGTTGCTTGATAGACGCTAACGCACAACTACAACTTCCGCATTTGTCCAGGACTACACGTAGTACGAGCGGAAACCGAGGTAACGCGGATATGACGCGAATTGACTGACGACTCCCAGCTCACCCCTGCTCACATGCACCAGTTTCCTTGGTTAAAATCTCAATTTTCTCAGCGATTTAAACATTGTTTGAAACATTCGGAATATTGTAAGTTATACATCTTAACTAAATATACAACACTGGCCTTGTGATTTTGGGATATTTTAATGCAAAAATCTTAGGTATTCCACCTTTAATGCAGATTTTATTGTTTTTATTATTGGTATTGTTAATTATTATATTACTTCAAGAAATCATTCTGCTTTATAATGTATATTTGCCACAATCACAAGTTATTTCGATGATTCCATAGTGTGCAGCTCTCTCAAATTCCTCGATGCATCCACATTCCACATATTGTACATTCCATTTGTTTTCCGTCCATGTTTTTGACATCATGGAAATCTGAGGTCCTGAACGTTTTATTTCCACTGACTGCAAAATGACAACAGTCTTCCATTAGGAGTCATCCGTGTTCAGGAAAGAGGTGGATGAAATATCTTTCTTTCTGAAGTTGCAGGCGTAGATGAGGAGCGAGATGAGACGAGGACATGCAATGGACTGCAATCCATTTTTAATGATTATGATCAAAGCAGCCAAATGAGACGGAACTCTTTGTAGTTGTATGAAGCTGGCAGGCATCACTTTAATCCACTGACCGGCGGCTGTCGAGTTACAGGACCCCTGCAGGGTCACTACAAAGAGCTGCAGGTTCGGCAATGCAAAGCGTGCTGGTCAGGGAGGACGAGCCGGACTGCAAAGTGGACTGTGTTGGCACCACATAGAAAACATCTGGAGGACCTCCTTTTGTTGTCATGTGGGATTTCGAAGGGCGACACAGTTCCCGCCTCACACAAGGTTCCAATTCCACATAATGATTCCATTAACAATTCTTTCAGGACTTTTCTCTCACATTTCAGAAAGCAAGTTCACAACTCGCAGAATACATGAATATTATTAACGGAGCCAAAGCGGCATGAAAGTTATTTGGTTCAGCATTTTGTTGTAATAAAATTCGACTCTACTCAACTATTGGTTATTCTATCTGAATAGGCCACAGCAGTGTAATTGTGAATTATTTTATTTGTTTGAGTGGTCAGTTAGTTTTGTTTTGGGAATGTGGTTTGAAATATTGCTACTATGTTAATTAAATTGGCTCAACAAACGTTGCTCTGTTGTAACGTAAAAAAAAAAAAACATTGTGCCTAACAGTGTAGATAAGGTTTTACAGGCAATCAAACAGCTCTATTGTCTGATGAATGCCTTGAGTTGAATCACGCTCATTTAATAAATAAATAAAAATGTAAGATTTATAAGCTCAAATGATTGCCTTGCTCTCTTCTGTGTGACTCTCCTGTTCGAACTCATTCATCAAAATGAACGAATCTTTTTTCGTGTCATTTGGTTCATTCAAGGAACGAATTGACTTGGGAAAAGATTCGTTCATTTTGATAAACAAGTTCGAACAGGAGAATCACAACACGCACAATACAGAACAGAGCAAGGCGAGCATTTGAGCTTATAAAACTTAAACTTTGTTATATTGTTTATAAGTGAGCGATCGTTTCGGCTTGATAAGACCCTTATAGAGAGCCTAAGTCCCTCCCCTTCCGGTCAGACCACCATGGGACCTTATTTCGGAAAAATATTGTATGGCAGTCAATGGCGAGAGATAACAAATATTTTGATTTCGTTTAAATTGATCCCTGAATTACACATATGATGTTTGTCAATTTAAAAGATACATTTTAAAGTCAAGAAAGTCGCAGTTTGATGTAAAACTGTTGAGATATAAGACTGTGAAAATACGTAATTACAAAGACTACAAACCCCAAAGGCGCACATTTTCTCTCAATGAATGAAGCGAACTTTACTGAGGCTGTGTCATTGTTTCTATAGTCTTCCGTTATAATCGTAACGTTACCCGTCATGAGTGTGTTGTTCCAGACTGCACACACACACAGCAGCTGATCTTGCTCGTTGTTTCGCCTCCCGGGAGATGTAGTTCATTGAGGGTTTTTCACATAAAACTAAAAGTTACTCTTCTGTTTTATGACGAACTGCGACTTTCTTGGCTTTCATAATTATCTTTTAAATTGACAAACATCATATGTGTAATCCAGGACACAGTTCAGACGGAATAAAAAGATAAGTTATCTCTCGCCATTGACTACCATGCATTATTTTTCCGAGATAAGGTCCCATGAACCGGAAGCGGAGGGGCGGGACTTAGGCTCTCTATTCAGTCGTCTGGAATCAGTTTAAAGCCCTTTCAACAGTTTGCACTGAAACTGTCTTTTGGACCTTGAACAAACGGTTCCCAATGAAGTCCATTATATGAAAAAAAAATGTTTTCATCAAAAACCTTTCTTTTCGACTAAAGAAAGAATGACATGGACATCTTGGATGACATGGGGGTGAGAAATTATCAGCAAAAGTTTTTTTAAAAGTGAACTACTCCTTTAAGGTCTGTTCACACGAACATGTATGTTCAGTACAAACTACAGTAATTATGATTAAGTTAGCAACGATATCAGACTATTAGAGTCAGCTTATTATCTGCTAACTCTTCATTTTGATACTCCTTAACAGTCATTGTACTGACTATAGCTAACTTTGCAACTTCATGTCAAATTATTCAACTAACCCTAACCCTGACAGGCTACTAATTACCTGAGTTAGTTGACATGTAGTTGCTTAGTTAGTAGAATGTCTAAAGTGGACTATCAAAATAACATGGAACCAAATTATTAGTGGAAAAATGATTAGTCACGGGAAACGTCACTTCGCACCTTGTTCGGACACATTGTTATCAGTGGAGTTTACGATCAGCAGGTCTGAGTGCAGATCCTGATTATTTAATCTCGATATCGGCCTGATATGCTCCTGATGGTCTGAGTGCAGTGCTTTGTGATTGAGTCGGTGTGTAATTTGGCTGCAATCATGCCACTTTATCTCCAATCAGGATGCATCTCCGGCTTATATGCTTTCAGACGGCAGAGGGATTGAATTACCCAGTATTCCTTCCATCAAAAATTGCAGTGCTCACATTTGCCGCTCCATTTCCTCGCCTGCCACATCCGAACCCTGCACACCAACTCTCCGCAGATAATAGCGTAATAGGTTTGAGATTCTGCAGCATGAGCGTTTGAATGCGATCTCTGATCTAACGCTGTAACGTCTGTCGCATGCGCTGTGGCGATTTACACCGGGGCTGGGGCTCTGAGGGGTATTGTTATTCATGTTTGTTTGTTTACTCACCCATTTATTTAGTTCGTTTTACCAAATTTATTTATCTTCCCCTCCTCTGTGATTCAGAGCGGTCATCAAGCAGCAGTAATTGCGCACATTTTGCATTTGCTCAGCACCGGCCGTCTGCAGCGAGGGTTTATGACTGCGCTCAGGGCAAATCACCACAGCTTGCTAAAATGAATTGATTAAATTCTAATTGTTATGAAGCGAGACAGTGAAAGTCCCCTATGATCTGCCAGGCAGTGAAACTGTATTGATCCAGAAGAGGGAAAGAGTGATTGAGACCTTGGTTTCTGCTGTAAACTGAACGGCAGAATTTGGAGAAAATGTGTCATGCAGGCCAGAGTACCTTTTGTAAGCATACATTTTGTGTTTGAATTGATGTTTCCTACTAAAAGTTTTATGAGCAGAAGTCAGAGGTGAGACCAAGTCATTGTTTTTGCAAGTCACAAGTCTTGAGTCTTTGCATTCAAGTCCTGAGTCAAGACAGACAAGTCCAAGTCAAGTTGCAAGTTCTCGAAGTTTAAGCTTGAAGTCATTATTGCTTTTTGCACAAATTACTGTCTCAGTGTTAATTACTATAGTAAATGAAATGTATACTAATTTATATCAGGAAGGCTTTTAAAATATGAAATAATATAATAATATATATAATATCATATTTATTCAAACTTAGTGGATGTTGAGTGATTGGTTGAATGTGTGATTGGTTGAATGTGAAAGAGTGGAAATACAGATTTAAAAATAAAAAATAAAGGAACTGTTCATTGGGAAAATTAGTTCGTGATTTGCTACTAGGGCTGGGTAATAAATATAGATTTCTCGAAATTAATCGATTCTCATTTTTACGAACCGATATCGATTCTTAAATCTCAAGAATCGATTAGTTATCCTGTTTCATTTGAATGAATGGAACATTGTATCGTGGCTGGTGTTTTTGGTATGTTTTATCTTACCTCAAGGGCATCCAATATGTAGGTGTCTTTGTTTCCACAGTGGTTTCAATTTTGATATTTTTAGGTGAAACCGTTCTCGTCTGTCAGTCATATAATGCAGGTCTATGGTCACCACCTGAAAGAGCATGCACAGAGAAGTCCAGATTAAACATGATTTAATGACTCGTAAATGTAAGGACGCATTGATGGCCTAAGACATGAAACGAGCGGTTTGTGTGAGAAAACGAACAGTATTTATATGCTTTTTACCTCTTGTAATCACCGCCACAAAGCACCCGCGCCCTCAGATCACAAGTTACAAGAGGTAAAAACGATATAGACGCTTTCAGCAGTGACAACATAAAACACACGGTACTGCGCATGTGCATAAAACTGGCCCAAACTTAACTTCCGGCAAACTTGCGCAGACAATCCATAACAAGTAAATAACCATAGTAGCTGGTATTTCTTGACAGTCAAAGAAAATAAATGTTACCTGGCCAAACTGAAATGTGACACTACCAGACCCGTTGAACAAAAATAGGAGACAAGATGTTTTTCTACCGATGTGTCTGATTTACCGCAGTGTTAAAAAACTGTGGCGAGCGGAGCGCGGCGACGAGGCTTTATTAGGTGAACATATCTCTCCTTATTAGCTTCTTACATGCTTGCTAACCTTTTTTTAAGGCGGGTCTCCACATGACAGGATGTTGGATGGATCTGTGCAGCGTTATGATACATTCTGCTCCGCTGTTAATGTGTTTGTGTGTGAGAGAGAGAGAGAGAGAGAGAGAGAGAGAGAGAGAGAGAGAGAGAGAGAGAGAGAGCTGGCGAATATGCGTTGACACGCAACTCTGCAGTCAAATACAACTTTTCCTTAAATTGTAAAAAACACGGAAATCAATATGTGGCGGTCAGCGCTGATAATGAGTTGGGCTGCCACTAATAAATGCATGGGAAACACTGTACCGGATACTCGGATAAACCTAGCTATTTTAATATAGTATCTAATACAGTCAATGCCGTATTATCCAATAAACAGTATAAACTAACAGAACGGAAGTTAACTTTGGGCCAGCTCATCACCATGGCAACGCGTCTGATGAAAGCGTCTATAAATACTGTTCGTTTTCTCACACAAATCGCTCTATCCGTGTCTTAGGCCATCAATGTGTACTTACATTTACGAGTCATTAAATCATGTTTAATCTGGACTTCTCTGTGCATGCTCTTTGACGTGGTGACCATAGACCTCCATTATATGACTGACAGACAAGAACGGGTTGACCTAAAAATATCAAAATTGAAAATACTGCGGAAACAGACACATAGATCTTGGATGCCCTTGAGGTAAGCTAAAACATACCAAAAATGCATTTCAAAGTGAACTATCCCTTTAAGAGGCGATATTTAAACGGCATGTCATGTTCTGATGTATATGGGTTGGACATACTGAAATGAAAAAATAAAATAAATAATACCATGTTTTTTTATTTGAAATATTTGTCATGCAACACAAAATCTGCCACTTTTTGGTTCGAAACACTAGCACAGAGGATGAGCTTAATGGCTATTTGTGATGAGATGTCTTTTAAGTGCTGCTTCTTTTCCTCTTCCGACCACTTGAGGATTTGACGACTTTAACATCCGACACACTCTCTTACAACTCTGTTGAAATATGAGGACTTATTATTGCAATAACTTGTGAATGTTTTCTTCGGCCTGCCTTCACCTTCAGCTGAGACGAGCTCTAGTGCACACCGAGAGATGTAACGTGATCTCGTGTGTGTTATGCAGTAACGTTTCCCAGCACAGCAGTGAAATCTCATACAGTTTCAATACTCATGTCAATACTCGTATATCCATATTAATCCCACACCATACCAGGATATATCATAGAACATCAGAATATAGCTTTATACCCTGACAGTAACACACACTTGTTTTGTGTCCCCTACAGACTGCAGAACAGCTACACGGCGTCTCAGAGAGCAAACCAAGACCTGGAGGAGAAACTTCACGCCCTGGTAACCTTTACACTCCACTTCCCCTTTGCAAAGCCCTTTATCTTAAACACTGATGTCTTTAATTGCCATTTAATTGTTTCGAGTGCCCTAATGACGCCACGCTCAGTCAGTTTGCCACAAGTATTATGAACCATAATTGAGGAACCTTTTACTTTGCTTCACTCTTCAGGGACTAACAAACAAGTAATGGTATTCCTCATGCCACTCATGCATGCTGAAAGTTCATTTTCCACTGGGAAAATTGTTGTTGGAAAACAAGCATCAGTGATTGTGTTGCTTCGATTCACTCTGAGACAAAAACACCATCATTCTTGCATTGTGATTTAAATTGTTGCAGTCCAGAATGGGATGATTATAGGATCAAAATGAATAAATCGTGCAAACACAATTAGTTTTTGTGCGTATTGCAGTTGCTAATCATTTTGATACTATATTCATCGCATAGTCCTGCTGTGAGTTTTGTTTACTCGCCAAATCTGACTCGCTTTTAACTCTTTTGAATGTCTTTTTGCATCATGCTTTCATAGAGGAGCTGAGATAGGCCAGTGATCCTGCCATGGTTGATCATAGACACTGGCCTCGTTTCTTCCCACTGCTTTCGTTTCATTGCAGTGCAGTTAATGTCACCATGAAAAGTGATTTTTTTATGGAATATTGCACCCAAAAATGAACATTCTGTGATTAATTACACGTTCCAAGACTTCCGTTCATCTTTAGAACACAAAATTAAGATATTTTTGATAGTTTTCTGTTCCACCATAATACGCAACTACCACTTAAACGCATTAAGTTCATAAAGAATCGCAAAACTAATCCATATGCATTGAGTAGTTTAGACCAAATTTTTTTAACAGATTGAATGGTTTGGAAGTAGGGATGGGCATTTTTCAAAAATATATTACATTTGAATATTCGGGGCTCATAAAAATTGAATATTCAAATATTAGTTTATTTAAATGACGTTTAACGAAAAAGACGTTATTTTTTAAGTTATTTTTTTTATGTTTTTTGTCAACATTACTGAACAAGCTTACAATGAGGCAATATACAACAAGCTTACAATTATATAAAGTTTACTTTTAGTTGAAAACATTAAACAGTATGTGTAAACAAAAAATATAAAAAAAACAAAAGCATTATTAAAAGCATGCTCAAGCAGCACGAGCGAAAAAAAGCCTATTAAAGCAGATTGCGCCAGATATCGTACAGAACCTACACACACACACACACACACACACGAGTCAGCGTATGATTATTGTGTTTATTGTTTGACGTTTATGTTGAGAAATACAATAATATCTACATGCAGGGGCGCCGCCAGCACTTTATGCTCGTGAAGAAAGACGCTTTGCTGACGGACGATTCAGAGACACAAAGAGAAAGGCGTTCTAAGTTTCTAACAGCACTTCACGTTTTCTGTTCTTACACCGATCTCCCTCAACGAATCTTAAAGGAAGTATATGTCTCAAGATCATTTTGCTATTAGATAAGTTAACATTTTGGTTCACGCGGGTCCAGCTAGGCTTTTACGCATTTACGGCCAGCAAAGCAACATAGTAAAATTCAAATAGTATTTTATTTTTCGAATAATAATTACAGATCAAATATTCGAAAATTCAAATATTCGTGCACATCCCAAAAATAAATATATTGCGAGTGAGGATATTGGAGGTGGAGATTTATAGCCTTTTCTCACAGCAATTTATATAATTAAACTAGTGCTGTCAAACGCACAGATCCGGCGTCTCGCGCTCGTCATCCACTCAAAACGCAACGTTACTATTTGGCCGGCTCGCAAGCAGAAACGAGTGTGTGCGGCACAAACAACACCTCGCGCTGCCATCTGAAACCCATTCATTTCAATTGCTTGCGCCGCGCGAGGACGTTTTGTTGCTTCTTCGACCAAAGTGCAAGCGGATCTAGCTAGACCGTATAACAAAACAACAGGCACGACGTACACACTCGTTTGGGCTTGCGAGCCGGCTTTGAGTGGATGACGAGCGCAAGACGCCGAAATGGATCAGGATTGCAGGACGCATGCCGTCCTGTTGCAAAAGCATGTGAAAAAAGTACAAAGTTTGCTAGGACAAGACCGTTAAAAAGACAGTTAATTCGCGATAAAAAAAATTAACGCCGTTAAAATGGGTTTGCGTTCACGCCAATAATAACGCGTTAAACTGACAGCCCTAAATTAAACTTATCAATTTGAGGTTAGATCCAGAAAGATTCACCCTTTGTAAAATACAAAAGTCTTTGTTCGGTCTTCGGAGTGGCTACAGAAAAAAGAGACTGCAACCGCCCATGTGAAAACAAGGATGCATATCAGAAAGGACATTACATGTAGTCACGCAACGCTTGCTTACATTGACTACGTTTACATGCAGCCAATAACCCGTTCAAAACCAGGATATTAGCAATAACCCAGTCGCGAACGGCCATGTAAACACTGGCAAAAACACGAATATGCTCATATGCTGGGTTTTAAAAACCGGGATATTATACCTGGAGTACCCTTTTCTAACCCGAATTTTTTGTCATGTAAATGCGTATCGGCATATCCCCATAGTGATTTGTGTTCTGCGCATGTTCTATTCGCAAGGAATCTTGGTCTTTTGAGAAGAGAAACTTCTCGGCGCATACAAAATACTGCCTCGTGCAGTATACTGGAAGTAATCATGGCGAGACACAACACAGCATACTTTTGGAGCGAGGTCAGTAACGTTACCAGCATCAAAGCGCAAACAAAGGTGATCACTATCTGCCCCGAACTATTCATTATCCGCGTGCTGCTGCTGTTGTTGTCTTTGGATACAGGAAGAAGAATCAGAAATGACGCATATTACGTCTTAAGGATGTCCGTAAGTCTAGACGCTAACTGCGTCGTCGTTTACATCGGGATATTGCAATTCCATGTATACAGGAGATACTCTCTCTGCTCACGCATGTAAACGGGTTATTCCTAATGTTTCAGAAACCCGAATAGTGACCTTAACCCGACCATAACCCGAAAATTGGCTGCATGTAAACGTAGTCATTGTTAACATTAACAATTTGAGTTTTGCATGATATGATAACTTATAAGCGATTGTTAGATTCAATCAGCGCGATTTACTGCAATGTCAGAACCAGAACAAAAGTGGATGTTTCTTGCTTGTTCAGATTACATTTTCATACTTCCAAAAAGAATAATCTGATTGTGAATACCAGTATCTGAACACGACAGCCTCACACTCTCCTGAAACATTGTGTTCATCCATGCTGTGCCGTGTCAAGGGTGTTGAAGTACAACTCGTGTAAAGTTGATAATTCCGCGAATGACTGCAATTGCAGATTTCGAACAGAGATGTCGCCATTTTTCCAAAGAGGAAAAAACTACGTACTGCAGCTTTAAGAGAACCGTTATTTGTAGTGTGAAGAACATTTTTCCACTATAAAGAACCCTTTACCTGGAAAGCTTCTATAGACAGCAGGGCTCCAGACTAACTTTTTTCACCTCCGTCCTGGAACCGTCCTAAAAACAATTTGAACCGTCCTAAAGTGAATGTCAACCGTCCCAAATTAAAAATGTTGTTTCTGTACTTTGTTATTATCATCCATAGCTGTTAGTTTACTAAAACAATTCAGATGACTAAAATATAATGGGTTTAGTAAAATTGTAATGCATTAATTTAGAATTTCTCTAAAATTTCCAAACCTACATACTTCCAGAGAAAAAATCTATTATCCAGATAATATGAATGATTTTAAAGTTTGAACATGCAATACAGGTACAGATTTAACTACTGTGACTTAAAAAAAATACCTTAATTTTTGCCAAACAAAATTATTATTTATCTTGCCTGAATGTTTGCGCTCATTGCATTTTTACAATGGGGTAATGTTGTTAAGAACTTACACAACACGAAGCTTGATTTAAATTGTTCAATAAAATTGAAAAAAGTTGCACAAATAAAAACAATAGAATAAAGATACAAATAAAGAGAAAAGTTTTTGAATAGGTCTAACACTATTATTCATAGACAGAAACTGAATAAAGAAATCAAATGGAAAATAACACTGGGTAGTATTTTAGTCCTGAATAAATTAAATACATAGGCTATTAATCCTGATTACTTTAACTTAAAGCTCTCTTTTATTGTTTTGACGACAAAATTAATGACCGACACATACTGTATGTTTGCTGTCACTTTAAGAGCTAGAGCACGGATCCTGTGTTCATTACACTGGCATGCGTTTTATGCTTATTAAAGACAAAACCGACTATGTTTAGACTATTATACTCACAAAGACCGAAATAGACACAGTTTTGCGTGTTAAAGCAATATAATCCGTGAAAAATAACTTTTGTTACTGGCCAGCTGTTCTTGAGGCGGATTTTCTATGAATGCGCGCAGAAAATCATCCCAGAGAGCGCACGAGCACTGATTAGTTTAAAATCGCTTTAATGTTTAAACTGGTAAGACTAAAAAGACGTGCAAATGGTCAACTTCATTCACGATGCACTGCTGGCCCGACTGTGCTGTGAATATTCCGTCATGTCCCGACTCCTGAATGCGAGTGTGTATTATCGCGGCAGCGCTTGATGCTTGCCTTGGCCAACACATTTTGAGAGAAAGAGAAGACGCGGCACCGCTGAACACTCACGCTGTTTGTGAAATTGCGTCTGGTACATAGTTATTAAAAGAATGATTTGATTTTATATTCTGTGTGGATTGCGGGAATATCCCAAATTATAAATAGACCTGTGGGAATGATTATAATTATGCGCAACACCCGCTCCGAAATTCGAGCCCTGTGAACATATACAAAATGTCTTTCGTCCTGTAGGCGTCCTGGAGAATATTTCTGTTCGTCCTAAACACATTCTCATCGTCCCCAGGACGATAGGACGCCGTTAGTCTCGAGCCCTGATAGACAGTAAAGGTTCTTCATGGAACTGTATATTTCAAATAAAAACCTTTATATGAAGCGTATAATACAGTACTTTTTTATATACCAAATGTAAAAAATTAAAGGCTTTAATCAACATTTTTTGATTGACTATTCCTTTAAGTGGATCCTGTTAAATAGACAATGTGTTTATGGATCAGGCATCTTGGTTGCATGATTATTTTCCTATAAAAGCTTTGTTTGGGTGAAAATGTTCTGTGCTTTAGAGCTCTACCAAACACAGACCAAGACCGAGTCATTTTCAGAGAGCAAGGGATAGAGAGAGAGAGAAATGAATAACATCAAAAGCTAAAGATTGAATAAATGCACAAATTTATCCCTAAGCCTCTTTCCCTTCATAGACTATAAAACAATTCCCACTGGATCTTCTAATACATCATAATAACCATCATAAACTGCAGTCGTGGTCCGACAATGTGATTCAATTAGGATGAATGCGATATAAAGATTATTTAAATGTGATTGTGATCTCAGAAAGAGTGCGTCATGTGTTCGGTGAGATGTAATTATTAAAATATCTTTGGAAACTGCTGTTGGATTTCATGTTTTATTTAAGCCATTATGAATCTAAATTTCCCCTTGACTCTGCCCTTTTCTGGTTTCGCTCAAATGAAAGTTTAATCAAACACGCATATATAATAAGTTATTTTAGGAATCTTTGATCTCTCAATGATCTGTAGACTTGAGTAATTCATCACGACTGGAGGAGTGGCGAATGAGGCGCTCGCTCTTAATCATGTCTGATGACTCCGTACGTGTGTGAGGACAGCATTAGCTGACGATGATTTATTTTCCCTTCATTCTGCACGCTGAGATCTCGCATCCATGAGCTCTGTGTAAAGCGTTGTCAATCACAGGTGGAACAGGTGGTGTCCTTCTCCGTAATCTCTCAGGGATTATCCCAGCCGACCTGTTCCACCTCGGCATTCTTCAGCACAGGTGCTCTCAGGACATCAGCTTGTCCCTCCAGATACAGATATATATATTAGTGCTGTCAAATGATTAAAATATTTAATCGTGATTAATCGCATCAATGCCATGGTTAACTCGTGATTAATCGCAATTAATCGCACATTTTTATCTATTCTAAATGTCTCATGATTTTCTTTTTGTTCCATTATTTTTTTTCTCATTTTAATGCTCTTATCAACATGGAAAAAGTGGATCGGCTTGCTTTGTGCAAATGTTTTTAATTAAAAAACAACATTGGCATATACTGTGTTCAATTTCACACTAACATTCTCACTTGGAGCAAATAATCTCTCAATGTAACACTGTCCATCAATAAAAGGGTGAAAGAAATAGGGACGAGGTCCTGATATTGACGAGGGGGTGGAGAATTCACATCAGCTGTGTGTGTGTGTGTGTGTGTGTGTGTGTGTGTGTGTGTGTGTGTGTGTGTGTGTTTGTGCTTGGCCATCATCAAGCAGTATTTCAGACTGGACGTGCTGTGGTGATGATAGCTCAGTTCACAACGACAAAACACACAGATCACTTTGGTCTTGTCAATGGGACCATTTGGCAACTTTTTTAAAAGTAAACTTTCCATTCAGAATCTTATTGGCATCCATTTCGGTGTCTCGCGCTCATCATCCACTCAAAACATAATGTTAACCTACTATAAGGGCCAACTCGCAAGCCCAAAATGTGTGCGCGACGTGTCTGTTGTTGTGTTTCCGGTCTGCGCTTTGGTCGATGAAGCAAAAAAACGTCAAGCCATTGAAATTAATGGGTTTCAGAGCGCAGCGCGTGCATGCCCCGTCCTGTTCCAAAATCATTTGAAAAAAACAACAAAGTTTGCTAGGCCAAAAAGACCAAAAAGCTAAGCCAAAAAGTTAATTGTGCGATTAAAAAATTAACACAGTTAAATGGGTTTGCGTTAATGCCATTAATAACGCGTTTAACTGACAGCCATATATATATATATATATATATATATATACATATACATATACATATACATACACACACTACCGGTCAAAAGTTTAAGATCGGTAAGATTTTTTATGTTTTTAAAAGTAGTCTCTTCTGCTCACCAAGGCTGCAATTTTTTGATAAAAAATACACAAAAACACTGTAATATTTTGAAATATTATGACAATTTAAAATTACTTTTTCATGTTAATATATATTAAAATGTAATTTATTCCTCTGAAAAAAAGCTGAATTTTCAGCACCATTACTCCAGTCTTCAGTGTCACATGATCCTTCACAAATCACTCTAATATGATGATTTTATGATCCAAAAACATGTATGATTATTATTCATGTTAAACAGTTTTTTACATTTTTATTTCAGGATTCTTTGATGAATAGAAGTAATAATTTCTTATTTATTGATTCTGTAGTGTTACAGTTTTTTTAATATTTCTATTTAGCTTTAATTTTATTTTTTATTTCAGTTTTAGTTAGGAGTAATACTTTTAGTACTTCAACAATTTTATTTATATGCCAAGGCAACATTTCTCAATTTTAAGTTTAATTTCCTTCAAATATATTTTATTTTGTGTTATTTTAGCTTTATTTCAATTACAGGATAATAATTGATAACTGATGACAACATGTTGATTTAGTGTGCATATATAATATGTCTTTCACATGGATAATTTCTATCTTTTTCCTTTTTCTTGTCTGTACTAGTCTTTCTCCCATTTAAACACCATCTTTTATTTGCAGACATACAGGTTAATAACAGTACAAGAATAAACACAATATTAAATCTTTCTCTTCCTTTCTTTCCTCCTTTCCTCTCCCCTCATGCTGCATTGTGACTTGGGTATTTCACCACCATCATCTTCATCATCTTCATCATCAGGCTGCCATCAGTCAAACTTGGGTCTATGCAGTTGCGTTCTCATTCTTTCTATTTATCCATTTCCTTCTGTCTGTCCCTGTTCTCTTTCCCATGATTCATTGCATCTCTTTCCTATGTCCTTCTCCTTTCTCCTGCTGTAGATGGCTGGATTTAGATGTGGCCATGTGCATGTGGGCAGGGGGATTCTGGGATACATGCAGCAGTCCAAATGTTTAACTCAGTGGTTAAAATGCACAGCACAACTTGGAGATCACTGTAAGAAAAGCTGCAAAATATGCTAAAATATCAGTGCATTATAAATAATGTTCAGCCGGAGGGAAAGGCTGTTTGTGTCTTCTGTAAGGCCAGTGGTGAAGCATTCTGTGACGGTAACCACACACTTCTTCAGCCTTGTGGACACCGGAAGTGTTTTTCTGTTCATTTTCTCCTCAGTCGTTTAAAGAAACAACAGTAACAAAATGTAGGCTTTGACCAAACCACCCAGCTCCTAACTATGGAAACTTGTTTCTGGCACTGAATAAATAATAATAATAATAATAATAATATATAAATAGATATAAATATATATAAAAGATATAAAGTCCCAATTGTGAGAAATAAAGTCCCAGTTGTGAGAAATAAAGTTGCAGTTGTGAGATATAAAGTCGCAGTTGTGAGAAATAAAGTCGCAGTTCTGAGAAATAAAGTCGCAGTTCTGAGAAATAAGTCGCAGTTCTGAGAAATAAAGTCGCAGTTCTGAGAAATAAAGTCGCAATTGTGAGATATAACATCACAATTGTGAGAAATAGTCGCAATTGTGAGATATAAAGTCGCAATTGTGAGAAATAGTCGCAATTCTGAGAAATAGTCACAATTGTGAGATATAAAGTCACAATTCTGAGAAATGAAGTCGCAATTGTGAGATATAAAGTCGCAGTTGTGAGAAATAAAGTCGCAATTGTGAGAAATAGTCATAATTCTATAAAATAGTCGCAATTATGAGAAATAAAGTCGCAGTTCTCTGAGAAATAAAGTTGCAATTGTGAGAAATAGTCGTAGTTTTGATAAATAGTCGCAATTGTGATAAATATTTGTAATTCTATAAAATAGTCGCAATTGTGAGATATAAAGTTGCAGTTCTCTGAGTAATAAAGATGCAATTGTGAGGAATAGTCTCAGTTCTGATAAATAAAGTCGCAATTGTGAGATATGCAGTAGCAATTTTGAGATATAAAGTCGCAAGTTGCATGAAGAAATAAAGTTGCAATTGCGAAATATAAAGTCGCAATTGCTGAGAAATAGTCGTAATTCTGAGAAATAAGGTTGCAATTGTGAGTCGCAATTGTGAGATATAAAGTCGCAGTTCTGAGAAATAGTCGCAATTGTGAGATATAAAGTCGCAATTGTGAGATATAAAGTCGCAGTTCTGAGAAATAGTCCCAATTGTGAGATATAAGTCACAATTGTGAGAAATAGTTGCAATTGTGAGATAAAGTCGCAATTGTGAGAAATAGTCGTAATTCTGAGAAATAAGTCGCAATTGTGAGATATTAAGTCGCAATTCTGAGAAATAAAGTCGCAATTGCGAGATATAAAGTCGCAATTGTGAGAAATATAGTCGCAATTGTGAGAAATAGTTGTAATTCTATAAAATAGTCACAATTGTGAGATATAATGTCGCAGTTCTCTAAAGAAATAAAGTTGCAATTGTCGCAATTGTGAGATATAAAGTCGCAGTTCTGAGAAATAAAGTTGCAATTGCGAGATATAAAGTCGCAATTGTGAGAAACCGTTGCAATTGTGAGATATAAAGTCACAATTGTGAGATATAAAGTCGCAATTGTGAGAAATAGTTGTAATTCTGAGAAATAAAGTCGCAATTGTGAGATGTAAAGTAGCAATTCTGAGAAAATAGTCACAATTGTGTGATATAAAGTCTGCAATTGTAAGAAAGTCGCAGTTGTGAGAAATAGTCATAATTCTGAAAAATAGTTGCAATTGTGAGATATGTCACAATTCTGAGATATAGAGTCGCAGTTCTGAGAAATAAAGTTGCAATTGTGAGAAATAGTCGTAATTCTGAGATAAGTCGCAATTGTAAGAAATAAGTCGCAATTGTGAGAAGTAGTCATAATTCTGAGAAATAGTCGCAATTGTGAGATATAAAGTCGCAGTGCTGAGAAATAAAGTTGCAATTGTGAGAAATAGTCATAATTCTGAGATAATAGTCACAATTTTGAGAATATAAAGTCGCAGTTCTGAGAAATAAAGTCGCAATTGCGAGGAAAAACATCTTTTATCTCTCATTTCTGACTTTTTTTTCACAATTGCGAGTTTACAGTACATCTTGCAAATCTGACTTTATAACAAATAATTGTGATTTTATATCTCTAAATTTTGACATCTTTTCTCAGAATTGAGATATAAACTCGAAATTTGTGAGTTATCAGGCCAATAATAAGGGGAAAAAAGACTAACTTTTTCCCCCTCAGAATAGTTTATATCTCAATTCTATCACTTTTTATCATTAATTTCTGACTTTATAACACGCAATTGCGATTTATATCTATCAATTCTGACTTTATATCTTGCAAATCTAACTTCATAACACAATTGTGACTATATCACACAATTCTGACTTTATATCTTGCAATTCTGAGAAATAAATTCAGAATTGTGAGATGTATACTTGCAATTGTGAGAAAAAAGTCAGAATTGTGATATAAGTTGCAATTAACTTTTTTATTTTTAATTCTGTGGAGGAAACAAGCTTCCATACCTAACTGAATCACAGCTTTTTTTGAAAAATAAAATAAAATAAAAAGTGGCAGAAAAGAGACACCGATCCATTTGAAACACTCATCCTATAAAAAGGGCTTTATGAAATCACAGATTTTCCCCAGATTCAGTTTTGTTTTATTTTATTTATATATTTTTATTTTTTTCCGTTTAAATTTTTCTGGTTGCTTTTTGAATTTTAGTAATCAAAAGGCATAATTTATATAATGAAACTCATACGGTTTAACAACAGTTTATTAAAAGTTTAACAAAGAATTGCATTTTTAGTCACCTATGAAATTCTGAAATTTCATTCCAAATCCGAAATCTGAAAAAGTTCTAAAATGGTGTTTTCAGATTTTAAATTGTTCTGGATTCTGAATAATTGAATTAATAATAATTTAATGGTTTAATTAAATTGTATTAATCAAAAAGCATGCATAATCAATTAAATTCATAAAACTTTTTTTTCAGAAATGTGTTGTAATCTTTATAATATCTGTAGTGTAGTACATCCCCAGTAATTTGGTAATTAATTTACAGCTTAAATGTGATTTCTGTATGGAGAAAATGAATGGGATTTTTACTTTTGGATCTTTTCTGTTTGCTCACATACATGGGTTGTGAGATGAAACCTTCCTTATTGTAAATTAATAATACTCCTAAATATAATGCAATATTCTCTGAATAGCTACACATGAGAATTTTGCAATTGTGTTTGTCAAAATAACATAATTCAAAATAAATTAGAAGTAACCCATGTCTTTGCTTACTGTAGGCTGTACCAAACATGCATATTATATTAAACACGCATATATTTCCTAAACAAGGGTTGTTTTAGTCAATTAAAAGCTCTCTGTTGACACTTTGTTGGCATTTTGACCACTTGACTACAGCTTTGGATGGTGTGAATGCAGCTGTTAAACTGATAACACACTCTCTGTCCCTGTCTCCTGTTAGTCTGTCAGATGTGCTGTGCTTTAGACTGGCTGCTTCATTGCCTTAGTTACTCGTAGACTGCATCACGCTGAAAGGCTTCCCTCAACTCTCTTTTATTGGTCCACATTGTCCGCTTCCGTCAAATGGTGACTATAAAGATAATTGCTTTGTTATGAACATGCCGAGCTCCCGATTAAGGGTCACAGTTTCTCTCCACTTTTCCTCAGTGTCTCTGTCTCCACTTAAAGCAAGAGCCGACAGGACTGAAGTGTGTCTTAAGTAGAAAAGCTTCTGCTAAGTATGTCCTCTTTAAAGTTCTCTGAAGAGCTTTTGTTCAGTCGTTTTAGCACAAAGACATTTGTGACTTTGCCATCACAGCAGGAGTGTAGTGTCCTCAGACAACACTCATGCCTCAGTTAGACGAACACTGAAGACATTTTAGGTGTGTAAATGTACATTGTCATCAGAGTCGGACGGCCCACAAGTCCCTTCACCGGCTGTCTGGTGCATGTTGAAAGTACATTCTCGTTCCTGCAAGCTCGATGATGTTATTCTTTCCGTGAAACGAAAATAATCTCCGAGCTGAGCCACAGTGCCAAACCGCTATTTATGCTTTTGAATTTCATAAGAAAATGGGCAATTTGAAAGACTTTATTTAGTATCAGTAGCAACAAAGCACAAAGATTACTGCGATCATTGGTGCTCTTCTCTTGTGCCCCATATTGGGAAAAAAATGGACTGCATTTATATAGCGTTTTCACAGACCCAAAGTCTGGGTTGGGTGTCTTGCTCATGGACACCTCGACACTTGGTCAGGTGGAACCGGGATTGAACCACCAACCTTTTGGTTTGTAGACAACCTACAAAAACCTAAAAAAAAAAGAGAATTATTTAGTGTTTAACGGCTTATAATTATTTAACTAACGGCTACCAGAGTTCATCACGCCCACTCTAGTCAGTGCTTGCGTTTACGCCAACCGCTTCGCAGCGTTTCAGAAACATCCCAGAAGCGGCTCTCCGTACCGCTTCACAAGATAGGTGCTAAGTCTATTTTTGACGGACGCTGCGTCCAAGCCGCACCGTAAATACAAAATAAAGGTAAAAAATCCTATTTTTTAAATAAACACCCTGTAAGGACTCCCAATTGTATTGCACACCAATATATCCTAGGTAGAAGCCATAGACTGTGAGGTAGAAACCCCAAAATCAAGAAAAACCACATCGGACTGGTAAATCGCATGGTCTCGCTTTGCTTCTGAAATGCTTCTGGTGTGAGTTGGCACCGCGTGGAGGATTGAATAAAATTGTGTCCTAGCCGTAATGCGCTGCAGACATGTTCTTGTTTATTGGCTAAGCCCCCCTAATCCACGCTGGGCCTGGGAGTATTTGAAGTTGTTTTTTTAAGTCTAAAGCCTCGTTTCCACCGCAATTACCTGGAACTATTTGTCCCAGGAACTTTTTTTCATAGGAACTTTTTTTTGCCCCAGAACAGTTGCTTTCTGTGTTAACACCACGGACTAAAGTAACGGGAAGATTAGTCTGGTGACGTTGAACTGCGTGCGACTGATCCTCCCAGTCTGCGCGTTTGTTTTGAGGGTTTTTTTTTTTGAGTGCGTTTTGAGTTTTACGTATGGAGGAGATTCAAGCTTTTGTGTGTGTGATCTATTGGTTTACTAACAGAGGTAATTAAAGTCCCTGTAAAGTCAATTCTACAAAAAAGTTCTCAACACATTATAAATGTTACATATGTATTGCTAAAACATATTACAACGTCTGTGAACTGTGAAGTACTGAAATGTGCAGTTAGACCGTTAAACAGTTTTTCACCATTGCAATTTTACGGATTAATTGGGCGAGGCTAAAACAGGGCTCCGTGACGCACTGCAGCCCATGAGCTCCTGGACACACCCCTATTTGATGACGCACAGAGTCTGATCTCTCCCCTTACACACAATAACATTCACCGCTCAATCGCGAGTGACTGTCAGTACTATTAGTTACTACAGCTGAGCCTACAGTTTTCTAGCTAGCTATGCCTTCAAAACGGACATGCATGGGCTACTACCTGGATGCGATCATGTACAAAACAGATCGGTATCTTCATTTAAATTCCCTTAAAAACGATCACATCAAGAAGAGGTTTTTAGAGAGCCTATACCTGATGAAGAGCTGAGGATCACCGCCAACACCCGCCTCTGTAGAGATCGTTTTACACTGGATCGTTTTATAAACTTTCCTCAGAGACAACTGGGATTCACTGATAATTCACTGATAATCCGCTGTTACTGGTGAACGAGGCCGAAACGACTGATCTCCCGCCTCAGTGTTCATCCTCCCGTCTCCAAAAGCTAATCAGCTAATATCACCGTCAACAGCTTTCACACGAGTGGGCGTGGTTTCCACGCAGCCAGCGGACACGCCCCCAGCGTTTGAGAACAGAGATAACTGCTAATTTTTTCATGATTTTGATAGCTTATTTTATGTACTTGCCGGCTTTTTTTATCATTCAAATTTGGCTGGGTGGCTAATAACACATTTTTCTGTGGTGTGACAAACTCAGAACACATACTTAATTTTGACTTTACAGGGACTTTAACAAAATGGCAGAAAAGAGACGAGCACTAATACTAAAGCGTATTCAGAAAGCTCGTAATGCTAGATATAAAAGTAGACAACGTTTGTTATCAGCTATAGCGGACATTGACCGTGAGATGGATCGGGCTGAAATAACAAGATTGGTAAGAACCAAGAAGCTCAACCAATCAGCATGTTCAGCGCACAAGTCCCACCCCTGAAAGTTCCTGAACTCTGAAAAAGTACTGACTCGCCAGCAGGGACATTCTTGGGGGTAATCTTTAACCCGGAACTTCACTTAGACACTGGTTCCTGCGATGTAAACATACCGAGTACCACCCTTAAAGTTCCTAGTTCCTGGGGAAGTTCCTGCGGTGGAAACCTGGCTTAAAGGAAGGCAGTACTGTAGAAACTACCTCAGGGAGGACTGAAGAGAAAAATGAACCTAGCATTGGGGATTTATTGCTTTTTCCTGTTGGACCGAACTCGTATTGAACCGTGACCCCAAAACCAAAGTACGTACCGAACCGCTGACTTCTGTGTATCCGATACACCCCTAATATATACACAATATAGCATAGGAGACAAAACAAACCTTAAAGGGCTAGTTCAGCCAAATGGAAGTCAGTGGAGTCCATCAACTGTTTAGTTACGAACATTGTACAAAAATGGTTCAACATTGTTTTGTAAAAAAAAACTAGCTTGTGTTTGGAAGCAAAAGTTGTTTTTGCAAAGATAGACAAAATTGGACAGAAATATCGGCGACTAAGAGGAGACGACACGACGAAGAGACTGTGATGCTTATTTCCCATGAGATCCAGCAAAGTGATTATGACTCCTTGTCTGAGTTTTCTCATGGGATGCGCCTGATTCCCGGGCTCTTTGGATGACTTTTTCTTTGCAGCCGGTGCCGTGTCAGCAATGATATTAGGACTGAAGGAAAAGTTGTTTTGTTTTACCAAAAGGCTAAAATGGCCACTTTTTACCACTGTTTTATAAGAAAGACGTTTAACCTCACATGAGACCTTTTACATTTAAGTTTACACGAATGTCCTTTTTCTCCTTACAGCTCCGGAAAGTGGAAAGAGACAAGAAAACCATGGATCAAGAGATAGTGGAGCTCACAAATAAACTCGTGGACGCCAAAAATACTATCGACAAGCTGGAGGAACTGAACGACGTCAGTGTCGGAACTTTGTGTGTGTTTGTGTTTGAGGCTAGAGTTTTCAGAGCTGGGATTGATAACTACTGGAGCTGAAAATTGAAAGTTGCATGAGGAGGATCTGCACTGAGTTTTCACTGAAGATTACAGAAATGATGTCTGGCTCATGAAGCTTCACTGGGGAACACGAGTCTCCTGCACATACACACCACCACTCATCCACTATACACCAGAAAAGCATTTTTACATCAAACACTGCCTGTTTTAAATACGATCTATGGCACTGGTTGTATGGGAAAGCCTAAATTATATAAACACTCTTAGGCCGTGTGTCCACCGCTAGATGCTCTGCTGAAGACGCTGTGCTTTGGGCGCTTGAGAGCGTTTTGGCAGCGCAGCGTTTTTCCGCTGAGATGCACAGTTTACTTGGAACTGATTTCGCAGATAATTTGTTTCATACTAAAAATAAATTTTTCATCCATGTTGTTTGGTTAGCTCTGCTGGTTGATGTCGGAAGGACAGAAAGAATGTTGTGACAGTTGGTTGGTGTGGTGTTAGTCCCGCCCCTCCTCCTACTGTCCTCCCACATTTTTCAACTCTCACGACCAGTAGAGAGCGATGGGCGCTCGGCGCTTCAGTGTGAAAAAAACGCTCAGCGCCTCGTTAACGCTCATGGTGTTTAAAAAAAACACGCCGTGTGTTTAGTGTTCGTTTTGGGCCGTGTGTCTACCAAAGCCTTTTTCCACGCGCCTGGCATATGTTTTCAATTGTTTTAAATGGGAGCGCTGCATTTTTTAAAAGCAATGAGCGTAACGAGGCGCTTAGCGTTTTTTTTTTTTCATGCTGAAGCGCGAGCACCCAGTGTTTTTTACTGGTCGTCGAGAGCTGAAAAATTTTCAACTTTGGATAAAACGCAGCACTCATCACTGGCACTCTTTACCCAGCCGTCCAATCACAGTGGAGGAGGGGCGGGGCTAATACCACACCGACCAACTGTCACAACATTCTTTCTGTACAACGACATCAACCAGCAGAGCTAACCGAACAACATTGACATTTTTTTAGTATGAAACAAATTATCTCCAAAATCAGTTACAAATGAACTGTGCTGCGGATATTCTGTATCATAGCAACAAAACGTCTCAACGAAAAAACACTGCGCTGCCAAAACGCTCTCAAGTGCCTAAAGCACGCCGTCTTCAGCAGAGCGTCTGGCATTTTTGGCTGGCTAAAAACACTTTGGCGGACACACGGCCTTACCGACCAGGACAAAACGGTCAGTGCTTCAGTGTAAGAAAACAAACAATCGAAAACGTGCGCCAGGAAAACGCTTCGGTGGACACACGGCCTTACTTGTACGTTCACACCGCCACCAACAAAGAAGCTCTGGCCGCCTTGTCAAGGATGCTTGTCAAAAAGTACGGGGAAGCTTGTTGACGCAATTTGAAAGCTCTCACCGGAGAATAAAAGTGTCGCAACATGAAATGTAATAAACAGAAAAAAAGCAATACATTGAAGAAACTTTTTATAATGCCAGCATTTTTCTTACCGTTTTGGTCACGTTTGGACAGGAAAAAAAGAAGCTATAATAATTATTATTATTGTGGTCAAATCGGGGTCAGCTGTGAGCAAATGAATTGTATTCCCCTTTTTTAAAAAAGAGAGTTCGTAAAATATCTCAAATAAAAGTTGTGCTCATGCGGCTCCTATAAGCAAACAATGTGATGTCACTAATGATAGGAAACCTGTAGTTAACTCAGCAACGGCGATTATTAGCTTCTCTTCCATTTTCTCTGAACTAATGCTTTGGTAGGAACGAAAGTGTACATTGTATGTTTCTCCAGAATCAGCCAGCGCGAAGGACGTCTATATTCCGATTGGTTGCCGTTTTGCCGCTTAACCGTCACAGCTCATTACCATACACTGAACGTCACAGCTCATTACCATACATGAACCGCGTCACAGCTCATTTCCATAAAGTTGAGCTTCTTTTAACTTTCTGATTGACGTTCAAAACGCGACACCGATGGATTTGACGCTCCTTGCAGCTGAGAAAAGCCAACTTCCATTGAAAATGAATGACTTCCGGACACTTTGGAAGCTCAAGTTGGCGGCGTGTGAACGTACAGTTAGCATTCAAGCAATTGACTCCGGACTGTGAATTAGTAGACAGTGGGTTTTTAAGATAGTAACTCCATGAGGAATAACAAAGCATGTACAGGAGTTCTGAAATGGCGTTATTCACAGCCGGGAACTAATTATAGCACTGAAGAAACTGATATCCGTCTGTTTGTGGTGTTTGAACAGAGCGCTTCATCTTCTTATACAGAGAGAGCACACATCAATCACAGCTCATTCCTCGGGAGAACTTCTTTCCCCCTTAATAACTTTTTTAGTTATAAATCCTGAAGACTGTGACTTTGTCTGCCATTTTTCCTTGTTATAGACCTTATGTAGCCCCGCCCCTTTTCAGTGCTGCGCTCGTTGTCTTTTGCCTTCCAGTCTGTATTTTGACAGCGATCTTGCATAGGTATGAATGAACTGCTCGTAAAAAATTTCCCGGTCGACATTTGTTAAGACATCTGCTTTACAATGCTTATGATAAACATTACAATGCTCATGATAACTTTTGTTAACTCTACAATAAGTCAATCCACTTCACCAGCTAATTGGCTTTATGCACAGCTGCACTACTTCTGAACTTCAGCCAGATCCTTGTTTCCTGTTTGCCATTACTGGACAAATTGATTAATTCAGGTGTGCCTGACCTCAGTAGTCACGGCAACAATAATCAGACACACCTGAATTAATCAAGTTTGTCCAATAATGGCTGACAGGAAACAAGGAGCTGGCTGAAGTTCAGGAAGTAGTGCAGCTGTGCATAAAGCCAATTATCCTCGACAGCGATGCCATAGAAATATACAGAGCGACCGCGAAACCGGAAGTTCAAAGACAATATTCTAAAGATGATGGCGCCCACGTTTCTCTGGTGCATAAGGTCTATACTTGCAAATTTTCAGTGAAAGGTTTTGGAGTGAACTACTCATTATTATTATTATTTATTCATTTATTTCTCTACGTGTTAGAGAAGTGGTTCTCAACCATAGGGGCTCGGAAAACTTTCAGTGGATCCTTGAAAGAAAAAAACGTATTTTAATTGACCCTTCGAATTCACTTGTTGTTTCCTTTGAAAATGCACAAACCAGTGTTCCCATAGTCTATGGAAGACCATAATATACGAGATGGCCTAAGACCTGGAAAAGTCATCTTTATAGCTATTATTTTATTCTTTTACAATATATATGAATCTATTAATCACTAGTTATGCCTAGCTTTATTGTGAATAAATTGACTAAAAAATATTTATTTAAATCATTATCCAATTAATCACCAACAACTGGAAGATTCGTTATGTTTTTGCAGTGCCCACAGATTAAAAATAAGTTTTAAAAACCCAACTAACACTAAAACTAAACTAAGAGGCCTTTAATATTGTTGTCCTAAAGGTTGAGAACCACCGTGGTCACGTAATAATGAAGTCACACCAGTGAGAAAAAATGCTAAATGATGAATCTCTTACATTGACACACTGTTGGCTGCTTTTCCTTCTATCCAGTCCAATCTCGTATGCAAGTGTTTGTTTTTAGATTTGTCAAATAGATTTGTAATGATCTTGTGAAACATACATCCATTTTAAGGAAAGTGTCATTCCAAAAAAAGTTGACTTTGATGACTTTCTTTATTTGATGTGTCTCATATGTTTCCCTGACACTTTCTCGTATCCATTGTGTGTCCTCATGCAGGAACGCTATCGGCAGGATTGTAATTTGGCTGTCCAGCTGTTGAAGTGCAATAAATCGCATTTCAGGAACCACAAGTTTGCTGATGTAAGTAATAAGATCTGTTCCTCATAAGAACACATCCCCTCCCACGTTTTAAGGAATCGTTCACCAAAAATTTACATTTTGTCATTTTACTCATCTCATATCGTTTGATTGTTGTAAACAGTGCTGCTATTGCGACAGCTTTGTTTGCGAATAAGCATCCAAGTGTACATGGACAATAATACACTGCTAAGTATCAAAAATGATATGTAAATATGATTTCTGAGTAAGATTATTGTAGATTTGAGAATCACTTATTGTTGAATCATGGTAGCAATGCCAGTTATTTTGCCAAGAGCTCTCTCATTTATTATGTTTTATACATGCGTCAAACATATGAGAGAAACAGGCATAGAAGAATAAGGCTACAGTCTTCGTTACAGATTTCTCTGTTCCTCATTTCCCTGTCCGGTAACACTTTACATAAAGGGGTGTGTATAAGACTAACATGAGACAACACAACCTGTCATAAACATGACATAGCAGATTAATTATCAAACTTAAGAAACCACCTAGCTTTATTGGTTAACATTACATTAAACTGTCAGGTGGTTGGTTTTGACATTGGCTGTCATGAGGCCATTATAACTTTTAAATGACAAATTCAATTAGTACCACTGTAGTTCAGGTCACAAAGAATATTCATGACTCAGTTATAATGTCCTCATGATAGCCAATGTCAAAGCCAACCACATGACAGTTTAACTTCATTTATGTCAAGTTGTCATGACAAAGACACTGACAGGTTATGATGTATGGGTTTATGTCAAGATGTCATAACAAAGACATCTCAAACAATGTCATATTTGTATTCAAAATGTCATTATTGAGTGAAAGACACTTAATGACAGTTGTCATAAACATGCATAAACCCTACTTCATATTCATGTCATGGTTATGAATGTGTCATGTCAGTCTTATGAACACCCCTTCAAGTAAAGTGTTAAAGGGGAAATGAAGCAGTGAATCAAGTTTACATGATTTACAGGATGGATTTCCAATATAATCAACAATTATATAGAAAACATGACAAATGTAAACATTTAGAAGAAAAACGAAAAAACTTTATATCTTTCGCCGCCAGGGCGCTACCATTGTGGAGTATTCTAACATGTGACGTCACAGGGTTGGTTGGCTCAGGCTCTGGGCAGTGAATATCCATACACACTCAAAAAAATTATATGTTGGCTTTAATTAATTTTAATTTGTCAACAGGTTCCACATAACTGGATTACGTTAAACAAACATAATTTGTTCATGTAACTTCAACATAATAGAATTATGTAATTTTAAATTACCCAATTTAAGTAGTCTCAACGTGAATTTTTAAAGGCTTCCTGACATGATTCAAAGGCATTTTATTATATTCATTCATCCATTTATATTTCATTTGATTCAGTGACATTTAATTAAATTGATAGACTTTAGCTAGCTATTTGCTAGCAGAAGCACATATTAGCATCTTGAATGCTAAGATTTACATGCTCCTTCATTCAAAGCAATTGAAAATAATGAAATCAGTCGACAGCCAAACAAAATGCTCCACTCTTCTCCACAATGGTAACCCACTGTAATTTAAATGGTTTAATAATTCCAATATAATTTAACATTAAACACTATTACACACTATCAAGTCTTCCCCTTTTCTAAATTTCTCAAAAAAACATAAAATAACACTTAATTTTAACATTTATTCTCTCTTAATTCAACCATATGCAAAGCATGCTGGGAACTAAAAGCACTGCCCAGTTTCAGTTAAGGCAACACAAATCAATCATGTAATCCAACACAAACGGATTAAGTAAACTTAAGTTGTTCGTAGATTTAAGCAGATTGAACACAATAAAATTAAGTTCGGGCAAAATGGCAGTCGGCTCGCACTATACTGCCACCCTCTGGATGTACACTTTTTTTACTTAACATAAATGGTTTGTGTTTAGACAACACATTAGGATTTTGTACTGTTAAGTTGAGACACAATTACATAGACCTTAATAGAAAAAAACATGTAAAGTAAAAAAACACAATTATTATAAGTAAACTATATATAAATATATTATGTAAAGTGCACAACCTCCCTAGTTAATTTTTTTTGAGTGCACAGTAAGTGTATATCGTGACATTAAACTGTTAACACCAGTGCTTTGACCGCGAACGACTAATGTTAGGTAGTCATTAGACAAAAAGACGACGTCTAATGTTATATGTTGACAAACTGCACATATAAACATTGTTCGCGATGTCTGCCATCATATTCCCGTCTCGTCAACAACATGGCATGCAAGTTACGTTGCTATAGAACAGCCAGTGGTGGTTTGGGGCGAAGAGCGGGTTTGCAACGCCACCAGGTGTCAGTTGTACTGCGATGCCTACCGTGTCAGAGTCCATCTGCTGTCAAGAGGTTGATCTTGAGCATGTATTGCGTGGTCAATTCTGCATCACCGGACACGTCTACTATGCTGTGCCGTGAGGTAAGCTATGCTGCGTTCCAGGCAACCTGTAACTCGTGTTTTACAACTCGTAACTGGGACTACATCGTTCCAGGCAACCTGTGTTTTTCCAACCTTATACCCGTGAAAGGAACTGGAACGAACAGTCAAACCCGTGACTTCCCACCCGTAAATTCGTACTAGATCGATGTACTCCCAGTTACGAGTTGAAAAAAAAACACGGGTTACAGGTTGCCTGGAACGCGGCATTAGACGTGTTGGAAGCGGTGATGCTTTCCCTGAAGGATGTCAGAGCAGAGACACTTTTTCCTAGTACATGTAGGCTGTAGAGCTACTAGCACTACCAGTAGGGTTGGGTATCGTTTGAATTTGAACGATTCCGATTCCTTGTTTCGATTCCAGTTCCTAACGATTCTCGATTCCGATTCTTTTAAGAGGCAGGGTCAAAAAAGTTTAGCTAACCTTGCTAACCAACGGTCTTTCTGAAGGAAATACTCCTTTTGTCACAAATGTTGCATTTTGCCGAGATTTCGTTATTTTAGAAAAGTGAAGCCACACTTTGGAGCGCCGACGTAGCTACCCATGTTCGACTTGCGCACGGTTATGCCAACACCTCCGGTAGACGCTTCTTCATTGGTGTTGTTCAGCGGTTTCTTCTTCCAGTCGGCAGACTGTGAACATTGAAACTAGGAATCGAAATTTTAACTTTTGAACGATTTCCGGGAAAAACTAAAAGTTAGTCCTGGTTCCAATCGATACTTGATTCTCGATACCCAACCCTAACTACCAGTGCGAAAATATGGACGTTTCATTTACCCTTTAACAAACACATGCTAACTTACATGTTCTTGGCGAGATGGGAATATGATGGCAGACATTGCGAACAATGTTTCTATGTGCAGTTTGTCAACATATAACATTAGACGTCGTCTTTTGTCTAATGACTGTACCTAACATTAGTCGTTCACGGTCAAAATACTGGTGTAAACACAGTTTGATGTCACGATTCTCACTGCCCAGAGCCTGTTAAACTTGAGCCAACCAACCCTGTGACGTCACATGTTAGAATACTCCACAATGGCGACGCCCTGGTGGCGAAAGATATAAAGTTTTTTCTTTTTCTTCTAAATGTCTACATTTGTCATGTTTCTTATATAATTGTTGATTATGTTGGAGATACATCTTGTAAATCATGTAAACATGACTCACTGCTTCATTTCCCCTCTCTCTCTCCTCTCACCCCATTATACCAGCTGTATTGGTTTCTCTGCGCTTCTCCTTCCTCTCATGCCTTTGTTTCTCTGAGTCACTATAGTAAGGATGGAGCTTACATACACCACTGAGGGACTTAGTTACAACTTCCTTGTAAGGCAAAACATGTTGCTTATGTTTAAAATGGAATGTATACCTCATGCTTACACATGGCACAATCCACTTTCCACATTAAGAAACTGTATACATTAGTGGCACATTTGCATTGCATCAGTTTCCTTTTCATCATCAGTGGAACATCTCTGCTCAGTGATCATGTTACAGTGCACACAAACTATCATCAGCGCACGTGCTCTGACTTCACAAAATACATTATGGAATTGAATAAAGAAAATAATACTGAAAATAACATTTTTAGTCTTCAATTACAACAAAATACTGTCACTTTCAGTCTATTCCACACACAAAGCTATAATATGGCTTCAGGAAGACTGGGAATATGATTTATATTGTTTTTTTTTTAGTTTGGCAGTATAAAACACCATCCTCTTTCATTCTATGTAAAAGATCAGCTCAGACTTTCTGCTACACACCTTTTTCGGAAGAAAGAAAATCAAACTGATTTTGAAATGACATGAGGAGTAAATGATGACATAATTTTCATTTTTGTCTACCACTACCCCTTCCGCAGAGGACTTGTCGTAGGCTGAATGTGTTTTACACTCCACAGTGACACTCGTGGATGGTGGTGTGTGAGCAAGAGAGAGAGAGTGCACGATTGCCCAGTGACTTTTTTGTTATGGACATGGACCTTCTGATTTTACAGACTGGGATCAGAGAGGAGTAGTCAGAGAGAGAGAGAGAGACCAAGAGAATAGAGGATCTAAAAAAGCCATGTCTGCGTGATGTGCTTTATTGCAGCGTTTAGCATGAAGAGTGTGTGTTAGGGCAGTCGTGCTGCGACACACAGATGGTCTTTGGATACGGATGGTCTCGCTGGCAGAGTAAAGACACCGTATTGACGAGTTGCCAGACTCCAGACACATCCGTCTGTTTGGCCTTTGTGTCTGTCCGTGAGGGAAAGTGGGCCAGATTTCAGGCTGATGGACAGCCCTGTGTGTATGAGAACAGAGAGGTATGATGAGACAGCTTGACCTCATGGGTATTGAACACATCAGGACATTATCACCTGCAGCCTGCTCTCTACATTACACGCATCTATCACTCTGTCTGTCCTTGTTGATCTGTATGGCAAACAACATTATAGTCTGTGGCTGGGGATGGACTTACAAGTGACTGGTAGTCATCACACTTTTTTCTTCTAAACTGGTCAGATCTTCTGTACAGTCAGTTACATAAAAAGATTTGTCTAATTTGAATCAAAAAGTCAAGTCACCTTAATATAATTTTTAGCGCTTTTTACAATACAGTTTCAAAGCAGCTTTACAGTAGAAAATATTGCAACGAAGTTTGTTTCTGCTGAAGAAAATACAAGCAGAATAATAAATAGAAGAAAATAGCATCATAGTTCAGATTAAGTAAGTTTAGTGATGGTTATGTATATATATATATTAGGGGTGTACACACAAATCACGGTTAGGTACGTACCTCGACTTTGAGTCACGGTTCGGTACGTTTTCGATACAGCAAAAAGAAAGAAATGCCAGAGAAATTTCCTATTTGTTTAAAGAAAACATATTTTTAAATAAGTGTGAGTTTTCCTAGATCTTGAAACTTTTAGGTTTATAAATGGGGGTCATCTTTGAAGGATGAACAAGTAATGTTTTGGTCATCACATTAAAAATAACATTAAAATATATATTTATTTATAATATTTGAATTTTGAAGTGCTGGAAAAAGATGTGAAGTACTTGAAAGCATTTCACCATTCCAGCCAAACTGGTTCCAGTTAGTGTTACTATATTAAATCCATGGTGAATGTTGCTGGTCTGAGGACGTAAAATATTACTAGTTCATTCACGGCACAATGTTTCTCCTGGTTTCCATGACAGCGCTGTTTGATCTAATAGAGATCTACGGTTAATAACAGAGAAATGTGAATGCATCTCACTAGATCTCGCAGCGATGTTATTCCCTCAGTGGCGAATTCAAATGTTTCTCTGCTTTCATTACGCTTGCCATTTGATGTTGCGCAACGTTGTGTTGGCCGCGCCAGCACGAATTTTGCCGGCAGGAAAAATGGTCCAAGCAACCGTTCGGTGTATGCGTACCGAACCGGAAGTACACCCCTAATATATATATATATATATATATATATATATACTGTATTATATATATATATATATATATATATATATATATATATATATATATATATATATATATATATTGCTTTTCATTCATTACTTAAAGCTCATTTAAAGTTATTTGATACCACATCAAAAACTACTAGCCTAACTAATAAAGTTCATACATTTTTTAAAACAATTCAGACAGACAAGAACGAGTTGACCTAAAAATATCAAAATTGAAACTACTGTGGAAACAAAGACACCTACATCTTGGATGCCCATGAGGTAAGCTAAAATATATCAAAAATTTATTTCAAAGTGAACTATGCCTTTAAATAATAGTCACCCTTTTTTAGTCTTTTCTAAACTAGTTTAAATATTCAAACAGAAGCCTCTAGATTTAAAGTTTTATGGAGATTGTGAGAATCTCTTTCAATTTACATTTGTCCAAACTTAGGTTATCCGGATTGAGTGTAGATCTTCCTCCTTGCCAGCAATAATTCACAAGGGATCTGTCCTGAACAGTTTGTGAAAACTGATTGAATTGACATCATTGTGATCCCTCTATGGGAATTATAGGGATGACGTGAATTCACTGGGACCCGTGGTATTTTTAGAGGATATTTGATTCACTGTCCAGATGATAGTCTTGCCCTGCTCTCATGAACTCTGTCATTCATTGCTCTGCAAGCAGAGACGACAGACTGGTTATTTTTAGACTCAACTGAGGCTAAGCCATAACCTGTTTTTATTCTGGTACTTCTAACGTAAAGCTACTGTTTTAAAGCATCCACTTGTAAATTCTCCAAATGAATGTCAAAATGATCTGCACTACATTGCATCAAACAGGCCACTTGTGTATTCTCTCTCAGCTTTAGAAGTGCTCTGAGAGCCATTATGCGTCGGTCCAGTGCTGGCAGACTGAGAGTTATAATAGTAGCTCTCATGTAGAAAATCTCTATCTTTAGCTAAAGATGGAAATTATGCACAGTAATTTGCATACAGTCTTTAAGTGTAGGTCACTGCAAAAATGTGAAGAATTGTGGCTTCTCTTTGTTAGGATAACTTAGGCAGATTAACTAACATCTTCTAACTAACTAGCCAAAATTTGGGCCAATATGATAACCGATAATTATATTTGAAAGTTGATTACCGATACATTGGCCGATTAATCTTAAATCCAAATTTGTATATATAAATTCAGAGCCTGAATACAAACAGGTCCCAAGCACACAATTATTATGTTCTGATTATAATTTAATGTTGCCTATATGACAGACTTGAGTTTTGATCATATATCGGCCAATCGATACATGTGATCGAATATATCGTGCATTCCTAGTTTAGTGTGTTTTAGGCAGCTGAGCTTTTGTATAAGTCTTATGCAGTCAGACTTTTGTCTTACAGGGATAAAGTTCAGTCCATTCTGAAGATTTTTCTGGCTAAGATTGACCGGTCTGTAAAGATACCAGAGTTTGTCCTGATTTTCTGTGGGTGAAGGAATTTGTTTTGCGTTTTGTTTAGCACTTTGTGTAACATCTGACTTTCCCACACGAGCATGTGACGCTTCATTGGTCATGGGATACACATGCGCTCTGCCCCCTGGGACAATTGATTTAGGGAGTGTCATGTAGATTTCTAAGCTAGAAGGCCATGAAGGGGTCATGCTTGGAAGTGGGGTCTGGACAGATCAATTCTCCCGTGCCCTCACACTCAATGGAAGTAAGGGTTTTGGGGGAATTTGCCGCCTCACAGGATCGTCACAGCGTAAAGCTGAGCAGGGCTGTGTGATCACTGATTTTCCCTGCCTTTTTTTCCCCTACAAATCAATGACCTAGCCTGGCTTCGTTAAATCGTTCCACACTACAGAATAAAATAAAGGCCTCATCGCTGGCCTTTTTTTTCTTTTAGTCTCTCTCTCTTTCTCTCTCTCTCTTTCTCTGTCTGTCTCCCCTCTTCGGTAATAATCTAATTCGAGGTGAGCTTTTTACTCTTTATTCTTCTTTTTCGCATTAGGGTGAGGGCATTTTTTTAAATGAAAAAGGCTTTTTTCTGCTGTTCTTGATCATGACTGAGATGGGGCGGTATGGTAGATAGGCCTCAATGAACACCCAACCGTTGATTGAGTACATCTTATTAAAAAATGCACCTTGCATGAGAGAATTCATCTTCAAAATGTGCTATATGGAAACTATGTAGATCTCAGAGCAACAAATGTGGTCTCTAAAAAATTATTGGACTAAATGAGATTAAAGGCATAGGCCTAGTTCTCCAAGGAAGAAGATTCTCGTCCTTCTGTTATTTCAAAACTATCCCAAACTTACTTTTATTGAGAAACAGACAAAAAGTTGAATGGACTATTTGATAGTACTTTATTGTCCTGTTTGGATCTTGACTTTCCATAATCAACTGTGTAAATATTCATACATTTCTTCTTTACGTAATAAATATGCAGTCATATTTTAAAGACTTTGGTTGGTCCTTAAAGCTCACAGGAAAAGGAATTGACCCTGTTCATCTGTTCAAAATGAGGCCATTCGAATAGTAAGTCAAGTCACCTTTATTTATTTATAGTGCTTTTTACAATACAGATTGTTTCAAAGCAGCTTTACAGAGATAACAGCAAAATAATGCAACAAAGTTTGTTTCTGCTGTAAAGCAGATCTAGAAGAAAATAGCGTCATAGTCCAGCTCATGTAAGTCTTTGTGTAAAAAAGGTTATTAATTTAGTGTGGCCACTCTGGAGCAAAAAGTCATTTCATTATCCAGCTCATTTCAATTCTCATATAATGGTGTTTATGCAGGCAGATTAACAATATTGTTGAATATATTAACTGTCCCCAACTAAGCTAGCCAAAAGCCATAGTAACTAAGTTCTTATCATCCATGCTTTTTTCAGGATCAGTTTCAATCTTTTTATGTATAATATATATTGTGTGAAACTGGTTGAAAACAATACTGCTGAAAAATGATCCCTTGTCACGCTGGTTTGTCTGTGTGTTTATTATTTCTATAATGTTTTGCAGTTGCCATATGAGCTACAGGACATGGTGAACAAGCACATGAAGAGCAGCTTGCCTAACAAGACTCAGGGAGCTCAAGCCCAGGATCCCGACACTCTGAGCCTGACTCCCGCAGACGTAGTGCCCACTTCAGTGATCGCCCGAGTTCTCGAGAAGCCCGAGCCCCTGGTGCTCAACTCAGCCCAGTCGAGACAGCAGTGCAGGTCGGCCAGTGGCCGAGGATGTATTCGTGCATGTTGACATGACAGGACCTCAAGATAATGGTGGAGGGCATGAGAATGGTGGTTCTGTTCATGCAAGGCCTCCTGCGGGTGCCGGTTCTGATCAACAGCATGTAAACGGCATGTGTCGAAGCCAGGGTTGCCTAGATGGTCCGACAGGAGAAGATGGGGCCGCCCCCTCTTTTGAGAAGTTGAATCCGTACCCAGCTCCTCCACCACCAAACCCACTCTACCCTGGTCGCAAAGTTATTGAGTTCACTTCAGATGACAAAGTCAAGATCCCCAAGAACAGCCCACTTCCCAACTGCACCTATGCTACACGTCAGGCCATTTCTCTGAGTCTTGTACAGAACGAAGAGGAGGCAGCTGACCGCCAGCGCACCGTTCCCAATAGCCCTGCTGTATCTGATGGGGGTTGGCGGTCGGGGACCTCCTCATCTTCCGGCGGAGGACTTGCGTCTCACCAGCGCACACCTCCACAGATGGACGCTACGGACACCCTCTCCAGTCATTCGAGTCCCTTTAGCAGCCCCCCTCAGCCGCCTAGTGCTTTTGCCAGCTCTGGTAGTTCTGAGGAGGATCTACTGGCCAACTGGCAGCGCATGTTTGTAGAAAGAATGGCACCGTCTACAGACGGCTCCCTTGTCAACCGTACATCCTTCAGCAGCGAGACTGTGAAAGATCTCCAAAGAAGTCGCAATGGAAAATCAGGAGACGGTGCTCTGAGAGGTGCTTACTCTGACGGCGAAGAGGGTTCCTCGGCCCAGAGCTGGACAGCAAGTAGAGAGTCCAGTTTGGATACTGACACCAGCAGCATGGCGGACCTCCGGGCAAAGAAGACACACTATGGCGGTGAGTTTTCCCAGGAAGAGGGGGAACACCTACTGATGACCCTTGATCCACTTGACAATGATGGTGCTAGTGGAGACACCATGGTTACCATTGAAAGCAGTCCAGTTTCTGCTGAGCATCAAGAGTTTGCTGATGATGCGGGATCAGCAGGGAGTTCAGCTGAGGAACGGGATATCCTTCCCCAGGACTTACCTGTCATTGGCTCAAAGGTCGTAGCTGCCCTTGAGGATTTTACAGACAAGCCACCTCGGACTGGCTCCACACGACCTCTGAAGAGTCCCAAGAGGATGGGGGTTCATCACTTGCACCGTAAAGACAGCCTTACCAGAGCGCAAGAGCATGGAAACTTGCTGGACTGAGACTTTCAGGCTAATTTTTCTCTTTTTTGTTTTGCTTTTTTTACCTTGAGTGCTCTTTGTCTTACTAGCAATCACTAGTCATAGCAGCACACGACGAGTGGAAGGGATTGAATCAGCCTTGCTGTAGTTATCCCGAAGGCATCATGTGGAACTTTTCTGTCCTCTCTTTGAGGCATGGATTTCTCTTATCTGTTGAACCTATGGAATTGATGGATCAGTTGTAAAGTACCGACTGCAACTTCAATTTCTCTGGCTAGTGAGTGGACGGTGCTTCAGGGATCGTACAAGAATGTCATAGTTTGATTTAAGGTGATTTTCACCAGTCCAAGACTTGCTTCTGCTTGATGTGACATGATTGAATGGGCAACAGCTGGACATAGCCATACAATCACACTTTTGTAAGAGAAAGAGTCCTTCAGAGGCGACAAGATTGAGCAGCATTAGGATTGAACCCTGTGGCACTGTGCAGACATGGATGTTTTGACGTTTACTTTTGTTTCTCTAGCCAGATAAGGAGATACATCCAGTATCCCAGTACAATCCCTTTGTTGTCAGAGATGGGATAGTACCAAATGGCCACAGATACCACTGTGTGAGGCATTTCTGCTGGTTGAAGCAGCTTAAATGTAATCTATGGGAGTCTCTTCTCATTTTTCAGTGCCTAACCCTTGCTCTGACAGAGGGGGCTCTTCATCACCCTTTAACAGGACACCTTGTTCCTTTAGTCTGCTTTTAGTCACCATAAACTGAAGATCCTTCACCTCAATTTTACAGTTACCTCTCATCACTGATCTACCACTGTATTTCAACATCCAACCTAAGGACAGTTTTTGTACTTTGATAAACAACATGACTTATGAAAGGATTTTGATGTATTGGGTATACGTTTCAATGATGGATATACTTCCTGATTTTCATTCTGACCTGTTTTGTTTGACTAATGGTATTTAAAACTGATTATGATTTAAGTAAATATTTAGAGTTAGTTTTTTTTTGTGTATTTATTTGTTTTTTTCCCCGGTCTAAAGTGTCCCATTACTTCCCTCAAATCAGTTGAAAGTGCACAGGTTACCAAATCCTGTCATAAAGTTAAATGAGAAGGTATAATATTACACTGCATGGAAATGCAAACCAAACAGTGCTGTATGTGGCATTTTGATTGTTTTTATCTGGAAAATCTTCATCTTTTTTCAAAGGCCAGTATTTATGAGTAAAATATTTTGCAAGGCTGAAACATTTGGATACAGTATGTCATTGGTTTTTCATGCCCTCGCTGCTGATGGCACACATTGCCATTCAGATGACATATTAAAAAAAACTATGCATATAGTACTGTTTAAAAACACCACAACAACCTGAACCATAGCAAAGCATTGTCTGTAATGATGACATTACTGACTTTGAAATGCAGAATGTTGCATATTATAATCCAGTGAGCTAAAAAGCAGAGATTTCAGTCAGAAGCATGCCTTTGTTTGTTAGAATGGCACTGACACAAACACTTTGCTTTGTTTTTAAACCCTAATTTCAAGAAAAGCCATGTTTTAATCTTAATGAATGTAATCATCTTCACGTAGCATCCGTTTTCTTTGGTTCCTTATTATTCGTTAACTAATTATACTGCTGTATTTTAAGGGGAATGTGCATCCCGCCATCATTTAGTGTGTTTTTCTGTTTTTTTTTGTGTGTCGAAATCTGAATTCTCTTGATTATGGATGATCAGACTGTCCAGCAGATACTCTCTACAAGTTATTTTCTGTTCTGTGTGTTCTAGTCTTAAATTTCAGTCATTTCATTTCAAGCATTTTAACATTTATCATTTTTTTCTCAAAGAGTTTCAGATGCGACCACTACACGCATCTTCATTCATTTGTTTTGATGAATATATTTTAGAGACTATTAAAACTCTGTGTTGCCTTTTTAAGTGCTGCTTGCTTTGTGTTCTTTTTATTAGGCCTACAAGTTACAGTCTCTTGACCGGTCAACATCCCACCCTGGGTCTCAAGTATGTACGTCATGCAGTGTTGCTACTAATCAGTGTATTTTTAAGTAATTTGACACAGAATGCCTCCCCTTGAGGCATTACCCCACTGGTGATATGCAACAGTGTTGTTTATATGTAACACTTATGATTTTTAGGTTTGTCGTTTATTCATGTACATATCAGCCAGTCAGAATGTACAGCAGCATGGATTACATTTTAACAGTATTACTGCAAAAATGTCAGACTTTTGTTGGAACTTGCTGTATATATTCACGGTCACCGTGATTTTGCATGTTCCTGGATCAACATATTTAGTCTTAAAGGAGTAGTTCACTTCAGAATTAAAATTTCCTGATAATTTACTCTCCCCCACTAGCCTGGTTAAAACCAGACCATTCTCACTTGTAACTGGCAAAGCGTCATAGACACATCATTTCCAGAGGGGCGTCACCAACGGACGTCACGTATAGAGCGATGAAGGAGATGACGTATGCAGAGTGGCGAGTGTTGTTCTTTGCTCGTTTTTTAACAAAAAAGGAAACGTTCAAATTGCTAAAAAAGACGCGATAGCTTATTCGAACGAATGTTGTTCGACGGCGGCATCCATCTTTGTAATGTAGCTACAAAATCGGCTTCAAAATCCCAGCGATGTCGTCATTGTGTAAAGCCCGCCCAACGCTTCTGATTGGTGCCTCGATTTTGATGGATTGGAAATGAGCTCTTTGCCAAGTTGTCAACACCCCCACGCTATCCAAAAGATTTATGTCTTTCTTCAGTTGAAAAGAAATTAAATGTTTTGAGGACTTCAATTGAGGACTTCATGATGTAGGCGGAAGTACCAACCTAGTGCCTAAAGTGAACGTGCAAAGAATAAGTCAAACGCCCTTTACAAAATTAAAGGATGTAGGATGATTTTGAAGTTTGACGCCAAAATTTGTTTTCTGCGCTACGCTTACATTTTCCGCCTAACCTATTCAGCGTCATTATGTAATGCGTGAAGTCGTGGACGTGCAATACTAGCATTTTATTTTAGAAAATAAGCTATAGTTTGGTTAGTTAAGGCCCTTGTTCCTCAGCTGGGATTGTTTAGAGCCTTAAGAAGCTGCATTGAAATTTTGACCTTCAACCCGTTGGTAACCGTTGAAGAATATTGAGAAAAATCCATGTTTTCCTCAAAAACCTCAATTTCTTTTCGACTTAAGAAAAAGACGTGAATATCCAGCCCGGTCTCATCCCAAGGCATCATATACTGACGCTTTTGACATTTCGTCTACATCCAACGCAACATGGCACACTTTAGCGTCAATTTGAGACTCAGATAAATGGGCAAAAAGTAGGGTTGTGATGGTGAGGATATTTTCTCACCGGTTAATCGACGGTTAATCGGTGTCACCGGCGGGGGCTTTTAAATCGCTAATTTAAAGGCAAATGTAAAATGCGCACATTTTCACGGGCATACATTAACGAGTGCGGTAGTGCGGGAAAGAACTGTTTTGTTATTGTGCCCTGAATATGCACTAGTTCTGCTTGAGAACATGGGTTGAATCCGAAATCGCACCCTAAACCCTCATTTACTAGGCCTATTCCCTACATTAGTCCACTAATACTGTTCACTTGAAGGAGTGAATGAGAAGGAGTAAGTAAAAACGAGTGAGCGAATTCGGACAGCCGTTGCTGACAGAGACGCGATCTGACACGCGTCCCATTTTCTCACAAATCTCTACGTTCGTTTAAGACTGCTTGGACATTTTGGCATAATTTGTGTGTTATGGTTTGTTCAAGCCCGAAAGAGAACTCGATACCGAGGCGTGTCTTTTCTGTGTTTTGTGTGTGTTTTAATAGGCAGGATTTAACGACTACTGCGTAATTGTGTTCAATATTTTTCAGGCTTTTAACTTTTTTTTTTTCACATGTCAACCGCGGTGCCGCAGTGGGCATGTCATGAAACCGGTATTGCGACTGAACACCGGTGACACTGACTACCGTAGCAAGCCTAGCCAGAAGGCGCCTCCTAGTGGTGTAAACCCTAAACTTACCCAGACCGAAACCTAACCGAAGCGTGTTATATTGACTTTAAAGTGTGCCATGTGCGTTGGATTTAGACGAAATTTCAAGAGTCACTATATGAGGCCCGAGGATGAGAACGCGTTATTATTTCTTGGATGACATAGGGTGAAAGACTTTTTATTTTGAAGTGAACTAATCCTTTAACTCTATCCCAACCTAAAAATCTGAGGAAAATGATTGGTGATTTAATAAGATTGTAAGCCTAAACTTGACATGAACTATAAACCCTCAAATCTGATTGGTTGATTGGAATGTTGATCCAAAAACATGTTGCACTTTGGTGAAATCACATTCACCATATATTCCTACGCTATCTCACGGCGAATTTGCACGAGTGATAAAAAAGTGGCTAATTTGCCTCACTCATACAAATTCGTACGATTTGTCTAAACTCACATGTTGGTTAGGTTTAGGGTGGGGTCAAGGTTAGGTCATTCGTACGAATTCTTACTAATTTGGTAACTCGTAAAATATATACGAATTAGCAAAAATGTGAGTGAGGTCGTATGAATTTGTGCGAATTAGCCACCTCGTAAAATTGGTACGAATTGCCGTAAGATCGGGTTGTATATTCCAGCCCGTTCTCATCCCAAGGCGTCATGTAGTGACGCTTTTGACAATGCGTATACATCCAACACACATGGCACCGTTTAGCGTCAATATGAGACGCAGATATATATGGGCCAGAAGGCGCCTCCTAGTGGTCTAACCTAACCCTACCCCAGACCTAAACCTACCCATAACCGAAGCGTGTGATATTGACGCCAAATGGTGCCATGCACAATGGATGTATACGCATTGTCAAAAGCGTCACTATATGACGCCCTAGGATGAGCTGGACCTCATAGCTGGTCTGCCACAGCTCGCCTGGCCTTGAATCATTCAGCGATGCGCTCCTCAGTGAGGCTTCCCGAGTCCACACTTACTTTTCTTGTCTGTCTCGGTCTCTTCGTATGTAGTTATCCATCTTGCTTCGCAATATATGGGAGTACCACTAATAGCCCATGATTAATTAAAGTGTAACTACCCACCATCCTGAATAATTCATATTTTATCATGTTCTGAAATAGTGCTGTGATGCTTTAAAGAGACAGAGTAGGTTTTTGCATGTGGAAATGGACGCCCTTAAATAATTCAGTCTCATCAGATGCTACACTGCAGGCCTCAGGTTGTGCAAATAAATACAAAAAAGACTTGACAGTGGTCAGGATGCGTATTCGTACACCGGAGTGTATAAATAGGCCTTTCTCTTCTGCTCTCATGTAACTTTAATAACTCAAATTTAATTGCACGCATACATGTTATTTAACACAAGGTGACCCTCAGGCATGCTGTGCGCAAGTCAAGCAAAATCTTTACTGAGAAATCTAAAGAATTAACAAACAAGTCAAGGTTATCTTCCAACCAACACTCCAGTCCTGCTTCTATTCAACACTGACGGAAAAACATATTAGATTTACGTTATCTTCTCTTTAACCTTCAAGACGGCGCGGAATCGGCACACCTTGTCCTCTGATCTGATATAAGAACGTTTTATTCATCAGTAGAGCAACTTTCATGTTACCATCAACAAGAATTAAAATGTCAAGGTGACTCTAAAAATAGCCTTTGTTATCGACTAATGCTTGCAAAGTAAAAATTGGCTGTTTATTGTAATGCACTTTGGTAGTCTTTCATCAAAATGTAATAACTCGCTCCCCCTTTACAATGACTTCCTTCATTTACCGATGTTAACCAATAGTCATTGGCCATTTCTAAGGCCTGGATTAAGCATTGATTCAACAAGCTCTCATCAAGCTTTCATTCTGGTATGGAACGACTATCTCCATCCAATCAATTCCTAATAGATGAGATCAAGTTCTGCCCTACATTCTGTGATTTGAATATCCTGTTTCACTCAAAAATGTGTAACATTACGAAAGCAAGTTCTTAGTTACGTAATTTAACACTTGACTCAGGAATCAGGACACGGTTTTGTTTTCTTTGCTGTTTGTACTTAATTTACTTTTATTGTTGTGATGTTTTGAAGTTGGATATTACGGGCTGTGAAACTCCAAATCTTACTGTCCTGATGCTTTAACATGGTGGAGACATGTCCCGTGATTGTGAGGAGATATTGGGGGTGCAAAAACCAATGTCATGTTAATGGTATTGACTCCCACAATCTCAGATGTGTCTTCTGAACTCTTCCACATACACATGCTCCACATACCTTGTCTTATACGTGTGTGTAACTGTAGCAACATGGTGCTTTCCCCTTGTCATGCAGTTCCTTCATGAGTTTATTTTGAATTTTACTTGATATCAGGTAAAGTTTCCATGGTTGTGTTAGATATACCATGCACAGATAATTTCCCACCTAAAAAATGCTTATGACTGGACTGATTTTCTTTTCAGAATTTGTAAACTGATGTATATTTTAAAACAAATAAAACTATTTTAAACAATGGGTTTGCACTGTGCACGCTTTGGCAGTGTCGCCTGCAGGCACTGCTATGCTTCATGGATGTGTGTGTTTGGTGTGACGTGACGTCACTCTCGGCTGAGCTGATGTAGGACTGCCCACTGCTGGTCAGGAGGGTCCAGTGCTGATTAAAGCACATAGCAACAGTGTGCTGACAAACCTTCAGTGGAATTGTTAAACAATTACACGCACTAATTAGGGACGGTAAAGCATATCCACAGAGCTGACATGAATTATCTGCAGTTTTGTCTGACAGATTCCAGCATGACTGCATAAATTAACACCTTTAGACTTTAAAAAGCATTCGATTTAAAAAAAAGAGGGTCCCACTTTATATTAAGTGCCTTTAACGTAGGTCTACTGACATTTAAGTGAATCATTTGACACATTCCACTTACGTAATATATATATATATATATATACACTCACCGGCCACTTTATTAGGTACACCTGTCCAACTGCTCGTTAACACTTAATTTCTAAGCAGCCAATCACATGGCGGCAACTCAGTGCATTTAGGCATGTAGACATGGTCAAGACAATCTCCTGCAGTTCAAACCGAGCATCAGGATGGGGAAGAAAGGTGATTTGAGTGACTTTGAACGTGGCATGATTGTTGGTGCCAGAAGGGCTGGTCTGAGTATTTCAGAAACTGCTAATCTACTGGGATTTTCACGCACAACCATCTCTAGGGTTTACAGAGAATGGTCCGAAAAGAAAAAACATCCAGTGAGCGGCAGTTCTGTGGGCGGAAATGCCTTGTTGATGCCAGAGGTCAGAGGAGAATGGCCAGACTGGTTCGAGCTGATAGAAGGGCAACAGTGACTCAAATAACCACCCGTTACAACCAAGGTGGGCAGAAGAGCATCTCTGAACGCACAGTACGTGGAACTTTGAGGCAGATGGGCTACAGCAGCAGAAGACCACACCGGGTGCCACTCCTTTCAGCTAAGAACAGGAAACTGAGGCTACAATTTGCACAAGCTCATCGAAATTGGACAATAGAAGATTGGAAAACGTTGCCTGGTCTGATGAGTCTCGATTTCTGCTGCGACATTCGGATGGTAGGGTCAGAATTTGGCGTCTACAACATGAAAGCATGGATCCATCCTGCCTTGTATCAACGGTTCAGGCTGGTGGTGGTGGTGTCATGGTGTGGGGAATATTTTCTTGGCACTCTTTGGGCCCCTTGGTACCAATTGAGCATCGTTGCAACGCCACAGCCTACCTGAGTATTGTTGCTGACCATGTCCATCCCTTTATGACCACAATGTACCCAACTTCTGATGGCTACTTTCAGCAGGATAATGCGCCATGTCATAAAGCTGGAATCATCTCAGACTGGTTTCTTGAACATGACAATGAGTTCGCTGTACTCAAATGGCCTCCACAGTCACCAGATCTCAATCCAATAGAGCATCTTTGGGATGTGGTGGAACGGGAGATTCACATCATGGATATGCAGCCGACAAATCTGCGGCAACTGTGTGATGCCATCATGTCAATATGGACCAAACTCCCTGAGGAATGCTTCCAGCACCTTGTTGAATCTATGCCACGAAGAATTGAGGCAGTTCTGAAGGCAAAAGGGGGTCCAACACGTTACTAGCATCTAATAAAGTGTCCGGTGAGTGTATGTATATATATATATATATATATATATATATATATATATATATATATATACTGGTGAGCAGTTGCTCATTTTCATTTAAAGAGACGCGATTTTCATCCTTTATTAATGATTAATTTATCATTTCTAAATGAAGAATTGCATTTTTTATAAACCAGTTATTTAAGAGTTTTCAGTGGTTCATAAGATTACTTAGAACGTACAAGTAAATGATTAATAAACTATTTAAATGTAAATTCATACAACTTATTATTCAGACATATTGATGGTTACTAATGCTTTATTAACATGTATTTATGCTGTAATTCAGGGTTAATTCATGTAGTTATAAAGCATTTAGTAGTGGTCAGTTATATGTGTGTGAGCTCATCTAAAGTGAGGACTATTCGTGCATTGTAAAGCATTTATAAAGGAGATTTAAAGGCTGTTAAATATTTCTATGTTCTGTATCACTGTGTTGTGTTTGTTACATTTTACTGTTTAGAAGATCAATGTTCCTGTAAATCTCCTTTATAAATGCTTTACAAGGCATGAATATTCCTCACTTTAGATGAGCTCACAAAATAGTTAACCGACCACTAGAGTTGGGTATCGTTTGAATTTGAACGATTCTGATTCCGATTCCTTGTTTCGATTCCGATTCCTGACGATTCTCGATTCCGATTCTTTTAAGATGCAGGGTCAAAAAAGTTTAGCTAACCTTGCTAATCAACGGTCTTTCGTCACAAATACTCCTTTTGTCACAAATTTTGCCGGAGATTTCGTTATTTTTAGAAAAGTGAAGCCACACTTTGGAGCGCCGACGTAAGCTACTCATGTTCGACTCGGCGCGGTTATGCCAACACTTCCGGTAGACGCTTCTTCGTTGGTGTTGTTCAGCGGTTTCTTCTTCCGGACGGCGGACTTTGAAATTTTTACTTTTGAATGATTCCGAAAAAGCGAAAAGTTAGTCCCGAGTTCCAATCGATACTCAATTCTCGATACCCAACCCTACCGACCACTACTAAATGCTGTGTAACTACCTGTATTTACTACATTTACTTACACTTTCTAAGTGATCTTATGAATGACTGACACATCTTAAATAACTGGTTAGTAAATAATACTACACTTTTTTACAGAAATTTTACAGAAATTATTAATTGATCATTAACAAAGGTTGACAATACAATTATTAAACGCATTATAGATATGATTATAAATCAAGAAAAAAGCATTTATAACTGTATTTATAAACTGCTTATTAATGTCTGTTAATGCTTTATAAATGATGACTTAACTGTTTACTAATGCTTAACTAATGATTATTAGCAGTGGTTATTGTAAAGTGTTACCAAAAACTTTACATGAACAACCCTAAAGAATCATACCAGTTTGTGGAAAATGATGTGATGACCCCTTTAAAGGGACCATAAAAATACAGAACCTGAATTTTCAACCACTTGTGGATAAAACCACATCCTTTCCCTAATCGCATTAATCTAGTTAAAATGGTTGTTTTGCCCAAATTCCTTTTATCTTTTTCAACATATTGACAATGAGTCTTTTTTTAAGTTATTTTACAACACTTTAATGCTGGGTTGTTTCAGGCTCATGTTTGGGACAAATATGGACAAACCCAATGGTTAGGTTAAACATTTTATGGAAATTTCAAACCAATGTTTGGGTTTCTCCATATTTGACCCAAACGTGCATAGGGCTGAAACAACCCACATTTATTTGTGTTCATTTGATGGCACTTTGCATTCATTTCTATGGGTAAATAAATAAAAAAATAATCTTCAACTAAAATTTAAAGGGGGCCTTGCACTTCCTGACTTCAAAGAATACTGGGCTTGTAATATTAACCAGATTCTCGACTGGAACGGCTCGATGTACGCTGAAACCAGCCCCGCTTGGGCTCAGATTGCATCATCCAAAGGTACTTTGTATTCTGTTATTTGCTCTCAGCCTCCTTTAGCTATTACTAAAATCTCAAGTAATTCAGTTGTCAATATAGCTGTATTAAAACATTCCAGTTTGCATAGAGCTTTTATATCTACACACCCATCTGGAACCTTTTGGCTCCATCTTGCTCTGATCCTGCATTCCTCATTTGGTCAGTCAATGGCCTTGTTAAGCTGTATGGGGTCTTTACGTCTTTATCATTTTTGTCTAGTAAAGCCCAGTAGTCATTTGATTTGTTTTGTTTTTCAGGTTAGATGCTTTGTTTAAAAGTTTATCAATCACCCTTCTGAAATCCCCCTTGACCAATTTCTCACCTTGAATGCAGGTCAGAAACATTTAGTTATTTATAACTTAAGTATGCTTACTGTTTCCCTTAAAGTGTCTTGGGAGCTGGACGTAGGAGTTTCTCTTACTGATGAATCTTGTTCACTCTTCATCAGTGTGTTCCAGTGTAAGACGCTCCTACTAATGCCCGATTGGCCAAACTCTTTCCAGATAGGAGTGACGCCTGTGATGGTTGTGAGTAGTCTTCTGCTGATCACCTTCATGTTTTAAAGCTGTCCCTTCTGGCAAAGGTCAGAACGTTTTTGAATATGCTTTAAAATGCTCTTAACACACCTGGCCCTCTTCAACATGTCCTTGACACCTGTTATCACTACAGTTTCAGCTAGACAAGCCTTCCCTCTTACATGGAAATACGATTGCCCCCATATCATACGAAATCTTTTGTTGTATTAGACTCAGAGAAGTTAAGATGTTCACGTGCCGGATCCCTCAAATATATTCATAAGGCTTGGAAACCTTTCTTAGACAACATTAAAGATGTGTTGTGTTCTCCTAGTGGGAATGCAATGAAATCCTAGAAACAACTAATGGAATAAGAAAACATTCATATTAGAGAATTTTTAATTTTTTCTGATTGTATATATAGGGTGTGAGTTACTGGTTCTGTTAAATGGGGGGATGGAGAGCTGAAAGGAGCCATTTTAATTCGAGACAATCTTTATTTTACTTTTTTATTTACCAAATGTAGTTATGGTTTGTCTTGTTAAATACCAATAAAGAAGATTGGGAAAACTCCCTGCAATTGTCACAGATCAGAAGGACACAGACGGGTAAGTTTAACCAGTTTATTGCAGATGGTAACAACAGGAAATGGCAGGTGAGTATCTGGTTCAGTAGAGAATTGCAGGTAACGTTGAACAGTCTCATTAACAGAGTCTCTTTTCTTTGCAGGATGGGTGAGAGATGGAAGGCAGACGGAAGACGAGGATCAGAAGGACCGGACCAGGACCAGAGTGCAAGACGGGTGACGGGCAGGAAGAAGATCAGCTTGGAAGGTAAGTAGTCTGAAGTCGTATGAAGCAACGAGACCAGACAACTGAAAAGGTGAGCCGGGTGACTTCTATTATTGTGAGGGTGATGAGACGGGGATTGCCGTGCAGGTGACAGGTGATGATGGTTAGAAGTCCGGGGAAGCAGATCGAGATGGGCGGAGTGAAGGTGTCTGGCGCTGAAGCTGGGGTATCCGTGACAGCAATATACAGTCAGTGGTACAAAATTAATGGCACCCCTGGTAAATATGATCAAAACTGGCTGTAAAAATAAATCCACATTGTTTATCCTTTTGATCTTTCATTCAAAAAATTTACAAAATTCTAACCTTTCATTGAAGTAAAAGAATTGAGAGTGGGGGTAAATCACATTATGAAATAAATGTTTTTCTCCAAAACACGTTGGCCACAATTATTGGCACCCTTTGATTAAATACTTTTTGGAATCTCCTTTTGTCAAGATAACTGCTCTGAGTCTTCTCCTAAAATGCCTGATGAGTTTGGAGAACACCTGACCAGAGATCAGAGACCATTCCTCCATACAGACTCTCTCCAGATCCTTCAGATTCCCAGATCCATATTGGTGCTTCTTCTCTTCAGTTCACTCCACTCATCAGGTCAGGGAACTGGGATGACATGGCAGAAGCTTCATTTTGTGCTTAGTTACACATTTTTGTGTTGATTTTGATGTTTGTTGTAGACCATTGTCCTGATGGAAGATCCAACCACGGCCCATTATAAGATTTCTAGCAGAAGGTGTCAGGTTTAGATTTTTTATCTCTTTGTATTTGCTAGAATCCATAATACCATGTATCTAAATAAGAAGTCCAGGACCTCCAGCAAATAAATAGGCCCCCGACATTAAAGATCCAATGGTATATTAAATTGTACACATGGGGTACTTTTTATCGTTGTGTCCACCAAACCCATCTAGTGTGTTTGCAACCAAAAAACACTTTTTTACGTTTCATCTGACTACAGAACTGTAGAAGTCGTGACTGACCACTGAATATGCTGGAACATTTTTCTTGAAACCCTCTCAAACAACATGTGGGGATGTAGGAGTTGTTTGATAATTTTTTTAGGCTTTCTGACCCCAAGACTCAACTAATCTCTGCAATTCTCCATCTGTGATCCTTGAAGAGTCTTTGGCTATTCAAACCTTCATCCTCACCATCCATTAAGGCAATATAGACGCACGTCCTCTTCCTGGCAGAATCATAACATCTTTAGTTGATTGGAATTTCTTAATTATTGCCCTGATGGTCAAAATGGGGATTTTCAATTCTTTAGCTATTTTCTTACATCCACTTTCTATTTTGTGAAGCTCAGCAATCTTTTGATGCACATCAGAACCGTATTCTTTGGTTTTATTCATTGTGATGGATGATTAAGGGGATTTGGCCTTTGTGCTTCCTCAAATTTAAACTCCTTGAAACAAGAAGTCATAGCTGGACAATGTCATGTTCCTAGTCACCCTGGTGAGCTATTAATGGGAATATACTTCATAGATATTTTTCTCATAAAATATTCTAGGGGTGCCAATAATTATGGCCAGTGTGTTTTGGAGAATAACATTTATTTCATAATGTGATTCCCACCCCACTTTCAATTCTTTTACTTCAATGAAAGGTTATAATTTTGTACATTTTTTGAATGAAAGATCAAAAGGATAAACAATGCGGATTTATTTTTTACAGCCAGTTTTGATCATATTTACCAGGGGTGCCATTCATTTTGACCACGACTGATGATATGGCTTGCATCCACATAGAGACTGACATTTTTAAAACTATCAAAATTATCTTTAAAGTAGATTTATGATAAAAAAAATATACTGAGAAATTTACACAAATATCTGCAAAAAATTACTTTCTAAGAAGTTTTTAAAATAATAACTGCAATTAATGTAAAAAAAGATATTGTTGGTTTACCTAAAAAAATGATGTAACCTGGTTGCCTTAACTTTAAGTTAATTGAAATTGAAAAAATTGAGTTAATACAATAAAGGAGATTGATTTAATAATCAGAAACTAAAAATATTATGTTATCTGAACCACATAAATTATCTAAGTTGATTTGACAGAAGAAAAAACCTTATGATAACAAATCATTTTTTGCCAAAAAACCATTGACTATCTGTGTCATTCAAAGTGTAGCGCTTAATCGATGTATGAAGTGGCAAACAGTTTGACTGCAACATAGTTGACAAGCTCACCAGGAAAAACATCTTTCTTTTGTAATATCAGATAATATTGTTTAATAATTAAAGTCCCCCTGTAGTAAATAATTATCCCTTAAAACTCACCATTGATCACAAAAATGACATATTTAATTGTTGTTTTTTCAGTCATGTCTTAAAATAGCTCTACCGTTGTTTCATTTAGTATATCGAGGGCTTGGAGCCAGAGGGGCGTAAGTGACATTTTGGGCGAATATGAGTTCTTTATATCAAAATAAAGGTCTTGGTGAGCTCTATCCAATGGTGTCAAAAATACCTATCTGAGATAAACTGTATTGAATAAAGCAACAAAAAGGCGCATCTGACATATTTGACTTTTTTTTTATTTTTAAATTTTTTAGAACATTGTCATTGTGTTAATATATGCCATACATTTTTTACCTAAATACTCATTCATGTAGGTATGCCTGTGGTTGAAATGTTTGTGGTTTAAGGTTATTAATACAGGTGATTGAAATGTGGTCAAAATTTTGTTTTGTCTCTCCTGTAAAGTTTGTTAAAAGACACTTACGCCCCTCTGGCTCCAAGCCCTCGATATGCAGAACCATGAATATGCAAATTAGCCCCGCCTCTACTCACTCACACCAGCGCAGAGACTTGGTTAGCCACAGTAAACTTTATAATCTGTATGTTGATGCACTTACTGCCTCAGATGCGCCCCTTCAAATGACAGACAATACACTTAAAGTCCTGTCAATAACTGTATCCCTTAATACTCATCTTTGATCACCAAAATTAGATATTTCAAAGTTTTTTACAGCTTCATGCCTTAAAATAACATGAATGTAACTACTTGCCTCGTTTAGTGTACTGGGTTCTATGCCAATGAGCCCGCCTCCACTCACTCACTCCAGCTCAGAGATATGAATTTGTACATGTTTGTCTTAAAGCACAATAAAAAAAACACAGACAAAAACACCATTAAAAGCTTGATTTTCACCACAGACAGGCTTTAAGCTTCGCAACTAGCTAACTGATTGTTAGGTTTATTGTTTTCACACTTTATTGCTGATGTGAAATCCTACATTTTAGAACAATTCTACTATTTTTGCTCTTCCAATGAAAACGCCATAGCATCGCGTCTTTCAATCCTGAATAAAGTTAACGTGTTTTTGAACGAATCACTTGAATTCATGATTCAATGACAATTGAACGAGGTCCTACTCCTCACCATCCGCTGGCGTGTCAATGTAACCTGCAGAAAGACTTGAGATAACTCCAGACATTATGTCCACTCAGATCTCATTTCAGTTCAATCTCGTTTCTTATATAGTTTCGACTAATGAGTATTTCATCATGCAGAATCCTTTAGCATACTCCTGTCAGCGAAGAGGATTCATTACTGCATTACCCACTGGAAAATTGGCCTTCCATTTGTCTCAGTCCTTTAGCAGCTTCGGTAGATTCATCGGAGGCCGTTCATTAATTATAGACAATGATCTCCTTCCTTATTATTTGGCTTTCCTGGCAGCCGCTGTATGAGAGAGGAGATAGACACGACAATACCGGGTGTCCGTTTCCGCATTCGATCCCTGGCCGGAAATAGAGAGCTGCTTTGTCAAAGTCATGGAAGGGAACAGTGGATATCATAGTACGTGAAAACATATCTTATGAAGCCAAGGTTTTCTATGCCGGTGGGGACTTCAACCTGAATTCACACAGACTCATGTGGGGCCCTGAATTGAGGTCCAAACAAGCTTATTAATCATACAGAATGTTTTTTTTTTGTTTATTGTTTTTTTGAAAATGTTAAAATTCACAACCATTACGTCGATGGAGAGTCCCCACAAATATGACTAATTAAAAATAATTGTTGGCAATATAAAATTAACTAACATTGCAATTTTCATGATTTTAATAGTGAATCGGATTTAAAAATGAATTACTCTCAATCAAAAAGCTATTTGTAAATAGGATGATTATTACTATGTATTGTTACACACACACATAAACTGTGTGTATTTGTATGGTCTTCCATATATGTGCACAGATGGGTATATAAATACTCGCCTAAAGGAATATTAGGAACACCATGCTAATACATGGTTCTGTGTGGCATTGATTTAACAAGGTGCTGAAAGCATTCTTTAGAAATGTTGGCCCGTATTGATAGGATAGCATCTTGCAGTCGATGGAGATTTGTGGGATGCACATCCAGGGCATGAAGCTCCGTTCCACCCCATTCCAAAGATGCTCTATTGGGTTGAGATCTGGTGACTGTGGGGGCCATTTTAGTACAGTGAACTCATTGTCATGTTCAAGAAACCAATTTGAAATGATTCAAGCTTTGTGACATGGTGCATTATCCTGCTGGAAGTAGCCATCAGAGGATGGGGACATGGTGGCCATAAAGGGATGGACATGGTCAGAAACAATGCTCAGGTAGGCCGTGGCATTTAAACGATGCCCAATTGGCACTAAGGGGCCTAAAGTGTGCCAAGAAAACATCCCCCACACCATTACACCACCACCACCAGCCTGCACAGTGGTAACAAGGCATGATGGGTCCATGTTCTCATTCTGTTTACGCCAAATTCTGACTCTACCATCTGAATGTCTCAACAGAAATCGAGACTCATCAGACCAGGCAACATTTTTCCAGTCTTCAACTGTCCAATTTTGGTGAGCTCTTACAAATTGTAGCCTCTTTTTCCTATTTGTAGTGGAGAGGAGTGGTACCCGGTGGGGTCTTCTGGTGTTGTAGCCCATCCGCCTCAAGGTTGTGCGTGTTGTGTCTTCACAAATGCTTTGCTGCATACCTCGGTTGTAATAAGTGGTTATTTCAGTCAAAGTTGCTCTTCTATCAGCCTGAATCAGTCGGCCCATTCTCCTCTGTTTTTCCCTTTTCACACCATTCTTTGTAAACCCTAGAAATGGTTGTGCGTGAAAATCCCTGAGCAGATTGTGAAATACTCAGACCGGCCCGTCTGGCACCAACAAACATGCCACGCTCAAAATTGCTTAAATCACCTTTCTTTCCCATTCTGACATTAAGTTTGGAGTTCAGGAGATTGTCTTGACCAGGACCACACCCCTAAATGCATTGAAGCAACTGCCATGTGATTGGTTGATTAGATAATTGCATCAATGAGAAATTGAACAGGTGTTCCTAATAATCCTTTAGGTGATTGTGCGTATATACACTATATACACACACACACACAGTACATACGTATCATACAAATACACACAGTGTTGTAAGATGATATGCTCTGGCCAGACTCTTATCATAAAAGAAAAGGTGCTGTGTAAATAAGTCTTGGCTGCGAGCGGCAAAAAGCTTCTGAATGCCACATTACACTGGAACCCCTGTGCTGTGGATTCAATTATTGACTCAACACAAACGTTTTTAATACCCTTGTGCTACAACTGCATCTGAAATGCTCAAAAACGACTCAATTTCCTCCGAAAAAAGCTCTCTAAAAACAGCAGGCTTTTAACATACCACCCCGCTGTGCAGAAGAGAAAGTGCAGGTTAAAAATGCATGAAGCACAGGGATCTGGGAAGACTTAATTGTGGGTCGCAGTTGTTCTAAATGGTATAAACAACATAATCATCTTCGCACAGGAGCCGCTGTAAGCCGTACCGAAGCGCTGAGATGTGACGCCGATGTGACTGTAATGGTAATGTCTGCCTTTTTTTCACTGCGCTACCACACTTTTATGCTTGGATGTATTCCGGGTAGGAGTGTCGTATTCACGCCGCACGACTGCCTGAATCCAAATGAAGGAGACTGTGAAAAGATGGTGGCATCAAACAGCATTAGGACATCAGACACCCCTCTGAAGCACACACACACACACCCCTAATGGAAACAGACAGGTGTTCACTGGAGAGACAGGATCATACAATGTGTGCCTGCAAATATATAACAAATAGTGTACAATCATTTCTAATGGCAAGTCACTTATTACGTGGCTTATAAATAAATACATCAATTTATTTGAGTTTGAATTATTTAATAATTAAAAATCTTGAAACTGTTAGGGTTATTTTTTTTCCTTTTTTTTTCTTTTTTCTGCAAAGTAAGCGCCATTTCGCGGCCGCAACATGCTCAAAAACTCACCAAATTTGGCATGCATGTCAGGACTAGTGAAAAATTTCGTATTTTCTGGGTTTCGCAGATGGGCGTGGCAAAATGGCTCGCTAGCGCCACCTAGAAAATTGGAAAAAATTAGCCCCTCGTCCACGTTCAACCTACATGCACGAAATTTGGTAGGGGTGTGTATGATATCAAGACACTCAAAAAAGCCTCAAAAACCCATACCCTAAACTCGACAGGAAGTCCGCCATTTTGAATTTGGTGGGCATTTTGGGACGATTTACACACTCAGTACTTTAACGAACTCCTCCTAGGGATTTAGTCGGATCGACTTCAAATTTCTGCTGTGCCTTCTAAAGACATTGACGATGTAAAGTTGTGCTATCTGCGTGTTTTCGTCAATGGGCGTGTCTGTGGCGTCGATGATTCGCCATGAAACAGGAAGTTGTAGTAACTTAGCTGTAAATGCCCAGATCTGCACGAAATTTTACACATTTGACAAGAGTCCCGCCCTGAACAAATCTACATGCCGACATTCACCCACAGTCATAGCGCCACCTGCTGGCAACAGGAAGTGACCTTTAACGAAGCAGCCCCGCCGCATGTTTGACCGACATGTACAAAATTTCTGTTGTACATCTACCATGTCCAGACGTACAAAAAAGCCTTTCGGAGCAATGCCCTAAACCCAACAGGAAGTCAGCCATTTTGAATTTTACGTAAATTTTTGGGTGATTTGGATGCGTAGCAAATTCACAGCGCACTGGCTGAGCTCCAGAATATGCAACGTGGCCGCCTCACACCCCGACGTGCTACAGGTGCGAGGGCCCGCCCATTGCTGCTTGCAGCTTTAATTTCACTTTATAATTGCTTTCACTAGAAAACAATTGACACTGGATGAGCAGACTCATATTACAGAATTGCCATGGATCATGGCGAATATAGGAACAGTTATAGAAGTAAAAATTTTAAAGACACACCTACTGTGATTTCTATCTCTAGGTTGTTCATTTATTCCATGTGTTTGTTGCCATCAGCCCACATGACTTCAACTTTTTTTTATAATCATGTTGAACAGCTGAATTTGTGCTGAAAATCTACATTAACCATGATAGTATTGGATAAGCTACTCTCAAAAAAAGTAAGTAAATATATCAGTATTATGCAGAAATTAATTTTAAAGCCCCCCTTGTGGTGAAAATGAAGCGTTTAATGTTGTTTAAATGTCCACGTGGTGTTTTTAATTTGAAAAAAAAAAAAAAAAAAACACACAAAATACATTGTAACCAGGGCAGAGTGGGACCAAAAAATCTACCGGGAAATTTCGTAGACCACTGGCCCTCGTCGCCGGCAGGATTTATATAGCATTTATATAGGTTTTACTGATTAAAAAGGAACTTTTTTGTACTATGCTGGAGTAAAGTTCATAAATGGTCGCTCTTTCCTATAGGACTTTGTAAAACTATGTTGGGTGCACCTCTGTGCCTCTAGGGGGGTTCGGGGGCATGCTCCCCGCAAGAAAATTTTAAAGATTTTAAAGCTGCAATACCTAAGATTGGCATTTCACTGAGAGGGCGCTACATTCAAAACAACAACAACAACAACAGCTTTGTCCTAGACGTGGCGCGGTTCTTCTCGTCCGGTGTGCGACCGACCCCCTTTACAGCCAACAGTTCACATTCCGAGAATAATTGAAAAGAATAATTGTGCACCATTCCATTACAAATGCGCGAAACAAGCTGACGTTTGTTGCTTGATAGACGCTAACGCACAACTACAACTTCCGCATTTGTCCAGGACTACACGTAGTACGAGCGGAAACCGAGATAACGTGGATATGACGCGATTGACTGGCGACTCCCAGCTCACCCCTGCTCACACGCCCCGTTTCCTTGGTTAAAATCTAAATTTTCTCGTGATTTAAACATTGCTTGAAACATTTGGAATATTGTAAGTTATCATCTTAACTAAATATATAACACTGGCCTTGTGATTTTGGCATATTTTAATGCAAAAATCTTAGGTATTGCACCTTTAAGGTTAAATGCATCAATCTTGTGCTCTCTGAGAGATCAAAATTAAGAGCTTCAACTCTTATCTGCTCGTTGAACAAAGAAAAAGCATTGTACCAGGACAATAAAGAGGGCTCAAGCGTCTTTTTAGTTATGAGCGTCTCAGTCTACATTACATTATCAATGGTGTTTTAGGATTATTATAATGTAATAATGTAATTTATTATATAATTATTCCTATGACGTAAAATCCATTTAGCCTATAAATGTACTATATAAATGAAAATTAGTATTTCAAAAGTATATATTTAGCCTACATTACACTAATATAGGAAAATTAAAATACTTTTGTCCTAATTTGTTCACTTGCAAGAAAAAAACCCTTCAGCTTTTATTTAGGAGAAAACACCAGATGACCATGATCGCGTGAGCAAAGTAGGCTAATCATGCAGCACAAACAGGATGCTATTCTTAAAGTCTTCTGCTGTTTTATTAATTCACAAAGCCATATCATGGTTTCAGTTTTAGTCTGTTGGCAAAATATAACGCTAGAGACCTTAATGTTAGGCTATACATTTTACATCTTTCCATATGTGTTGGGAAAAGGGAGAAGAGAGAGTTCGGCAAAAGCCGGATTCGAACTCTCGTCGAGCACATCAAAAGCTGCTTTCATAGGCTTTCGCCCTACCACCCACGCCACTGTAGCTATTCTATTGCGAGCATCTTTTTGCTATAAAGACGCACTTAGTGCAAATATATGGTCCGTTATAGAAAATGTTAAAAAAATGTTTTCTTCCATTCGCTCAGATTGGGCCCCAGGAGCGCATGGCGAACTTGCAATAAATACATTTTATCAGACCGGCCCTCGCGGCCTCGAAATACTACCGGCCCACCGGGAAAACTCCCGACTCTCCCGATTGCCACTCCGCTACTGATTGTAACCAATCAGATCAACGTGAGTGGAGGCTAATTTGCATATTTGTTGAACCATGTAGGCTATACTAGCTTATACTCAAGCTATTTTAACCCCTTTAGCTGTCACCCCAACTTTTTGAGAATGGGGGTTAAAATGCATTTTTCAAACATAAATGGTTGTAATTCAAGAATGCTTTGGAATATAGTATACCCAAGTTTGGTCTTGTTTTAAAGAAAACACTCAGCAGATTATTGCTGAAGTGAAAAATGGAAGAATAAAAAAGTTATGGAAGTTTCAATTTTCAGTAAATCAAATATACTATAGTATATATTTTTTCTTTTATATAAAATATATATTTTACAAAATATTCAAGATTTTTTGAGGTGCACTCTAGTCATAAATTCATCAATTACTCTTCCTTTCCAATGATATATAATTTGTCATAATTTGATTTATTATTTGAAATATAGTGGAGTAAAGGTGGACGGTGACAGTTAAGAGGCTACGGCATGAAAAAAAATGTTTTCAAGGAAAAAACGATTAAATATGTAATCTTGGTGATCAAAAGATGAGTTTAAAGGGATATAATTATTGACTACAGTTGGGCTTTAAATCCACTATTGTTTGATATAGAATATCTAGTCTATCATTTTGCAATACACTTAAAATATATAGTTACTATAAATATAATCAGCAACATGAAATGACGTTTTATATTTTCCATCTTCTTCTTTTTTTCATCGGCAAGGTTTTATGCGATTTGTATTTTTTTCCCTCATTAAAGACGTCAATTACAGTCGTGTGCCTTTGTCTGATTTTCAAATAACAGTTTTAATGAGGGAAAGAACTAAAATATGTTAACTGTGCACTTTGAAATAACACGTATGTATTTGTTATTGTAAAATATGCACATATGAACAAATAAATAAGTACTGTAGTTTTAAAGCCTAAGGAGATTGACTGGATTATTCACAGCGCTCTTTTGTTTAAATTCTCTGATTTGGTAGAGATTTATTTGCAGACTCATGGGTAATGTAGTTTCCCACCAGAGAATCTGCTCTTTAACACAATTAAACAGTGTGGGGGCTTGTACGTGTGAAATCCACATGTACCGGACGTGTAGCCCGGATCTGGGCCGACACTTGCTGTCTGGCATGTGTAATAACTAAACTGTAAAGCCATTCAATGCTAACCATGTATAGCTCTTTAATGTAGTTCTTATCACAATATTTTGTGAATTGTCAGGTCAGACACAAGAACAAACAAAACAAAAATCAGAGGAAAAAGCATTTAAAAAGATGTAAACTGATTTATTCAGGCATCAGGCCATCACATCAACCCTATACAGCTCATCTAACAGAGTATACTGTTATCGGTTAAATACTCATTTATAAATAGACTGTACATCTGTAAAATAAATAATTCACTATTGCGTATTATAAGTCACTTGGTGTTTTAAGGTTTTGTTCCAGCTTCGGAACTGTCTTGCGCTAAATGCTACAGGTCATGCGGTGTGAGACGTGCGCTCTTGCAGTGGTCGAGCACAACACATAGGCAGCTCCAGTATCACATCTCTGTCTCTGCCAGAAAGCTCTCGCCCAGGCCTGATGTCATCAGGACCATCTGGGAGCTGGAAGAGTCTGGAAGGGTCAGAGACAATTTGGTAAATGTTTGAAACGTATGAAGAGGACAGGAAAAGGCTACTCCAGATCTTAGTCTACTAAAGGTTCTTCCTTGCAGGGATAGTTCACATTCTTGACCGGTGTGTTTTTGGAGAATATCCTGACCGCGCTTCCTCGTATACACTGGCAACGTTTGGGGTCAAGTAAGATTTTTGTATATTTTACGTTTTTGAAAATATCATACTAAAGCTGCATTTATTTGATCAAAATACAGTAAATCAATTGTTGTAAATATTATTGCAATTTAAAATTGTAATATATTAAAAGCTATCAAAGCTGAATTTTCAGCATCATTACCCCAGTCTTCAGTGCCACATGATCCTTCAGAAATCATTTAAATATGCTGATTTTGCTGCTCAAGAAATATTTCTTATCATCATCAATGTTGAAACATTCATCTCGGGATTCTTTGATGAATAGAAAGAGCAAAAGAACAGCATTTATTTGAAAGAATTGTTCTGTTACAGTGTAAAAGTCATGTATTCATTTCTTTACAAAAACATCTTACTGACTGGGACTGGGTCTTTCAGGCTCCAAAATATCTTTCAAAAACAGACTTTCCTTCTTAAGATGATCCTGCCCAAGCTCTGAAATTGACTATAAAAGTCTTGTGGACTAAAAATGTGTCATTGACATCATTGGCCCTGTTTATACCTGGTATTAAGATGTGTTTTGGTAGGTTGGATCACGAGTAGACGAGGGAGACATTCCAGTTTACACCTGGTGTTTATTGTCCCTTTTGTCTACTTTCAACCACTTCTGTCCTGATTTCTTCGAGGGGAGGGTCTATGGGCGGGTAAATAAATGGACTTTTTCCGATTTTTTCGATCTAATGGATGCAATTTGATGGATGAAAAACATACTGAGCATCAGCTTTAGTTTCGGCTCTGACAGCCACAAGACCAGCCAAATGCTGCGAGTGTGTGTTAGAAATCAGGAATGGGGAGAGAACATTGTGCTTGGTGTGTTTTCAAGATTGGGTCTTCAGCCGATTAAGCTTAAATCCCGTCTGGCGAGTGATCTTCCATAATGTTTATGCATTAGTTCAGTAGACGCAAAGAAGACGGTCTATTGTGGCCGTTTGAACACATTTGATCACATGAGCGTTTACACTATGAAAGCAATCCAGTCTGCTGTGTTTTTGACTACTTCTGGAAGTGGTTGAAAGATTAAAGCGTTTTAGAGTCCGTGTACACCTGTATTTAGCGTCGTTCACTTGTGACCCGATTCGACCAAAACGCATCTTAAAGGGATAGTTCACTTTTGATATTTTTAGGTCAAACCGTTCTTGTCTGTCAGTCATATAATGGAGGTCTATGGTCACCACCTCAAAGAGCATGCACAGAGAAGTCCAGATTAAACATGATTTAATGACTCATAAATGTAAGTACACATTGATGGCCTAAGACACGAAACGAGCAGTTTGGCTAAGAAAACGAACAGTATTTATATCGTTTTACCTCTTGTACAAGCGCCGAAAGAGCCGTGTGTACGTCACTCATTGTTTACACAGAGATTTCAGAAGTGTTAACCTTCACTGTGAAGATCTAAACATATTTAGATATACAGGAAATCACAATAGAAGCCGATTTTGATATATCAACAGACAACGTTGATTTTTTTTTCCCGAAACCTTGAGAGATCATTTCCGAGTGCTTTCGGCGCTTGTGCCTTCAGATCACTTGCACATGGCTGTGATTACAAGAGGTAAAAACGATATAAATACTGTTCGTTTTCTCACACAAACCGCTCGTTTAGTGTCTTCGGCATCAATGTGTACTTACATTTACGAGTCATTAAATCATGTTTAATTTGGACTTCTCTGTGCATGAGGTGGTGACCATAGACCTGCATTATATGACTGACAGACAAGAACGGTTTAACCTAAAAATATCAAAATTGAAAATACTGCGAAACAAAGACACCTACATCTTGGATGCCCTTGAGGTAAGATAAAACATCCAAAAATTTATTTCAACGTGAACTATCCCTTTAATACCAGGTGTAAACAGGGCCTATTGATTGTACTGATGTGGAGTACTTGTTTGACACCTTTAAGGTGCATTTTGGAGCTTGACATCTCCAGTGCCCATTTTAAATTTCATTATATGGAAAGGAATGGTCAGGATATGCATCCAAAATTCACGTTTTGTGTAATAAGTCATTCAGGTTTAAAGCGGCATGTAGCTGAACGATGACAGAATGATCATTTCTGGCTGACGCTTCCTTTAACATGTATCTTTACTAATAATAACCTATAAGTCTAAAGACTTCAGTACATACAGGACAGAGAACTCACAACTTGGCCGTAATAAGAAATTCAAATTTCTATTTCGTAAGTAGTAAACGATCTCTCCTAAATAATGCATGAGAAATGTGAATGTCTGTACTTCCCTTTTGCCCCAGCCTCTTAGAACCAGTTACTGCAGGAAAGTCATCCACAAACAAAGAGGGGAAGAGAAAGCGGGGAATCTAAGTGAAACAGTCTTGAAGCAAAGAGAACAGGCTGAGAGAGAGAGGCTGGTCAGCCCTTACTGCTGTGGGGAACCCAGTTGGGTTTCTCCCTGGGGGTCACCGAGCTCCGCGAGCCTCTCCGTCCTTATCTTCCTCTTCCTCGCCTTCGGAGAGGAGATCCGAGATCTGCTGCTGCAGCTCCGGGCTGATGTCGTTCTCCGCCAGAACCAGGACGCGCAGGCTGGTGGGGTAGTTCTCCACCATGTCTCAGGAAGATCTGATCACAGAAGAACAAGGAAAGGCATGAGGAAGATGTATGTGTCCAAAACTGGGAGGAAATAAATACTTCAGTTCACTTCAGAATTCAAATTTCCTATTCCCACGTCATCCAAGATGTGCATGTCTTTCTCTCTTCAGTAATGCAGAGAAATGTGAAGGTTTTTGAGGAGAATATTACAGGACTTTTCTCCCTATAGTGGACTTCAACGGTTATCAACATGGTATAGGTCCAAATTGCAGTTTCAGTGCAGCTTTAAAGGAGAACTCCGGTGCAAAATGAACCTTTGGTCTAATAACACATCGGTACCTAGTCGACTGTTCTCTGAGATTTGTTTTCATGATAATCGAATGTAAAGAGTTTTATCTCTAAAAACTAGTATAGCTATAAAGCTAGTGTATGGGGGCATATAATAAGTAAAAAGAAATCATCTAGTTAATACCACTAACAAGGCTCAAAATAGCCCCACACTAACACAGTAACATAATGAGGGTCCATACATGCAAAACGAAGCATTGAGAACTTTGTAAGTGTACAGACCGTTTAATAAGAAGATATTTTATGAAGACAGTTCACCTCGCGTATACAGACAGCAGCCATCTTGGAAAACAGTCTCGAGCAGTCAAACCACGAACGCGCTCACACAGTTCAGAAGTTCGCTAAACTTCATACAGTTCAGCTCACTTGGCACCGTTGCTTCGGTGGTTCGAACTCAGTCAGAGACTGCTTTCCAAAGATGGCTCCTGCCTGCATGCATCAAAGTGAACTGTCTTTATAATAAACGGTCTGTTCACTTACACAGTTCTCAATGCTTCATTTTGCATGTATGAACCCTCATTATGTTACTGTGTTAGTGTGGGGCTATTTGAGCTTTTTGGTGGTATTAACTAGCGATTTTTAGTTTTCATTACTCTGTGCCCTATACTGCTTACAGCTGACAAGCTAACAATTTACGGGTTAACATTTTACATTCAATTATCATGAAAGTATATACTCAGAGACCGGTCGACTGGTACCGATGTTTTATTAGACCAAAGGTTCCATTTCTGCACCAGAGTTGTCCTTTAAAGGGATCATGAACTGGCTTTTTAAAATGTTATTATATTGTTGTCTGAGGTCAATTTATTGACGTTCGCTTGGTTTTTGCATTCAAAAACATCAAAATGAATAAGTAATAGGCTATTTTGTAACCAAGTTGTGAGCCTACCTGGAGGAACGCTCGGATTTTTATGGCGGTCTGGCACTGAAGACTTGGAAATAAACACCCACTGCTGTGAGTGGATAACAGTTTCTGCATATTATAATGAGTTTAACTCATCGGTGCACGCGGATTCGACCCATACATGTTCAACCCCAGAGTTCCGTGTGTTGTACAATTCCTGTCAGGTCCAATATAGACGGCACAGCACGTTCTTTACTCTTAATCGGTCTGCAAATCCAGTCTTGTTTACAAAACAATCCTCAGTGAAATGAAGCGAACAGTCGACGATGTTTTACCCTCATCAGCTGGAACGTCATTAAAAATAAAGTTTATCCATGCAGTCCTATTGGAATCCACAGGAAGCTTATGCAGTGACTGTCTTCCACAACCAGGCACTGCACAATATTCTGTATTGCTCGGTAGCTCGATCTGGTTTGTCATCACGAGGTAGGCATGTATGTTATGCTACTTAGCTATGCGTGTAATGCGCAAATCGGTGGGCGGGGCTAAACCGGCCGTGTTGAAGTAGGCGTTGATCTTCTGCGGGGGTGGGGTTTTAGCTTCTTTGACGTCATAGTTTCCCACTTTTAAAAACGAGACGTTTGTTGAGGCTGGTTTCAATAAAAGCTTTTATTGGACTAACAAGGACGTTTTCAGTTCTGAAACTTACAGGATATTCTTATAATATGATGACCTCTTAGATGTCAAAAGCTCAAGGAAAATTTGATTTCTCAGTTCATCACCCTTTTAAAATCTCTAAACAATCCCAGCCGAGGAGTGAGGGTCTTATCTAGCTGAACCATCACTCATTTTCTAAAAATAAATACACATTTATACACTTTCAAACCACAATTGCTCATCTTGCACCTCGCTCTTTACTAGCTGTTTAAAATGTGAAAGTGAAAAGTCTAAGTAGAACGGCATTTACAAAAAAATAAAAGGTAAACCAATGATGTTGGATGATTTCCTGAAGTTGAAAATAAGATGGATTTTTTTTACCCTACCCTAGCTTTTTGAACCAGAACATGCATGAACTTTAAACATGAACAGAACAGAGCAAGGCAACCGTTTGTGCTTATAAAACTTTATTTTTTTTTTAAATGAGCAATTGTTTTGCTTGATAAGACCCTTATTCATCGTCTGGAGAATCGTTTAAAGCCATTTGAACAGTTTGCAGTTTTACCATTTGGTGCCCAGTAAAGTCCATTATATGGAGAAAAATCCTGGAATGTTTTCATCAAAAACCTTCTTTTCAACTGAAGAAAGAATGACATGGATATCTCTGATGACATGGGGTGAGTAAATTATAAGCAAATGTTTTTTTGAAAGCGAACTACTCTGAATTCAGGTGTCTCAATCAGATCCATTGCCAAAGATGTACAAAACCAAGCACCTAACCATGCAGTCAAAATTTACAAACAGATATTCCACAGTGTAGAAGTGTTTCAGGAACAGCAGCAACTCGGCCACGAAGCGGAAGACCATGTACAGTCACTGAGCTCAGTCACCGGGTGCTGAGGTGCGTAAAATTGGCCAATGCTCTGCTGATTCCATAGCCGAAGAGTTCCAAACTTCCACTGGCATTAATATTAGCAGAAAACTGACGGGAGTTTCATGGAGTGGGTTTCCATGGCTAAGCAGGTGCATGCAAGCCTCACATCACCAATTGCAATGCCAAGCATCGGATGGAGTGGTGTAAAGCATTTGCACCAAAGTTTGGTGGAGGGGGGATTATGGTGTGGGGTTGTGTTTTTAGCGGTTGAGTTAGGTCCCTTACGTCCAGGCAAGGGAAATCTTAATGCTTCAGCATACCAAGACATTTTGGACAATGCTATGCTTCAAGCTTTGTGGTAACAGCTTGGGGAAGACCCTTTCTATTGGGTGTGGAAGATCTTGACTGGCCCGCACAGAGCCCTGACCTCAACCCCATCCAACACCTTAAATTAACTGGAATGGAGATTGCGGAGCCAGCCTTCGTGTCCAACATCAGTTTTGCCATTAATTCCCATAGAAACACTCCAAAATGTTGTGGAAAGCCTCCCAGAGAAGTGGAAGCTGTTATGGCAGCAAAGGAGAGACCACCTCCATTTGTATTTAGATGCAATGTCACTGCAGTCCCTGTTGGTGTAATGACCAGGTATCCCAATACTTTTGTTTATATAGTTTAAGACCTGTAAAGTCAGTGTTCTCTCTCTCTCTCTCTCTCTCTCTCTCTCTCTCTCTCTCTCGTGGATTCCTATTGAAACAACTGGGTTTTGACAGGTGAAAATTCCTGAGCGACAGTAAACGACACTATGCCTTTACGCTGTCCATTTCTGCAGTCATTTGCTTAAAAGGTTGTGTTGCTCCACACTATCATCAAATCAGTACAATGTCCGAATACTTAATAATCATGATACAGATAACTATGACTGAAATATTATTACAGTTTAAAATAACCTTTTCATTTGAACATATTGTAAAATGTAATGTATTCCTGTGATAAACGCTGAATTTAAAGCACAAATACCCAGAAGTCCCGCTGAGATTCTGCAACCACTTTACAATAATCATCAAGAGAGTTGAGGAGCTATCAAGTTTTCTATCAAAGTACATGGTGTCTTTTCAGGACAAAGGTCCAAACGTTGTAATTACAGCCTTTATGAGAGGATCACACACTCTGGAGAACAAACACAGAGATCACAAATAAGAAATGTTCTGTACAACCTTGCCCTCTAGTGGAGAATTATGAAGACCAAAAAACTTTACCTCCTTGCTACAGTCCCAAAAGATGCAGAGAAGGTTTTTAAACTAAGAGACAGTTTATCCATCAACTAATGTCACAGGTCATGTTTTATTGACCCTGTGGTGTTTGCTTTCTTCCATGAAACACATAACGGTTACGCTTCCTTTTACAGTACAGTACTTGCAGTGTACTTACCTAGAAAGTACTGGCTAATTTAAGGTAAGTACAGTGGAACAAGGGTAGGTTTAGGGGTACGGTTTAGGGTTAGTACTAGTTATTACCCAGTAATTGTAGTTACTAAAGTAAGTACATAGTATTTACATGGGAAACTGGACTGTAAAAGGAAGCGTTACCCAAATAACATCTCATTTTGTGCTTCAGAAAGATAATAACATGAGGCTGCAATGACATGAGGATGACAGAGGTATTATGGCTTAAAGTTGTGCTTAATCCATTCTTTTCCTCCGCAGTGCTATTTTTCTGCAGGTGGTGATTTAAAAGGTTTAGGATTACTCATCTGGTTTATGAAGTGCATATCTGATCTACATGCCCAATCTCCTTTCAATTGCAGAATTAATGTAGCCACTGCACAGATTACCTTGTATGCATCACACATCATTCATCACTGATTAATGGTTGAAGTAGAAGAAATCAAAGTGAACTCCATGGCAGGTTATTTTATAACTTTTTTCAAATAGGCATTTATACACGTTTTAGAGTGCAACAAAATATCATTCGGTGTTCTAGCTTAATAGAATAATTCACCCAAACATAAAAATAATTTACTCTCATTAATTTCTTCAGTGTAAGTTTGAAGAATAGTCTGTCATCAGGATATTCTTAAGACATTTTCACTATACCATTCAAAAGTTTGCAAATATTTTTTTCATTTTTCATCAAGTCATTCTGCTCACCAAGACTGCATTTCATTGATTAATACAGTAACCATCGCACACCTGCAGGTGATAGTTGTGTTTCATAGGTATATACACTAGATGTCGCAAACATGCGTCAAAACCGCCGCCATCTTGGAACAGGGGTCTTGTCATAGGAAGTAGCTCTATAGGATGCAATGCTGCTATCTCCGTGTGTACTTCGAATTAATGTATTTTCTAACTTTTGTGCTGCTTATGGATGTTCATACGAACGAAATCTGAACTAGGGAGAATGTTTTTAAAAAGAATGTCTCTGGACTCAATGATAAATACCAGCCCATTCTTATCCCAAAGCGCCATATACAACGCTTTTGCCAAAGCGTAAATATCCAACGCACATGGCACCCTTTAGCGCCAAATTAGACGTAAAAATAAATCAGGCAGAAGGCGCCTCCTAGTGGTCTAACCCTAACCCTACCCCATACCTAAACTTAACCATAACCGAAGCATCTCATTTGGTGCTAAAGGGTGCCATGTGCGTTGGATATTTACGCTTTTGCAAAAGTGTCATATATGGCGCCTTGGGGATGAGAATGCATTGTAAATACATGTCTGACCACTGGAACTGACCAAAAAAACTAGAAAATTGCATTCATGGCGATTTATGGTGATTTTATTTATGTTAGACCTTTGCCTACATTAACGCTTATGTATTAAAGGGGAGGGGCTCCGCTGTTCCATGATGGCGACTCTATTGACGCATTCCTTCCAATGAACTGCCGTAGCCAAGGCGACTTCTAGTGTATACTGTATATCTATGGGTCTATGTGGGGAAAAACAGACCAAATGTTTGGGACAAAAATTTTAAAAAGAAGGAACTCCCGCACACGATCAATATTTGTAAATGAGCATCACAATTTTATTAGCAACGTTTCGGTCACATGCCTGATGAAGGTCGTGAAACTGAAACGTTGATAACAAAATGTGGAAACTCATTTGCAAGAATTGATAGTGTGAGAGAGTTCCTTGTTTTTTATTGATCAATACAGTAAAAACAGTAGCCTAATATTGTAAAATATTATTACAGTTTAAAATAACTTTCTTTTCATTTCAATATATTTTTGTAAAATGTAATGTATTCCTGTGATCAAAGCTGAATTTTCAGCATCATTACTCCAGTCTTCAGTGTCACATAATCCTCAGATTTGGTGTTTAAGAAACATTTCGGATTATTATCATCATGCCTCTTTATATCTTTGTTTTTTTTGTTTCTTTGATGAATGGAAAGTTTAAAAGAACAGCATTTATTTGAAATAGAAAAATTTTGCAAAATTATAAATGTCTTCAATGTACTTTTGATCAATTTAATGCATCCTTGCTGAATAAAAGTATTTTTTTAAGCATACTGACATCAAACTTTTGAACATTAGTGTAATGTTTATGTTCCACAGATAAAATAACGTCACACAGCTGTTGAAATATGGAGGGTGAGTATTTTTATTTATTTATTAATAAACTATTAATGGCATGTAAATTCTAAGCTTGCAAATATTATTCTAAATAATAATATTATTTTAATATATTAATCCTCGCCTAAAGGATTATTAGGAACACCATACTAATACTGACCCATACTAATTTGACCCCTTTCGCCTTCAGTAGTGAACTGCCTTAATTGCATTTATTCAACAAGGTATGCTCTCAGTGAACTCATTGTCATGTTCAAGAAATGAATTTGAAATGATTGGAGCTTTGTGACATGATGCATTATCCTGCTGGAAGTAGCCATCAGATGATGGGGACATGGTGACCATATAGGGATGGACATGGTCAGAAACGATGCTCAGGTTGGCCATGGCATTTAAACGATGCCCAATTGTCACTAAGGGGCCTAAAGTGTGCCAAGAAAACATCCCCCACACCATTACACCACCACCACCAGCCTGCACAGTGGTAACAAGGCATGATGGATCCATGTTCTCATTCTGTTTACGCCAAATTCTGACTCTACCATCTGAATGTCTCAACAGAAATCGAGACTCATCAGACCAGGCAACATTTTTCCAGTCTTCAACTGTCCAATTTTGGTGAGTTCTTGCAAATTGTAGCCTCTTTTTCCTATTTGTAGTGGAGGTGAGTGGTACCCGGTGGGGTCTTCTGTCATTGTCTGGTCCCTCCCCCTTTTTATCTGATTATTGGTTTGTTTGTCCCACCTGTCCTGTTCATTAGTCTTCTGTGTTTGTTCCCTAGTTAGTCTCTGTTGTGTTTGCAGTTCAGTGTTGGTTCGTTTGTCCAAGTACCCAGTTCCTAGAGTTTATGTTCATGGTCTGTGTTATTTCCGTTTTCCCCTTGAGGGAGTTTTGATTTGTAGCTTGTGTATTTGTTTGTTGTTTCATTAAATTCACCTTCACCAGCAATTGCATCCACGCTTCTCATATCGTGACACATCCACCTTGAAGGTTGTGCATGTCGTGGCTTCACAAATGCTTTGCTGCATACCTCGGTTGTAACGAGTGGTTATTTCAGTCAAAGTTGCTCTTCTATCGGCTTGAATCAGTCAGCCCATTCTCCTCTGACCTCTAGCATCAACAAGGCATTTTCGCCCACAGGACTGCAGCATACTGGATGTTTTTCCCTTTTCACACCATTCTTTGTAAACCCTAGAAATGATTGTGTGTGAAAATCCCAGTAACTGAGCAGATTGTGAAATACTCAGACCAGCCAGTCTGGCACCAATAGCCATGCCACGCTCAAAATTACTTAAATCACCTTTCTTTCCCTTTCTGACATTCAGTTTGAAGTTCAGGAGATTGTCTTGACCAGGACCACACCCCTAAATGCATTGAAGCAACTGCCAAGGCCATGTCCACACTAATATGTTTTCGTTTGAAAACGCATATTTTCTCTCCGTTTTGGCCTTCCGTCCACACTGAGACGCCGTTTAAAGTCAACAAAAACGTATCGTTTGGAAAACGCTCTCCAAAGTGGATAAATTTGAAAACGCAGTTTTCGCGTTGTAGTGTGGACAGTGAAACCGGAGGTATTTCAAAACAATGACGTAAGTTTAGTCATGTGATCCATATAGTACCAATAGATATTCATGTTTATCAGTATTGTGCCTGTTATGTGTTATTCATTTTTACACTATTGCTAAAATATGTTACTTTCTGTGTACTTAATATGTGCTATTCTTCATAGCACAGTACTGCAAAGATGACAGATAATGTAGCCTACTCACATTTGCTGTCCTGTGGCAAAACAGGAGAGGAGTCGCGTTTTAGACCAAACATATGGTGACTGAATGCGACCTGGACGCATCAGTGATGGTGAGATATTTTGCTAAATAAAATTATCCTGTTATTGTGCGATATCATTATTATTTATTTTCCCATCTGTATCATCTCAGTGAGCTTTTGTGAAGTTTCGCACATGCATAGTAAAGTGAATTTAGAAGTTTCTCATCCACACTGAAACGTCGGAAAATGCCTAAAAACGCTAGTGTGGACGGAGAGCGTTTTTAAACGAAAACCCCGTTTTCAAATCTATCCGGAATAATGTGGACGTAGCCCAAGTGATTAGTTGATTAGATAATTGCATTAATGAAACATTGAACAGGTGTTCCTAATAATCCGTTAAGTGTAATAATGTAATGTAAAAATAATAATGTAAATATTAACCAACAACAATAACAAAATATATTCAAAAACAACTATGTTCCAATCTAATCTGACCTGTAATGCTGGCTGAATCATAATCATACACTGTTTGTTCATTGGCCAGAGGAGAACTGGCCCCGACTGTGTCTGGTTTCTCCCAAAAAATTTTCTCCATTCTGTCACTGTCGCTTTTGGCTTGCTTGGTTGGGAACATTTATTACTCAACAATATTATTGATCTGCCTGCATTGACACCATTAAATGAGAACTATACTGTCCTGGACGATGACATCACTGTTTTCTCCAGAGTGGCTATATACAGGTATATATATATAAATTAACTAAATTAAGGACTTTTTTACAACATAAATGAACCATCACTAAACTTATTTAACCTGGACTATGACACTATTTTCTTCTAGATCTGCTGTACAGCAGAAACAAACTTTGTTGCATTATTTTCCTGTTATCTCTGTAAAGCAATCTGTATTGTAAAAAGCGCTATATAAATAAGGGGTGTGGTCCTGGTCAAGACAATCTCCTGAACCCTAAAACTAAATGTCAGAATGGGAAAGAAAGGTGATTTAAGCAATTTTGAGCGTGGCATGGTTATTGGTACCAGACGGGCCGGTTTGAGTATTTCACAATCTGCTCAGTTACTGGGATTTTCACACACAACCATTTCTAGGGTTTACAAAGAATGGCGTGAAAAGGGAAAAACATCCAGTATGCGTCATGTTGATGCTAGAGGTCAGAGGAGAATGGGCCGACTGATTCAAGCTGATAGAAGAGCAACTTTGACTGAAATAACCACTTGTTACAACCGAGGTATGCAGAAAAGCATTTGTGAAACACGCACAACCTTGAGGCGGATGCAACAGCAGAAGACCCCACCGGGTAGAGTGACCTGACTTGTTTCATGAAGCAGTTCTGAGTTTGGAAGGTACCTGTGCTGACTGATTGGTGAGTCCGGTTCCTTCCAGGTCCAGAACTTCAAGAGTTCGACTGGATGCGACAGAGACAGCCAACATCCCAGCGATGTGATCCCCTGGAAACCACAAGCAGAGGGAAAAGCTGAGACAAGCCACTCAGAGTCCAACATGCAAACCTAGCGCTTTCAAAGAGCAAACCCAGCATTTCTCCAGCAGAAACATTTGTACGCTTGGCTGGCAGTTTCATTCACGGTCAGCAAAATAAATGTCTTAATATATACACTGTGACATCTACACCTGCCACTATACTTCAGGGAAATACTAGACCCTTTGAATTAAGTGTTAATAGATTTATGTGTCAAGCCCAGCGTATAAATGATCAAAAAAGCTATACGGTAAATGTCCAAAATTTCAATTGGCCTGAAAACAAATCCCTGATCGAATAAACTGTCAGTTTCAGCGATATCTTTGTATCATGTCCAGCACATAACCATACCTCAAAACCGCAGGAGATCACTCACCTAAGGGATTGTAGTCAAGGTTGAGGACCCGTAACTGTGAGCTGTGAGCCACGGCGATGGCCAGTCGAGCCCAACCCTGGCTGCTGATGGCTGGGTTAGCACTCAGTGTCAGCTCTTTAAGCCCTGTGCAGTATTATTGATCACACTGTTGATTCATAATAGCTCCCAGCATGCTTCTAGATCTAAAGCTACTTTCCCTAACATTCTCTCAAAGTAATGAACAAACTTTCTTCCAGTAACATTAAAGCAACACCAAGTAACTTATCCTCTTTGGTCACCTTACAGGTTGAAAGCGGAATTGTTCATTACCGCTGTCGTAAATAATTAAGCAAACCGCATCCTACTGTCGCACACACACGCTTGCTGTTTATCCAGCACCGGCTTTGGAATGAACAATGTCCACAGACAAGGTAGAGTATGTTGCATGATTTCATGAAAGTATGATGTATTGCGACATCAGAAGCGAAGAAAACAAAATGATGGCTTGACGTGAAGCAAGTCAAATTTTAGTTTTCTTATGTCTCATTAGAACTACAGAAACGCGACCCGATCTTGCAATCTTACATAGCGTGGTTATTGCAGATATAGGACCGCAGAGCGGAGGCATAAGTGGAAGGCACCCTGTTACGACTAAAAGGGATGATGAACTGAGAAATCAAATTTTCCTTAAGCTTTTGACATCTAAGAGGTCATCATATTATAAGAATATCCTGTAAGTTTCAGAACTGAAAACGACCTTGTTAGTCCAATAAAAGCTTTTATTGACACCAGCCTCAACAAACGTCTCGTTTTTGAAAGTGTGGAAGTATGACGTCAGAAGACGAAGAAACCCCACCCGCTCATCAACGTCTACTTCAACACGGCCGGTTTAGCCACGCCCACCGATTCACGCATTCACGCATAGGTAAACAAAAGCATACCTCGTGATGACAAGTTATAGCTACCAGCAATAAACATTCCGTTGACAAAATGCTGTGCCGTGCCTGGCTGTGGAAGAAGACAGTCGCTGCATAAGCTTCCTCTGGATTCCAATATTAGGAATGCCTGGTTAAAATTTGTTTTTATTGACTTTCCAGCTGATGAGTGTAAAACATTATCCGTATGTTCGCTTCATTTCACAGAGGATTGTTTTGAAGACACAGTTCGAGGCTGGATTTGCAGACCGATTAAGATTAAAAAAGGTGCTGTACCTTCTATATTGGATCCAACAGGAGTGGTGCAACACAGTTATGTGAGTAATATTTTTATTTTAGAAATAATAATCTACTTGGCTAGCATTGCATTGTGACAGATCGTTTGATATCTAATAATTATGTGTATGTGTCTACAAGTATCCGTTGTATTCGAGGTGCTGTTGGTTCATTGTCCTGCAATTCGGGATCGGACTGTGGGTCAAACATGTATGGGCGAATCATTCCGGTTGCCATTTTACAACAGTGGTTTTCAAAACAAATTCCCCCACGTGCACCGACCGAAACCAACGACAGGGTTGAAGCTCATTATAATATGCAAAACTGTTATCCACTCACAGCAGTGGGCGTTTACTTTCTAGTCTTCAATGTGATACGCCCATAAAATCCGAGCATTTTTCAAGTAGGCTGAAAACTAGGGAAGAAAATAGCCCATAACTTATTCATTTTTATGTTTTTGAATGTAAAAACCAAGCGAACGTCATAAGTTGACCTCAGACAACAAAACAAAAACATTTAAAAAGCCAGTTCATGACCCCTTTAATGAACCACTGAAACGCTTTTGGAAACATTATTTTAAGGTAAAAAATTCTTACTTAGTGTTGCTTTAATAGGATGCTCCTTCAGTTATCTGTTCCTTAACAAAATGTTGGCACAAAAACATTTTCTATGAAAAGTTGTTGTTTTTTCTCCCTCTGAAATGGATGATCATGTAAAATTTTTAAATATTAATACAAGTACTGTAATATACTCCACTTAACATAACTAACATATATAACTACTTAGTTAATCTCAATGTATCACAGGTTTTTGTATTTGTGATGTTTTACCCGATTTAGCTCCATCCGGAGGAAGCATGCCACAAATGATGCGAATGGCCTCATCTCCCAGCATGCAGTCTCCCAAATCCAAGGACACCAGGGAAGGGTGAGTGGAGAGGGCTCCATTCAGGGTGACCAGTCCTGCATCTAAAAGTGGACTTCCGTGGAGACTATAAGGTACAAAGTGAACAGAGATGGACATTACATTCTGTGCTAAATTTGTATTCCCTGAAGAAAATGGTGGTTTAGGGTTGAAAGGCAGGGTAGGAGATTTGTTCCATTTTTTGTTATGCTGGTTGAAAGTCTCTTCACATCCTGATAGCAATCACTAAGTTAAGTGGTCTAAATGTATATACACTCACCAAAGGATTATTAGGAACACCTGTTTAATTTCTCTTTAATGCAATTATCTAATCAACAAATCACATGGCAGTTGCTTCAATGCATTTAGGGGTGTGGTCCTGGTCAAGACAATCTCCTGAACTCCAAACTGAATGTCAGAATGGGAAAGAAAGGTGATTTAAGCAATTTTGAGCGTGGCATGGTTGTTGGTGCCAGACGGCCGGTCTGAGTATTTCACAATCTGCTCAGTTACTGGGATTTTCACACACAACAATTTCAACCGTTTACAAAGAATGGTGTGAAAAGGGAAAAACAACCAGTATGCAGCAGTCCTGTGGGCGAAAATGCCTTGTTGATGCTAGAGGTCAGAGGAGAATGGGCCGACTCATTCAAGCTGATAGAAGAGCAACTTTGACTGAAATAACCACTCGTTACAACCAGAGGTATGTAGCAAAGCATTTGTGAAACACGCACAACCTTGAGGCGGATGGGCTACAACAGCAGAAGACCCCACCGGGTACCACTCATCTCTACTACAAATAGGAAAAAGAGGCTACAATTTACAAGAGCTCACCAAAATTTGGCGTAAACAGAATGAAAACATGGATCCATCATGCCTTGTTACCACTGTGCAGGCTGGTGGTGGTGGTGTAATGGTGTGGGGGATGTTTTCTTGGCACACTTTAGGCCCCTTAGTGACAATTGTGCATCGTTTAAATGCCACGGCCTACCTGAGCATTGTTTCTGACCATGTCCATCCCTTTATGGCCACCATGTCCCCATCCTCTGATGGCTACTTCCAGCAGGATAATGCACCATGTCACAAAGCTCAAACCATTTCAAATTGGTTTCTTAAGCATGACAATGAGTTCACTGTACTAAAATGGCCCCACAGTCAACAGATCTCAACCCAATAGAGTATATTTGGGATGTGGTGGAACGGGAGCTTCGTGCCCTGGATGTGCATCCCACAAATCTCCATCAACTGCAAGATGCTATCCTATCAATATGGGCCAACATTTCTAAAGAATGCTTTCAGCACCTTGTTGAATCAATGCCACGTAGAATTAAGGCAGTTCTGAAGGCGAAAGGGGGTCAAACAGTATTAGTATGGTGTTCCTAATAATCCTTTAGGTGAGTGTATAATCTGTATATATATATATATTTTCAGGTATATGTACCAGAATGCAATGGTATGATGTTCTATCTGTGTGTTAACATGTATTTCCAAAAAAAAAATTGTGGATTAATTTACAATCTCTTTGTGAACTTTTAATGAGTCAAAGTGGTAGTTGCGTAGCTGTCAATGAAGGGACAGAAATCTCTCAGATGTTCTGAAGACGAAAGTCCTACGGGTTTGGAACAACATGAGGGTGAGTAGGCTAATTAATGACAGAATTGAACTAACCATTCAAGTATACTTGTCAAAGTAAAACCAGTCTCTCGAAATGGCTATTTCTTTTTTTGATCAAGTCTCTTAAGACTTGCTCGCTGATAGAAAAGTAACATTAGGACACTGCCCAATAATATCGCTTGAGTTTGCGCGATAATAATATTGTCGTTCGCTTGCCTAAATAAAGAATCCTTTCGGAAACACTCACAAGAGGGTCTGGATGGATCTGTTGGCCTTCAGCGCATCTGCCAGATGCTTGGTCCGGCCGATGGTGGACACCACGCCGAGGTTCAGGTTGAGCTGAGCGAGGGAGTGTGACTCTGCGACGCCGCGACACACACGGCCGAAGTCTCGGTCCGACAGCTGACAGCCGCGCACGGACAGCAGACGCACGCTGTTCTCCTTCAGGCTGTCGCAGATGTCTTTCACCTCCGCGCAGGACAGCGCCTCTCCGGTTATCTGGATAGAGCCCGGCAGCATCTCGGTGGTGTCAGGCTTGACTAACGCGCATTATGGATCCAGCCGACGCCAGAGCACCGGCGACAGGCTCGGGATAACGCGGAAGGTGGTGCTGCTGTTTCAGCGTTTTGTGGTTCCCCTGTGTTCGCCTCCCGACATGATGCTTGGGGATCCTCAAGGCTTCGGTCTCTGCAGCAGCATGGACCTAAGATGACGATGCATGCACTAAATGTCGCTCGCTTTAGATTCTTCCCTTCTCACTAACACCACCATTCAGGCATTAGGCGACTCCGGGCTTGAGGTAATCCGCCTGACAGCTGATGATGGTGGGATTGGCCACAAGGAGAGAGAACGTGTCTCTGTGTGGACGCGCGCGTGTGTGAACGGAAAATGGTGCGCGAGCTTTTGAGGTGACGAGTGTTGCCTACATCTATTCTGCTGTACCGATTATAACTTTGGTCTTGGAAGTAGGTTGCATTTGCTGCATTAAAAAATAGATCACTGGGACAAGTTGTCACACATTTTACCCCAGTGCATTATATATTGAATTGAATTATATATTGAATTGAATATTAATAATAATAAAATTAGGTGCATGACACCCCTATTCATGCATATTTAGGTGAAAGAAGCTATTCTTGTATTATTAGAAAGATTTAGGTCAATCTTAAAACTTATAGAAACTTAATTACCTAAAACAAATTATTTTACATCTAATATTAATTCTAAATTATTTCTAATTCCTCATGTTGGTCCAAACAAAAACTGCTATTTTTACAGTGGAACACAAAAGGACAATTTTGAAGGATCTTTATGCAGCTGTTTATCATCCAGTGTCTTTTCATAGTCATCATGAAAGCTCCAAAAATGGCTTAACAGTAATATAAGTCCATAGCCATATGTGATGGATGTTACACACTTGTTTTTACTCACTGATACCATTTCAGTAGACTGAAGTTCTGAAAATGCAGCAAGAAAATGTTGTTGTCTGTTGACACTACAATGACATTGGTGTGCAGCCAGGATCAGGATGGGAAATGTTTTTAAGGTCTGTAGCCGTGGGGAACCACTGTCACTCAGAACTTAAATCTAAGTTAAATCTAAGTTTAATCACTCTGAATTATTAATAATAATAAAATTAGGTGCATGACATTCCAAAACTTGCATATTTAGGTGAAAGAAGCTATTCTTGTATTATTAGAAAGATTTAGGTCAATCTTAAAACTTATAGAAACTTAATTACCTAAAACATAGTGAATATATATATATATATATATATATATATATATATATATATATATATATATATATATATATATATATATATATATATATATACATATATACATATACATATACACACACACAAGACACAACTATTATGTAAAGACAAACTTTTATGTTATTAATGATTTGACACCAATAATAAATAGAGAAAAAACATATTTACCTCTATTCCACTGTACAGATTTTAACTGGTCGTGGAAGCATATTTGCATATACTGCATTAGAAAATAGATCACTGGGACAAGTTGTCACATTTTACCCCAGTGAATAATTGTCTGTGTAGGTTTTTATTTTTGTGTGTATATATATATATATATATATATATATATATATATATATATATATATATATGCACTGTTACCTGTGAAAAAGATCTAATATAGATACCGTTGCACTACCTTCATTGTCTGTTTTAGACTGTTGTCTGAATGTGTCAGTGTAGTTTTATTGTGTCCATGTTGCAACTGCTAAATACTGGTATAAAACTCTACTAAGGTGCATTTAATAAGCTTCATCTAACTGCATCTCTGTGGCACACGTGAGACTTGTGAATAATATATTGAATGGATCCACATGAATGTCAATTGTCTTTCCCTCAGCAACAGTCTAAGGATGTGAAGGTGGATAGTATGACCAATTGTACCCACAGCGTTTCTGGTTGCATGGCCCTATCTCTGTGACAGTCTCAGTGAGAGCAGGGAAACGTGAGCCCTGAGTTAAACAAACACAATTAATTCCTAATGCAGCCCAGTGTATGGACTCACCTCAGCTTACCCTGATCAGCGCTATCACAGTGACACCGCAACCAGGCACAGCAAGAGAGTACGTTTAAATAGAGTGATGCATTTAAAAATTAAAAAAAAAAAAAAATCTTTTTTTTGTAGAAGATTTAAGTTCTGAGTGACAGTGGTTCCCCACGGCTACAGACCTTAAAAACATTTCCCATCCTGATCCTGGCTGCACACCAAATGTCATTGTAGTGTCAACAGACAACAACATTTTCTTGCTGCATTTTCAGAACTTCAGTCTACTGAAATGGTATCAGTGAGTGAAAACAACCTGTCACCCCCTTTTTGATAATTTACATTAAAATGCACTATACAAACTTAAATGGTTGTAATTCAAGAATGCTTTGGAATATATACACAAGTTTGGTCTTGTTTTAAAGAAAACAATCAGCAGATTATTACTGAAGTGAAAGCACTTCAAAAAAATTAAAGTATGAAAAAGTTATGGAAGTTATAATTTACAGTAAATCAAATATTATTTATTAATATATATTTTTAATATAAAATAAATATTTTACAAAATATTTTTTACAATAAAATTACTATAAAATGAAAGCTATATATCTAAACAAGTTGTGTTCCAAATTTAAAGTTGATATCACAAATTTTGAAGTTCCCATGAGATTTTGTTTAGGCGTTATACCAAAAATAGCCACCGGGTGCCATTGAATTCCATTGAATTTAATTGTATGCATTCTGCCATAACAAATTAATAAATTTCTATCCAAATATCACTTCTGTCACTAAATATGGAACCTTGAGACTCAGACCTTTCTGACAATATGTGTTTTGTCAAGATTAGAAAAGGTTTTGATAATAAATTATGAAAGATGATGCCCAAAAGGGGAGGGGCCTAATACAAAAATACCGTTTCTATGGTAACGCAACGTCCAATTTCAAAACGGTTTTTACAGGATGAATTCTGAGTTCGTAAGCTTTCAAATGATACCTAATTTATGATAACTACTAAAATATGTGATATAATAAAAAGGCGATAAAAAATAATATTATATTTTAGAGGATAATATATACATATTATAATTTTTAGAGAATAATATTATACTATTATTTTTTTTATTGAAAAATATTAGATTATTTGTTTTATTATTAACTTTTAGCATAAAAACAGAATTTGCAATGATTAAAAGTCGATCAATCGGCTTTTTGTGACAAAGGTCAGAATTGTGACAAAGGTCTGTTATGAGGCAGATTTTTTAGAGGTGCACTATTGTCAAAAATGTATCGGTTACTCTTCCTTCATAATTTGTAGCAAAAAACAGCAGTCAAATATCATTTAGCAGTCTTAGACCTTTCCAACGATATATAGTTTGTCATAATTATGATTATCGATGATTTAATAGTAATAAATCGAAGTAAATTTAGGCGTCCCGTATACGGGGCGGTGACAGTTAAGGGATCCATCACATATGGCTATGGATACTTATATTACTGTTATGCAATTTTGAGCTTTCATGATGACTATGAAAAGACATTGGATGGAAAACAGCTGCATAAAGATCCTTCAAAATTGTCTTTTTGTGTTCCACTGTAAAAATAGCAGTTTTTGTTTGGACCAACATGAGGAATTAAGAAATAATTTAGAATTAATATTAGATGTAAAATAATTTGTTTTAGGTAATTAAGTTTCTATAAGTTTTAAGATTGACCTAAATCTTTCTAATAATACAAGAATAACTTCTTTCACCTAAATATGCATGAATGGGGTGTCATGCACCTAACTTTATTATTATTAATATTGTCCATATGCTGTCTCTAGTCTAGTCCACCATGTAGATTGAGATTTTAAACCGTTTATTTCAGGATACACAATCGTGTCACCGTGTTCAGTTTGTTTCTCTTCAGTCACCATGGACACTAACACTCATCATCACAGCTGTTCTGCTCTTGTTTAGCTCTCTCTTTAATTAACTTTGTGTAGTTCCTGCTTTGAGTTCAGTTCTTGCTCCGGTGTTATGTATCGCACGTTGGCTATTATCCTTATAATATTTATCTAATAAACCTTCTTCATTGTCTTCCTTGAACTTTACAAATAGGCCCTTGCATTTTCACTTCAAAGTTTTTTTGTAGATCGGGACTGTTCCATTTATAAGCATTTATTATTTTCTATTCTTTGATAGCATTTGTTTAAAGGGGTCACATCATATTTTTTAAAACACCCCCATACCTAACATGAGGGTGAGTAAATGATTATGATGATATAATTTTTTTGATGATTGAATTTGTTTTTGGGTAACTGTTCCTTCAAGTTCGCCCAGTGGTCGCTCCGAAAGCTGTGACTCAGACAGCGTGCCAATACTGAATTGAGCTGTTTAAAACGAGGATTCTAGTAAACATAGTCAAGTAAAGTCACCTTTATTATAGCACTTTCTACAAGACAGATTGTTTCAAAGCAGCTTTACAGAGATACAAGGAAAATAATACAACAAAGTTTGTTTCAGAGAGGAAAATGGTGTCTTCGTCACAATTGAATTTTAAATGTCCCCAACTAAGCAAGCCAAAAGTCAAAGGTGACAGTGACAAGCAACCAAAACTCCATCAGTGACAGAATGGAGAAAAAACCTTGGGAGAACCCAGGGGCTTTGCCGATGGCTGTCGTGTCAGTGAGGCCTTCACAGGGCTGATGAGGCTGGCACTTCAGGAAGGCGTTGTGGTTGTGTCTAGGCGCAGGTCCACCATCTGATCTGGATACGGCCCGTATCGGCTGACTACATCATGTGTTGTGGTCGTGTCTAGGCGCAGGTCCACCATCTGATCTGGATACGGCCCGGATCCGGCTGACTACATCATGCGTTGTGGTCGTGTCTAGGCGCAGGTCCACCATCTGATCTGGATACGGCCCGGATCCGGCTGACTGCATCATGCGTTGTGGTCGTGTTTAGGCGCAGGTCCACCATCTGATCTGGATACGGCCCAGATCCGGCTGACTACATCATGCGTTGTGGTCGTGTCTAGGCGCAGGTCCACCATCTGATCTGGATACAGCCTGGATCCGGCTGACTACATCATGCGTTGTGGTCGTGTCTCAGGCGCAGGTCCACCATCTGATCTGGATACGGCCCGGATCCGGCTGACTGCATCATGCGTTGTGGTCGTGTCTTAGCGCAGGTCCACCATCTGATATGGATACGGCCTGGATCGGCTGACTACATCATGCGTTGTGGTCGTGTTTAGGTGCAGGTCCACCATCTGATACTGGATACGGCCCGGATCTGGCTGACTACATCATGCGTTGTGGTCGTGTCTAGGCGCAGGTCCACCATCTGATATGGATACGGCCTCGATACGGCTGACTGCATCATGCGTTGTGGTCGTGTCTAGGCGCAGGTCCACCATCTGATCTGGATACGGCCCGGATCTGGCTGACTACATCATGCGTTGTGGTCGTGTCTACCGCGCAGGTCCACCATCTGATCTGGATACAGCCCGGATCCGGCTGACTACATCATGCGTTGTGGTCGTGTCTAGGCGCAGGTCCACCATCTGATCTGGATACGGCCCGATACGTCTTGACTACATAATGCTTTGTCGGTCGTTTCAGGCGCAGATCCACCATCTGATCTGGATACGGCCCGGATCTGGCTGACTCACATCATGTGTTGTGGTCGTGTCACGGCGTAGATCCACGATCTAATCTGGATACGGCCCGGATCCGGCTGACTGACATCATGCGTTGTGGTCGTGTTCAGGCGCAGGTCCACCATCTGATCTGGATACAGCCCGGATCTGGCTGACCACATCATGCGTTGTGGTCGTGTTTAGGCGCAGGTCCACCATCTGATCTGGATACGCCGGAATCCGGCTGACTCGCATCATGCGTTGTGGTCGTGTCAAGGCGTAGATCCACGATCTGATCTGGATACGGCCCGAATCCGGCTGACTGCATCATGCGTTGTGGTCGTGTCTAGGCGCAGGTCCACCATCTGATCTGGATACGGCCCGGATCCGGCTGACTACATCATGCGTTGTGGTCGTGTCTCAGGCGCAGGTCCACCATCTGATCTGGATACGGCCCGGATCCGGCTGACTACATCATGCGTTGTGGTCGTGTCTAGGCGCAGGTCCACCATCTGATCTGGATACGGCCCGGATCCGGCTGACTGCATCATGCGTTGTGGTCATGTCTAGGTGCAGGTCCACCATCTGATCTGGATACGGCCCGGATCCGGCTGACTACATCATGCGTTGTGGTCGTGTCTAGGCGCAGGTCCACCTGATCTGGATACGGCCCGGATCCGGCTGACTACATCATGCGTTGTGGTCGTGTCTAGGCGCAGGTCCACCATCTGATCTGGATACGGCCTGGATCCGGCTGACTACATCATGCGTCTGTGGTCATGTCTAGGCGCAGGTCCACCATCTGGATACGGCCCGGATCCGGCTCGACTACATCATGCGTTGTGGTCGTGTCTAGGCGCAGGTCCACCATCTGGATACGGCCCGGATCCGGCTGACTACATCATGCGTTGTGGTCGTGTCTCAGGCGCAGGTCCACCATCTGGATACGGCCCGCGATCGGCTCGACTGCATCATGCGTTGTGGTCGTGACCTATAGAGCTGGGTAAGTCCCGCCCCTTCAGCTAACCCGCTGGACCTCTAGGTTGAAAAACCGTCAGTGCAAGTGAATGAGAGAAAATAATTATTTTCTAATCCCGTTTGAATTTTGCAATGAATGTAACATATGTTGTCTGTGAATTTTTCATATAATGTTTCGTGTAAAGAATGCTACAATTTAGCTTGTAGAATTTTCATACGGTTAGACTTTGTGTGAGAGCACTTTGTGGACTACAACTCTCTGACGTGCTTGATATACATCACCCCACTAACACATCGGATCCCGCTAAACATGCCTGTGACTTTGGTGCACTTCACCGCGCTTCTTTCAGGGAGAAGGACTAAACTCAGTTCAGCGTGGCTGAAAACCGTGATTTGTGGAGGGAAAATGTGTTAAGCGGCGACGTCACATATGGGACGTGTAGTCTTCTTGCTTATGTCTATTCCACAACTGCTAGCCAAAGAATCATACAATAAACTGTCAAACTGTTACATGAGAAATTATATAAAATTTCACAGACAACATAATGTTACATTCATGGCACAATTCAAACGGGATCATAAAATAATTATTTTCTCTCATTCACTTGCATTTGACGCTTTTTCAACCTAGAGGTCCACTTGGAGCTTTACGGATGGGCGGGACTTACCAGCTCTATGCGCAGGTCCACCATCAAAACTGGATACGGCCCCGATCCGGCTGACAACATCATGCGTTGTGGTCGGGTCTAGGCGCAGGTCCACCATCAAAATTGGATACGGCCCGGATCCGGGTGACTACATCATGTGTTGTGGTCATGTCTAGGCGCAGGTCCACCATCTGGATATGGTTGAGTACATCATACGTCTGTGGTCGTGTCTAGGCGCAGGTCCACCATATGGATACGGCCCAGATCCTGCTGACTACATCATGCGTTTGTGGTCGTGTCTAGGCGCAGGTCCACCATCTGGATATGGTTGAGTACATCATATCGTTGTGGTCGTGTCTAGGCGCAGGTCCACCATCTGGATACGGCCCGGATCCGGCTGACTACATCATGCGTTGTGGTCGTGTCTAGGCGCAGGTCCACCATCTGATCTGGATACGGCCTGGATACGGCTGACTGCATCATGCGTTGTGGTCATGTCTCAGCGCAGGTCCACCATCTGGATACGGCCCGGATCCGGCTGACTACATCATGCGTTGTGGTCATGTCTAGGCGCAGGTCCACCATCTGGATACGGCCCGGATTCGGCTGACTACATCATGCGTTGTGGTCGTGTCTCAGCGCAGGTCCACCATCAAAACTGGATACGGCCCGGATATCGGCTGACAACATCATGCGTTGTGGTCGTGTCTTATGCGCAGGTCCACCATCAAAACTGTATACGGCCCGATTACGGCTGACAACATCATGCGTCTGTGGTCGGTCTCTAGGCGCAGGTCCACCATCTGGATATGGTTGAGTACATCATGCGCTGTGGTTCGTGTGTAGGCGCAGGTCCACCATCTGCGATGTCGGCCCGTGAATCCGGCTCGACTGCATCATGCGTCGTGTGGTCGTGTCTAGGCGCAGGTCCACCATCTGATCTGGATACGGCCTGGATACGGCTGACTACATCATGCGTTGTGTGGTCATGTCTTGAGCGCAGGTCCACCATCTGGATACGGCCCGGATACGGCTGACTGACATCATGCGTCGTGGTCGGGTCTAGGCGCAGGTCCACCATCTGGATACGGCCCGGATCCGGCTGACTACATCATGCGTTGTGGTCGTGTCTAGGCGCAGGTCCACCATCTGGATACGGCCCGGATCGCGGCTCGACTGCATCATGCGTTGTGGTCGTGTCTATGCGCAGGTCCACCATCAAAACTGGATACGGCCCGGATACGGCTGACAACATCATGCGTTGTGGTCGTGTCTAGGCGCAGGTCCACCATCTAAATCTGGATACGGCCCGATCCGGGTGACTACATCATGTGTTGTGGTCGTGTCTAGCCGCAGGTCCACCATCATGGATACGGCCCAGATCCTGCTGACTACATCATGTGTTGTGGTCGTGTCTCAGCGCAGGTCCACCATCTGGATATGGTTGAGTACATCATACGTTCGTGGTCGTGTCTAGGCGCAGGTCCACCATCTGGATACGGCCCGGATCCGGCTGACTACATCATGCGTTGTGGTCGTGTCTAGGCGCAGGTCCACCATCTGATCTGGATACGGCCTGGATCCGGCTGACTACATCATGCGTTTGTGGTCATGTCTAGCGCAGGTCCACCATCTGGATATGGTCAGGTGCATCATACGTTGTGGTCGTGTCTAGGCGCAGGTCCACCATTCTGGATACGGCCCGGATCCGGCTCGACTACATCATGCGTTGTGGTCGTGTCTAAGCGCAGGTCCACCATCAAAACTGGATACGGCCCAGATCCTGCTGACTACATCATGTGTTGTGGTCGTGTCTAGGCGCAGGTCCACCATACTGGATACGGCCCGGATCCGGCTGACTACATCATGCGTTGTGGTCGTGTCTAGGCGCAGGTCCACCATCTGATCTGGATACGGCCTGGATCCGGCTGACTGCATCATGCGTTGTGGTCATGTCTAGGCGCAGGTCCACCATCTGGATATGGTCTGAGTACATCATGCGTTGTGGTCGTGTATCAGGCGCAGGTCCACCATCTGGATACGGCCCGGATCCGGCTGACTACATCATGCGTTGTGGTCGTGTCTAGGCGCAGGTCCACCATCTGATCTGGATACGGCCTGGATCCGGCTGACTACATCATGCGTTGTGGTCATGTCTCAGGCGCAGGTCCACCATCTGGATACGGCCCGGTCTGAGCTACATGCATCATGCGTTGTGGTCGTGTCTAGCGCAGGTCCACCATCAAAACTGGATACGGCCCAGATCCTGCTGACTACATCATGCGTTGTGGTCGTGTCTAGGCGCAGGTCCACCATCTGGATACGTCCGGTTGCAGCTACATCATGCGTTGTGGTCGTGTCAGGCGCAGGTCCACCATCTGGATACGGCCCGGATCCGGCTGACTACATCATGCGTTGTGGTCGTGTCTAGGCGCAGGTCCACCATCTGATCTGGATACGGCCTGGATCCGGCTGACTACATCATGCGTTGTGGTCATGTCTAGGCGCAGGTCCACCATCTGGATACTGCCGTTCGCTAGCTACATCATGCGTTGTGGTCGTGTCTAGGCGCAGGTCCACCATCTGGATACGGCCCGGATCCGGCTGACTACATCATGCGTTGTGGTCGTGTCTAGGCGCAGGTCCACCATCAAAACTGGATACGGCCCAGATTCTGCTGACTACATCATGTGTTGTGGTCGTGTCTCAGGCGCAGGTCCACCATCTGGATACGGCCCGGATGCGGCTGACTACATCATGCGTTGTGGTCGTGTTTAGGCGCAGGTCCACCATCTGATCTGGATACGGCCTGGATACGGCTGACTACATCATGCGTTGTGGTCATGTCTCAGGCGCAGGTCCACCATCTGGATATCGGTTGCAGTACATCATACGTTGTGGTCGTGTCTACGCGCAGGTCCACCATCTGGATACGGCCCGGATCCGGCTGACTACATCATGCGTTGTGGTCGTGTCTAGGCGCAGGTCCACCATCAAAACTGGATACGGCCCGGATCCGGCTGACTACATCATGCGTTGTGGTCGTGTCTCAGGCGCAGGTCCACCATCTGGATATGGTTGAGTACATCATACGTTGTGGTCGTGTCTAGCGCAGGTCCACCATCTGGATACGGCCCGGATCCGGCTGACTACATCATGCGTTGTGGTCGTGTCTAGGCGCAGGTCCACCATCTGATCTGGATACGGCCTGGATCCGGCTGACTACATCATGCGTTGTGGTCATGTTTAGGCGCAGGTCCACCATTCTGGATACGGCCCGGATCCGGCTGACTGCATCATGCGTTGTGGTCGTGTCTAGGCGCAGGTCCACTATCATTGGATACGGCCTGGATCCGGCTGACTACATCATGCGTTGTGGTCGTGTCTATGCGCAGGTCCACCATCAAAACTGGATACGGCCCAGATCCGGCTGACAACATCATGCGTTGTGGTCGTGTCTGAGCGCAGGTCCACCATCAAAATTGGATACGGCCCGGATCCGGGTGACTACATCATGTGTTGGTGGTCATGTCTCAGGCGCAGGTCCACCATCTGGATATGGTTGAGTACATCATACGTTGTGGTCGTGTGTCTAGGCGCAGGTCCACCATATGGATACGGCCCAGATCCTGCTGACTACATCATGTGTTGTGGTCGTGTCTCAGCGCAGGTCCACCATCGTTTTGCCATTCTTCTTATGATGTAACAAGTACATCAGGTCAGGTCATCGATAGTCAGTTAAACAGTTAAGAAAACGCATGTGTAGAGTATAAAGAGGCTAAATGCTTGTGGAAGAAAACAACAACAAAAACATAACACAAGAACATTAACAATTATTGTCATTGTCATAACATAATACAACAATACTCCAGTGTCCTTCAGGGCAGGCATATTAAGTTATTTAAGTCTTTCAATCCAAATCAAGTGCCAAGTCCTTAAATGCAGCCACTGTTCTTATAGCTTTTAAGTGAATGCTAACAGGAAAATAAGGTTTATGAAATAAATATCACTCTTCTTTTCACATTCATTAAACACAAAAATTAAATTTCTATATGTAAATTCAAAGTTATGATTCACATAACATTTGATAAAATCACACAAATCTCACCAAAATGTCGCTGTGAGAGAGCAGTTCCAAAATAAATGTAAAGTTCAGGTTTCTCTGACCAGAAAGTACAGACGACTGGGACAAAATTAAAACAAATTAAACCATATTAGTATCATATTTTTACACTGAGAGACCATTGATTCCAAAGTTATATATTTTTATTTTATTATATCACATTCATACGGTGGCGCATTACGCGAGGCGTATTGCATTCACTTGAAGAAAAAAAAATCTACTCTGTTTTTCTGAATTAATGAGTTCATTTTTCATGAGAAAAAATTTTTTTGCTCTGTTTTTCTGAATTAACGAGTTAATTTTTCATGAGAATTTTTTTTTGCTCTGTTTTTCTGAATTAATGAGTTAATTTTTCATGAGAAAATTTTTTTTTGCTCCGTTTTTTCTGAATTAATGAGTTAATTTTTCATGAGAAAAAAGTTTTTGCTCTGTTTTTCCGAATTAAGAGCTTAATTTTTCATATGAAAAATTTTTTTGCTCTGTTTTTCTGAATTAACAGAGTTAATTTTTCATGAGAAATTTTCTCTGTTTTTCTGAATGAAAAATTTTTCTCATGAAAAATTAAGTTCGTTAATTCAGAAAAACAGAGCAAAAACTTTTTTCTTATGAAAAATTAAGTTGTTAATTCAGAAAAACAGAGTAAAAAAAATTTTCTCATGAAAAATTAAGTCATTAATTCAGAAAAACAGAGCAAAAACTTTTTTACTCATGAAATAATTAAGTCATTAATTCAGAAAAAACAGAGCAAAAACTTTTTTCTCATGAAAAATTAAGTCGTTAATTCAGAAAAACAGAGCAAAAACGTTTTTTCTCATGAAAAATTAAGTCGTTAATTCAGAAAAACAGAGCAAAAACTTTTTTTCTAATGAAAAATTAAGTCGTTAATTCAGAAAAACAGAGCAAAAACTTTTTTCCATGAAAAATTATCTTGTAATTCTGAGATAATTAAGTCGTTAATTCAGAAAAACAGAGTAGATTTTTTTTCTTCAAGTGAATGCAATACGCCACCGTACATTCATGTGAAGAAATGGGATTAATCTAAACAAAATTGTAAACAATTTATAAAACAAATGTTCCATCGATTTCATCTAAATGTCTTTCAATGGCCACTAGATGGCAGCAACACATTTGAGAACGCAATCGTAATATCGCGAGATCACGGTCTCTCGCGTCATTACCCGATGCTTGTTTGACATTAGCTGATACTGGGTTGCCTAACGCATGAGAGGACGCGGCGCTGCTTTCTCCCGAAGGCTTTGTTATATTAATAACATTTCATTTCCATTAAAGGGTACCAGGTAGTGCAGGTATGTAATAACGTGTTTCGTTTTAAAAATAGTTTTAACCGTTAGCTAAAACGGCGTCGGAATGTATGTTAATCTGGGTTAAAGAGGGGGAGAGTCCACGAGCTCACCATGTTTTATAACCAATCACACTTTCTTCTTTTGTGTTTTGGTGGTGTGTTTAAGATCTTTACAAGTGTATATGTAACATACTCGTTTTAATTACATAGTTTAACATGTATATTTTTGCGAATTACGGATTGAGTTCAGTAGCCTATGTCCTCCTCGATAAATGTGACTTGTTAAGGGGCTGCAGACGGACGGTCTTTGGGTATATTTGCAGCGTCCGCTTCAGATGTTAAATCATTGTTTTATTTTGCTCTTTTTTAAAGTAATTTTACATGTCTTAGTAGTGTACACTCTGACCGGACTCTTATGTTGCGTAATATTATCTATCAAGCATTTGAGTTTCGTCATTGTAAATGAAGTCTGGTTAAAGGTCAATATATTAACCATAACAATTAATTTTATATGGAATTATGTCATTTGAGCAGCATGAACTGAAGAATTTGGTGCTACACTTTGTTTGAAGTTCTTGTTACAGTGTGATTTTACATTTAGCTACATTATATAAATTAACTACTTGTACTTACTATTGGATTAGGTTTTGATTTAGGGTCAGTTGCATGATGTTTCTATTATAAATGCATACAGCATGTGACAAAAATAATTGGAAATTGAAAATAATGTTACCGGATTCGCTTAGGAAACTTTCACCCACATGAAAGTTGCTTCACTTTTGGGTTGATTGTTGTTATTTGGTGGCGTACAGATGTTGCTTTGCTTATCTTCATATGGACTGACACTCATGCTGTATTTGTGTACTGAGAGCACTAGATATTAATTCATTTTAAAGATTACATAATCTCTAGTTAAATACACATACACATAGGCAACAAGTTTATTATACCCATTATTGTCATTGAGATTTTCACACACTGATCTGTGATACCAGTGAAGTTTGTTTATCAGTCAACTCTTAGGTGAATTGCAAAGGTCATTGTAAAGTCTGATATCAGCATTTTTTTGCAGCAGTATTACTTTTTTCAAAGACATGTCAGCATTTAATCCTTATAACGGAAGTATCAGATCCTCCTTCCACTTTTGGTTCCTCTTAAGATAAGTTGCATCATGTTGTTGTTTAGATTTGTGCTCTTTGTGTGTTTTGGAGTCGTTTCTGTGCTGTTCGAGCCGTCAGTCGCGCGCCCCCGCGAGTTGGCCCCGTGTACGTGCAGAATCAGCCGGCTCGTGTGGAGGCCGCGTTGATGATGACGTGTGCGCTGACGTCGCAGTGGGCCGAGGAAGGTTAAGAGATAAACCGTGAGAACTAGACTTTCATCAATTGACAATTCGCAAACTAAACGACACATTTGGATCAAAATGACGACCGTTGTATATCGCTTGATTGACAAGAAGAGGTAATGAACCGTTTCGGTACTTTGACATGACGTTTTAAATGCATCTATTTTCAGATTGTAAACGAAAGCACTTCTCGTGAGCGCCGTTCATAACATTAGTATTATTAATTGCAAACGGTCAATTTATAAAGTATCCGAATGGTTAATTATTAGTTACACTAGCCAAAAATAAACCACCGTCGTATTACTTTGCTTTTGACGTGTTATGGTGAAGTTACCATGGTTTTCTTTTTAACACCATGGTACTGTATGTGAATATGCTAATTTCATTAGCATGATATTTCCATCCTCTGCTAACAGTGAATACACTCTGGTAGTGTCAGTAGTACTCATGTAAGGGCACGTTATTGTGTTGTATTGAAACCAAAGAGTGTTAAGTTTATGGATGAAATGTAATATCCTGTAAAAGTGCATTAGTTAAAAGCTGTTTTAATTAAGATATTATTAATTAAGATGTCCAAATATGGTCTTGTTTCCCTTTCCTCTGGTTTCTAATCCAGCATGCTGTCAGGATGGAAAGCTCTAGATCTGTGGACACTGGGCTTTTGTCCTGTCCACTTCATGCTGCGTGCAGATGTTGCTGTTTTTTCTGAATTCTGTTATTGGCATAATTTATTACAAAAATGTTTATACTGTTTAGATTAAAATAAGTCTGATCTAAGAATTGCGTCTGGAGATCGACACTAAACAGCTCTTCCTGTTATTGTCATGGGTGTATAAACTGTGCCCCCCCCTCCTCCTCTGCTGATACATGTTTAGTCTGTTTCTTTTGCACGAATGCTCCAGGTATTTGCCCTTAAGACACTGTCAGCTGAATATTATTTGAGACCTCACGTGTTGCTCTAACTTTGGCAGGCGCTTATCATTCCTCTTGACACATCGATATTTGCAGGATGTGACAGTGGCTTTGAGTTCACTGGAAAAAGGCCACAGCTGAAGGCGACTGATATGGGTTTTTAATAGGGCTGGGCGGTGTGATGGTACATTTCGTGACCATGGTAAAAAAAGGTCTATCTTTAGGAGATATGTATCGTATATTTCACAGGATATATATATATATATATATATATATATATATATATATATATATATATATATATATATATATATATATATATATATATATATATATATATATGAAGAGTTCAGATGCAAAAGCCTCTAAGTGCCATTTGAAATTTTCTTCTAAAATGATCATTTTTATCAAGCTTGTATATTTAAGTTCAGTAATTTCACTTAAATGGCAATGAAGATTACCTATTAATTGTCATTTAAGTGAAATTACTGAACTTAAATAAACAAGCTTGATAAAAATGGTCATTTTAGAAGGAAATTTCAAATGGCATTTAGAGGCTTTTGCATCTGAACTCTTCATATATATATATATATATATATATATATATATATATATAAATAAATGCATATATACACATACACACCAATAAAAGTGTGGTTGGTGCTCAGAGCACTGATGCATACCTTAAGCGCGTGAATATTTTGATTCCTTCAGTGAAAACTTTTCAGTGTTTAGTCACTTGATTATTCAATTTCTGTTGTTTTTTTACTTCATGTAAATAAACCTACTAGCTAAAAAACGTTTATTTTGTATTAATTTCTATCTCTGCTCTATTGCTTTATTCTTAATTTTAATTTGTAAAATAAAATAAAAATAGCTTTATTGAGATGTTATCAGGAAATATAAAAATTAGAGATGCACCGATTACAGTTTTCTAGGCCGATTTCCGATTTTTCCTCGAAGTTTGGCCTGCCGATACCAATTTTAGCTGATTCCGAAACCACTTTACAGCACACACACACAAAAATCTTTTCTTTAATAGAACATTTTTTGCATAGAACATTTTTTTAACTGATAATTGCTATAAAACAGAACTATATAAATTACTCCTGGTGTGGGATATTCACACACATCTGAAGTGCAGTGTTCTAGAAAAACCATTTCCTTTTTGCATCCAATAACCAATTACATTTATATATATATATATATATATATATATATATATATATATTTAGCAAACTGAACTTCTGTATGAAAACAGGTAATGGCAATAAAATAATATATAATTAACTTTATATAGCTAAATATAGCCTTGTAGTATATAGATATTTCTCTCACACACACTGACACAACCCTATTGCGAACACTTGTACATCAATGGCAAGTTATATTTCTCAATCAGTTCTTCTTTCATCTGACACATGTCCAGCCAGGCTAAACAGGACAAGTGGAGCATGTGCAGGGAAACCATTGGGAAATAATAAAAACAAGTTTAAATGGGTACAATTTCTATAAATATTTTTGAGTCTTCATTTTCTTTTCTGACATAGACTAGCCTACATCAGTTCTTGTTAAAACACACCATACATGCAAATTCTGTGCATTTTGGGCACTTGGATGAAATCATATTTATTTTGTCCATCAAAAGTGTGCTTTCACTTTGAGCGCAGCAAAAACAGACTCGGCGCCGAAACCCGCACTTCACTGCTGCTCACGTGCCGCTCCTGCTCGGGCTACCGGTGTGAATGCACTCACTGATTAACATGCACCTTGAGAAAAAAAAAACACCGCTGCTCATGCTTGTGATGTGAAACCGCCGCAATTCACGAGGTTTACTACATGTGCGTTCCGTGTGCATGTGCGATGCTGATGTTAATCATGCGGCGCCCGAGTGCATTTGACCAGCAGCATATAATCGTATTGTGTCAGACTGACCGGCCGGTCACTTGATACATGGCCAATCACGTGGAAAAAGGCCAATGTCACTTTTCTAACTTTAGTTAGTATGGTCAGTTCAAAGCAAAGGGAAATCTTTTTTTAAAGAAATTGCTTTTTAAGGACTACAACAAATGGCTGTAGGGACTACTTGAGCTTCCTCCAGGCTTAGTAACATCACAAACCATAAAATGTAAATAAACCCTGCCCCCGGAACACGATTTTATAGATTATCAAGACAGAATATGCTAATCAATGACTAGAAAAATATCTACACATAGGCTACATACATTTTTAAGCTAACCATGTTCAACCATGACTCCAGTTTAAATGTAAAAGGCTGACTGTTTTCGAAGATTTTCAGTGCATGTCTGTGTGAGTGCAAGCTCTTGAAGCTCCGCCCCTGTGCCGGGTGCAGCAGCTCATTTGCATTTAAAGGGACAGACACAAAACCTTATGTATTTAATCACCCTCAAAAAGTGACATTTTTAACATGCTGTATAAAAATATCTGTGGGGTATTTTGAGCTAAAACTTAATACACACTCTGGGGACATCAGAGATTTATTTATTTTATACCACCCCTTTGAGCACAAGCCTCAGGCTAAAAAGGTTTTTAATGTCATGAGAAAGAAAATCAGTCAAACTTTTGATTTGTAGCAAATGAAACGTGTACAAAAGAATTGAATGAAACGAATTGTCAGTGTTTCTAAGTAAATCAATATGGAACTTTTTTTGTTGTTAAAAGCTAAAGTTTACAAATGTTGGCACTATATACGATCTTAAAATGTTGACACATTAAAGTCTAAAGACTGCTGTTATGCAATATTTCACCTTGTGGTCAGATAAAAGGCATAGTTCACCCAAAAATGGTAATTATTTTGTTCCAAACCTGTCTGACTAGGCTTTATTCTGTGAAATTCAGAAGATATTTTTATAAATGATACCTTTTTTTCATCAGTGTTTGGTTGACATTTTACAAAATGACATTTTACTTCTTTTTTTTCTCAGCATGAAAATACCAAATTTCATTTTTTGGGTGAACTGTCCCTTTAACCAGTCATTTGGAAATAGAAAAGAATGTCATTTATGCTGATCTGGCGTGTTCTCTTGTGCGCAGCATGTCAGCCGTGGGGCAGAGAGAGACGGCTGCCCTCAGGCAGTGTGTTCAGGCCCGGGCCCAGCTGGAGGAGGCCATCGCTGGGGTCATCAAAGCCGACGTTCAGCTCAAGAGCAACTCCAGAGAGGTGAGAGACACCCGCGCTTACAGTGTCATGTAGAATAACAGATAAAGTACTTATTTTGAATCTTTTATTTATACACTCAAATCATGTTTGTGTTATTAAAGGATCAGTGCCCCAGGATTTGGGTGTACACACTGACTTTTCAGAATATTGTGGCTTTATAGTGTGCTTTAAGCTCAGTGCACAATCAGCTATTATTTTCTTGTAAACATAAGAAAACATCCATGCATATGACATAATAAGTGGTCACCTCAGACAGAGTTAATAATTACTATTTCGATGCAGGCAGTCTAAAAGGAGACCACAGCTAAACAAATTCAGAAGTATTAACAGTTGAGAAATTGTCTCAAAAATAGTTTGTAGGATTTACGCTCATTCACCTAAGCTCTGTTGAGAAACCTCACTGGGCTTGCCCATAATCTCTCAAAACAGCTGCATTGTTCAGAGTCTAATATAATACTCTGTCTCTGTTTTGAGTGAATAAGGAACTTGTTTGCATTATTGTAGACCTCGGATCAGTGCAGGCGTTTAGGAGGTGGGGTCGTTTTGTCTACATCAACAAGAGATTTAAAAGCTGCACTTTCAAAGGCAGACACGTCAAGACTCGCACCCGCTTGCATTCACACACGTGTCTGTTTACTGGCAGGTGAAGTCTCAGCTGCACAGCTGTATCAGCAGACATCTGGAGATCCTGCGCTCTCGTGAGGTCTGGCTGCTGGAGCAGATCGATCTGGTGGAGCAGCTCAAAGCAGAGACTTTACATCAGCAGCTACAGCAGCTTCATTTGGTGAGTTCTACATGTCAAGTCATCTTCATTTATATAGCGCTTTCAGCAATGTGAGACATTACAGTAGGAAATTAAAGTAACAAAGATGGCTTTATGGCAGCTGTAGAATAAAGCCATTTTCCAGCTAAAGTTAGTTTTGAGTGATTCACTTCCGTCGCAATGATCATTAGCTAATAACTTGTTAACATGACACCTGTTTTAACAGAAAACTCTTAACCCTTCAAAATGGTCTTCGTTTCCTGTTTACACTTCTGGGCTTTCGGGTCTATACGACCCCAACAATTGATTGAGTAATTGTACAAAAAGTATACATTTTAGTCATTCAAATAATATATATATTTTTTTTGTTTACTTCTCATCTGTTCATTAATGCTGTGTTTTTGGAGATATAAAGTACTTTTGTATCCATACCACATACAAATACACCATTAGCTTGCATATGAAATATAATTTTTTATGATGCATTGCATTTATAGTAGGCCTTTATGTACTTGGCCTTCATTTCTGTGTAAAAATTTTCAGATCTATGCTGGATTTTTTTGTTTGTTTCTTGACACATAAGGAAAATATATTTAGTGTTTTTTTTTGTTTGTTTTTTTTTTTACATTTCCCATTCATTTCAATGTGGGGTCATATTGACACCGAAGACCAGAAATGTAATTTATTTATTTTTACATATCTTCAGAACAACTTGAATCAAACCTGTTTGTTTTTGTGTGTATACATAGATAATGTATGAAAACTAAAGTCACAAATCTTATTCCACTGAGATGAAGGAAACTTTTAAGTTTAAGTTACTATTAAGTAAAAGTCGATTGGGTTCGTATAAACCCCATGACCCCGATTCTAGGCCTATCGTTCTCTATATGCAAACGTGTAGTTTGATCATTTGTGCAGGCAGCCATCTGTCAGTCTGGTATAGTGTTGTTTTTTTTTTTTTTTTTTTTTTTTTTTTTAGTATTGAGTTGGTACTGAAATAAAAGTAGTTGTTTTTACATCTCTATTCATGAGCAACTGAGCATTTTCTGAGAAATTAAATCTAAATATTGACTCTGGTTACTGAAACTCTAATCTAAAAAGGAGAAATGAAGCCGTTCTGCTTTAGTTGAGTTACTTTAAAGCTGAAATGACATTTGTTCTCTCATGGTTCCTCAGCTCAAAGGCCAGTTCGACGTCCTAATTCATCAGCTGGGAGTATTCCAGTAGTAACAATCTTGCTACCCAGCTCACTCAACTGCTTGGGACAAGTAAGACACCAGTCGTTGTAAATCTGCTATAGTGTGATAAAATGCTGTTTACATGTCAAGCTAGAATATTTTATGCATCTATTTTATTGTTTTTGTGTGTATAATTTTGTTTAAATTATGTTATACTTATTAAACATGTAACAACATAATATTATATGTATCTGCCATGTAATAGCTGGTGATTCTGATATGGCAATGAACTCAAATACTATACTACTACATTCATATTAAGCTAGTCGACAGACGCCTGTAGTGGATTAAATCTCCCACAATCAATGTGAATCTCTGAGGAATGCCTAAGTAGATGATAAATGTGGCTCATCTTTTGTCGTTTCAGGTTATCTTCACTCAATCTGACTCCTGAAGAAAACCCCAGAGATGAGTTTCCAAGCAGATGCACTCCACCTTGCGCCCAGGCTATCACATCCTTTGGGACCATCGGCACCCAGGTTTGTAAGATTTGCTGATATGCACATTTTGGACACCAAGGCTTTTGGTTTATATAGAATCGAATAGCTATAAATGGCGCGAAATTCAGAACCCCAAATATCTTTCATTCATATGCACCAATATAATTCATATTGATAAACAGAACTATTTATCTACACATTATTATTTTATTTTAATACAGTTCAGTGTAGACAGCCTAAAGCTCCTGCGATGTGAGACTCAAGTGAACATTTTCTAATAGAACATATGGTCCCGTTATTAACATACTGATTGAAAGTTCACTTACTTTTGACAGCATCACAGTGTGTGTGGGTATGTGCTCATACCATTGCTATAAATAGACTTGTGTGCCCTTCCACAAAGCACCTGCATTCATAACTCTTCTCTGCTGCAGCAAATGGAGACCTCATGCTCTTTCTAGAGACCGTGGCTTCTTCAGGATTGCCCCGTTTCTTTCAAGAAACAGGTTTGTTTTTGATATTATACTTGTTTAATCTAACTTTCTGCTCATATGTGCATACAATGTTAATACCCGTCTTGTTTACTTAGAAATTGATCATGAGCAGGCCACACCTCTGGCTGAGTGGCTTCTAGGGAACCCGGTCATGAGCATCGCTCCTGTAAGAGACCACTTTAGCTCAAACACCCAGGACTGGCTGCTTGTTTCCAAGGAGTCTCAGGTAAGCTGAGACTTGTGACGGACTTGTTAAGAACTGCTGAATTATTAATTTGACTGTAGCTAAAGTGCTACTTCTGTCAAAATAAAAACAACACAAGGCTATGAATTGGTTTATATATAAACCAATTAATTGCCTTGGATTGTTCTTCGTTTAGGAAATTGCACACTGAGGATTTTTTTACATTTTATTTCCACCATACAGGAAGAGCAACAACTACCTGCCTTTGACTTCCAAAAAGCCTGGGGTCAGCTTCATGACCTGGAGTCGTGGCTGATAAAGGAGACATTGCCTATTCGTGAGCGAACCAGCAGCGGCAGCTCGAACCTTCTCGATTCGAGATGATTGAGGAAAGCGACTTAGATCTGGACGAGGTGGAACTGGAAGACCAGCAGGAGAAAGTGGACGACATCTTTGAGGAGGAAGAACTCAGCAATTGGCTTGCCAGTCCGAATCCCAATCAAGCAAGAGAAGTCCAGCCAAGTATCCGATGCTGACCGCTTCAATCTGATCATCAAACCCTTCTGACGAGAGCTTCTCCTACAGCGATTGGCTGCCAAAGTCTGACTGCGGCTCTTGCTGTCCCACACGCACCACAGCCGTGGAGAATCGAGAACCTCGGAAAGCTCAAGTGCCTGAAGACTCCGCCTTCCATCCGCTGCCAGCACTCCCAACCCCGATCCCATCGAGATGTGGCTTCACAAGACCATCCCTCTCCGGACCACCTGCAAAGCCAACGAAACCTGTGCCAGCTACGCTCAATGTGTCTGTGATGAAAACTGTGGAAAGAGGCTCTTAGTGCTTGGCTCCTCAAAAAAGAGGGTCGGGATAGGAGAGCGGGTTCCCGTCAGTAAGAACGCCTCGAACAAAGCCGCCAGCCACCAACAGGAGCAGGAGCAGAAAGTTCAGGCCATCCTAGAGGCCTGGCTACACCCGAGCAACAGTCCCAAATCCCCGGCCCTGTTGACACCTCTTGCCTGGGTACCCCGCACATCAAATCCTCAGACTCTGAGAGCTTCGTCCAGAAGCCTTTGCAGTCGGAGAACTGGCTTCTGCCAGCGATGAAGTCTATTAGCTGTACCACTGAGACGCCAAACAAGCCAGAGAGCGAGAACACAAAAGACCTCGAGGAGGATAAATGGCTTCTACGAAGCGGGCCAGTGCACAGGTGAGGCTGATTAAACATCTGCGTCTTTTTCATCTGATTGTTTTAAAGCAGCTTTACAGTGATAAAATAAATAAAAAGGACAACACTAAAATAAAAACACAAAAATAAAAATTGACGTTTTCTCACGCTCATTCATTCATTTAAAAACCGCAAGACTTGTTAATATTCGAAACGCAAATGAACAGATTTTTAATGTAACGAGAGTTGACGCAATCAACTTTGATGCTTCAAAGAAATTGTAAAAGTAGTCCATATGAATCGAGTACAATCAAGACTTCTGAAGAGACATGATCACTTTATTTGATAAACAGATTTAATTTAGGATTTGATTCGCACATAACTGATTAACGCATACAAAAAGAGAGCATGTCGAATATGGTAGAGTGAGACGCAGTTGCTTGCGTCCCGATTGGATTACTTTCTATGAACTCGGAAATCAGCGGTTGCATAAAAAATATCTTTAGTTTATAATTTAAAGATTTTTCATTTTCTCGTTAAATTTCGAGAAATATTTGAAATCAATCTTGAGAACAAACTATAAATATCTCAAAACATCGACTTTATTCTCTAAATTTAATGAGTTTTTTAACAAGTTTTTTCTCAAAATTTAACAAGTTTTTTTCAAAACACAACAGCTTTATTCTCTAAATTTGATGATTTTTTAACGAGTTTTTTCTCGAAATTTAACAAGTTTTTTCTCGAAACACAACGGCTTTATTCTCGATATTTAATGAAGTTTATTCTCACGTTTTTTTAACGATTTTTTTTCTGAAAATTTAACGAGTTTTTTCTCGAAACACAACAGCTTTATTCTCTATTTATTAAGTTTATTCTCACGATTATTCGACTTTTCTGAAATGTAAAAAAAAATTTTCTCGAAACAACAACTTTATTCTTGATATTTAATGAGTTTATTCTCAACGATTTTATTTCGACTTTTTCTCTAAATTTCACGTTTTTCTAAAACACGACTTTATTTCTCGATATTTAATACGTTTATTCTCATGATTATTTCGACTTTTTCTCTAAATTTAACTTTTTTTCTGAAACACGACGGCTCTATTTATGATATTTAATGAGTTTATTCTCAACAATTGTATTTCTACTTTTTTTCTCTAAATTTCACAAGTATTTTCTCGAAACACAACGACTTTATTCTCGATATTTCATGAGTTTATTCTCAAGATTGTATTTCACAAGTTTTTTTCTTTGAAATTTGACGAGTTTAACAACTTTATTCTCTAAATTTAATGAGTTTATTCTCACGATTATTTCGACTTTTTCTTAAAAATTTAACGAGTTTAACAACTTTATTCTCTAAATTTAATGAGTTTATTCTCACGATTATTTCAACTTTTTTCTTGAAATTTCACGAGTTTTTGCTCAACACCACAACTTTATTCTTGATATTTAATGAGTTTATTCTCAAGATTGTATTTCACAAGTTTTTTCTTGAAATTTGACGAGTTTAACAACTTTATTCTCTAAATTTAATGAGTTTATTCTCACAATTATTTCGAATTTTTCTTAAAAATTTAACGAGTTTATTCCCACGATTATTTCAACTTCTTTCTTGAAATTTCACGAGTTTTTGCTCAACACCACAACTTTATTCTTGATATTTAATGAGTTTATTCTCAACGATTGTATTTCAACTTTTTTCTAAAATTTCACGTGTTTTTCTCAAAACACGACTTTATTCTCGAATATTTAATAAGTTTATTCTCATGATTATTTCGACTTTTTTCTCTAAATTTAACTATTTATTTTTTCTCGAAACACGACGGCTCTATTTACGATATTTAATGAGTTTATTCTCAACAATTGTATTTCTACTTTTCTCTAAATTTCACAAGTATTTTCTCAAAACACAACGACTTTATTCTCTATTTCATGAGTTTATTCTCAAGATTGTATTTCAGGAAGTTTTTTCTTTGAAATTTGACGAGTTTAACAACTTTATTCTCTAAATTGAATGAGTTTATTCTCACGATTATTTCGACTTTTTCTCTGAAATTTCACGAGTTTTTGCTGGAGTTTTCATTTTACTGTGAGAACCATCTTACAATTTCCATCCATACTATCAGGCTAAAATCAGAACTTATAATTTGGTGATAAACATGTTTTCCTGTGTTTTGTCCAGGAAAGGCTTGGCCTGCCCACAGTATGTGACCTGTTTTCCTGTATGAAGCTCAGTGGGGACAAAGAAAAGTGGCTTCAGCACACCGCTACACAGGTGAAGAGCGATGATGTAAATATGAACACTTTTTTTTATAAGTAAAGCTTTCAGAGTAAGTAAAACCATTTTCTTTTCTGCTTTTCAGATATGAAGGCAACGTCCAGTGGCTTTTTGAGATTTACTCTAGCACCATTTAACCGCTGATTATTGCACAATATTGTTCTTCCTTGCTCTTTAGGATTGCTCTCTCTCATATCTTCTAGAGACTGAAAGATTGTGGTACACCATCACTTGAGGGAGTGTTTATGCTGGGAATTACTGTATTTTTGCCTCTTTTTTTAATTGGTTTAATGCAGTTAAATTCCAGTGATCTAGACGAGACCAATGTGTTTATTATAAATCAGTAATGTGATTTAAAGATCACGAGGAAATGGACCAGATTGGTGCATACAAACAAATACATTTTTTAATTTTTCCCCATTAGGGCATAGTGGGAGAGGGGGGGTCTTGGGAAGAGCTTAAGTACAAAATATATCTATATTAATTTGAATCATTCAGTTACTTTTTTTAATTCATGTTTTAAATCTCAAGCACGTTTAGAGGAAAACATGCTCTAAAAGCTGAGAAGGATTTCATTCATCACTTCTTTGAATATATATTTATATAGAATTTTACTATTTTTCTCAATGATTATGATTATATCTATACACCTCCGTTGCATACACAACACGTATGCCAGGTAAACATAGCAAAATTTCTGTTGTTGTAACCTCAACTTGTGCCTGACATCAAATGTGTGGCCATCTCATTGTAGTTGGGCGTTTCTGGTGTCATGCGCTGCAGCCGCCAGCGTTTGTTCTGTGGTCTTTAAGCTCAACCTGTGGTAAATATTTACCATACTATAACTTTAGCTCTTTTTAAATTGAACTGTCATAAAATAACCACTGATAAGGCTTCATCTATGCTGTGAAACATGTAAAGCAAGAATTATACTCTGCACATACAGAGCAAAGCCGGTGAATTAAAAGCTGATGCAAAAATGAAAAGTTGAATTTCATCTTATGTACCAATCTATCATTCAGTAATGGACCAAAGACTTGGTACATAAACATTAACAATGCTAAAATCGTTGTCAGCATGTGCCAGTGTTTGGACTACAGAATTACACTTGTATGTACAGTAGGTTCATTCAAAAATTGCTTGCATAATCTCTTATGCTTTGATCCCTATCAACTGAATAAATAAAAAGATAAACATTTCCTTTTGTAATGTGACTCATTTCATGTTTCTATTTCCTGACACAGAAATTCCAGGTCATGTTAATAGAAAAGGAAACTAAATCTTCAATGCATCCCTGCTGATAATATAACAACCATGAGAGACATGTGAATGCTATTCTCTTAATGTCAAGAATATTAGAACATGAGGCCAAACAAACCTCTTTTCAACAACTCTACAGTTCAGTGAAACACTCGTTTGGGCCAAGCACACAAACGTAAAGTCTTTTAGCGACATTTACATTTACTTAGTTACACATATACATTCTAGTGCAGGGGTCTCAACTCCAGTCCTCATGACCCACTGCTCTGCATATTGTGTATGTCTCCCTTGTTTAACTCACCTGATTCAGATCATCAGCTCGTTAGGATAAGACTCTAACGAGCTGATGATCTGAATCAGGTGTGTTAAACAAGGGAGACATACACAATATGCAGAGCAGTGGGTCACGAGGACTGGAGTTGAGAACCCTTGTTTCTAGTGTCTGTTAACAGTGCTAATGAAATGATATGCCCATGTGCCCAAATATCACTTCAGGTAATAACATACAATCATAAATTACCAGATTTTAAGTAAACACTTATTATCCAGCTCTAGTGCAATGTTTAATTTTGCTCCTAACATTGTCATCTGTTTTTAAAAATTAATAACAGTTGGTCAAATGTTAGACTGCAGAATGTATCACAAACAAACTTTGAAAACAAGCGGCTTATTTCACTATTTGGTTTTTCAGCCGTTTATATACACACACACACACTCTGTTAGTTACATTTACGGACGCTATCAACAAGTTAAGTTTAGCTTTGGCTTCATTAAATTGTGTCTAAATATTTTTTTAAACAACAACTTTGCAAACATTCCTCAAATCATAAATTATGAAATTTGGAATTATGAGATGAATTTGAAGCCTCCAAGTGTGGTTTCGTAACCTCATCTTAGCTGGATAGTTCATTTGCATTTGCAAAGCAAAAGGTATTTTGATGTTTTTTTGGATTGATTTGTAGAGTACCTCAACAGAAGCGTTAGTAGCGTGTAGGAGAGCTTCCCTTCAGACGGTCCCAGTTACTGTAGAGAGCGTACAGTCCAGAAAGAGTCAGCCCAACCAGCCCACCTCGCGCTGCCCCCGCAAACCTCCTGCAACAGAACACACACACACAACTGAAAGACAAGAATCAGCAGTTCTTGATCTAAACCAGAGGTTCTCAACTCCAGTCCTCGTGACCCACTGCTCTGCACATTGTGTATGTCTCCCAGATCCTCAGCTCATTAGGATAGACTCTATGTCTATCCTAACGAGCTGATGATCTGAATCAGGTGTGTAAATGAGGGAGACATGCACAATATGCAGAGCAATGGGTCGACGAGGACTGGAGTTGAGAAACCCTGATCTAAACGCATCTCTAGATCAGTGTTTCTCAACCCTGCTCCTGAAGGACCCCCAACACTGCACGTTTTCTTTGTCTCCCTAATCCAACACACCTGGTTCAACTCATCAGCTCATAATCACATGGGTTAATGAGGTGATGAGTTGAATCAGATGTGTTGGATTAGGAGACAAAGAAAACGTGCAGTGTTGGGGTCCTTCAGGAGCAGGGTTAAGGCCCCGTTTACACGAGAACGATTCCGGGTGAAAGCGTAAAAATATTTTATCTGCGGACGGCGTTTTTGAGGCTTAAAAATGCAAAAAAGTGAAACCACCCTCCCGAGTGGAAATCTTAAAAACGCTCCACCACTGCGTTCCCGTGTAAATGGTAAAAACGCAAAAGTCTGCTGGACAGTGAAGGTTGTACGCAGGCGCGTGGACTTGGTGTTGTTGTAGTATGCACGCCTAGCCGCCTGAAGTGCATACTACATTGAATTTCACACACTTTTGCGTAACCATTTGCACGCGGATTTCCCACACAAAACGCTCGTCTAAACGCAGAATAAAAAGTGATGGCGCAACGCCACTTTTGCGTTTTTCTTTAGAATCGTTTCCGTGTAAACATAGCCTGAGAACACTGATCTAGATGAACTTGCTCCACTTCTCCTGTTAAATTGCATAATTCACGGTGGATGTTTTTCAGGAGTGTGGAAAGAGTTACTGAAAAAACATACTCAAGTAAAAGTACCATTACATTCCAAAAAATGTAGTGTGAGTAGAGTAAAAAGTACTTGTCCAAAAAACTACTTGAGTAAAGGCAGGCATACACTGTGCGATGTCTGTGCAGATTTCAGCAAGGTACCTACTCACACTCAACGAGTAAATCGCATTCGATGCAAAGCCAAAGTTCAGGAATTTTGTGCTCACACTGTACGGTCCGATCATTTCGAGCTGCGACTTCACTGCTCACACTATACGTGTAGCCTGAAATCTGTGATAACCCCCGGTATCTGGCGCCTATATACGTGTATGTATATCTTCTTGAAACTCTGGATTCCGATAGAGGGCCATGGGACTTAGATCTGAGTGCAAAAATGGAGGCTCTAGACCCTTCCAGAGCTGAGATATTGAGATGTCACAAATATCTCATAAATATCTCAATATCTCAGCTTTGGAAGGGTCGTAGAGCCTCCATTTTTGCACTCAGGTCTAAGTCACATGGCCCTCTATCAGAACCCAGAGTTTCAAGAATTTTTTTTTTCGCACAAAAAAAAAAAAAAACATAAGGGGTACCACTGTCGTTTTTTTTTTTGTGCGAAAAAAAAGTTTTTCCAATCTTCTCTGAAACTCTGGATTCTGATAGAGGGCCATGGGACTTAGACCTGAGTGCAAAAATAGAGGCTCTAGACCCTTCCAGAGCTGAGATATTGAGATGTCACAAATATCTCATAAATATCTCAATATCTCAGCTCTGGAAGGGTCTAGAGCCTCCATTTTTGCACTCAGGTCTAAGTCCCATGGCCCTCTATCAGAATCCAGAGTTTCAAGAAACCTTTTTTTTTTTCGCACAAAAAAAAAACATAAGGGGTACCACTGTCGTTTTTTTTTTTTGTATGTGAAAAAAAAGTTTCTCCAATCTTCTTGAAACTCTGGATTCTGATAGAGGGCCATGGGACTTAGACCTGAGTGCAAAAATGGAGGCTCTAGACCCTTCCAGAGCTGAGATATTGAGGTATTTATAATGGCTCAATATCTCAGTGTCACAAATATCTCATAAATATCTCAATATCTCAGCTCTGGGAGGGTCTAGAGCCTCCATTTTTGCACTCAGGTCTAAGTCCCATGGCCCTCTATCAGAATCCAGAGTTTCAAGAAACGTTGTTTTTTTTCGCACAAAAAAAAAACATAAGGGGTACCACTGTCGTTTTTTTTTTGTGCGAAAAAAAAGTTTCTCCAATCTTCTTGAAACTCTGGATTCTGATAGAGAGCCATGGGACTTAGACCTGAGTGCAAAAATGGAGGCTCTAGACCCTTCCAGAGCTGAGATATTGAGATATTTATAATGGCTCAATATCTCAGTATGTCACAAATATCTCATAAATATCTCAATATCTCAGCTCTGGAAGGGTCTAGAGCCTCCATTTTTGCACTCAGGTCTAAGTCCCATGGCCCTCTATCAGAATCCAGAGTTTCAAGAAACTTTTTTTTTTCGCACAAAAAAAAAAACATAAGGGGTACCACTGTCGTTTTTTTTTTGTATGTGAAAAAAAGTTTCTCCAATCTTCTTGAAACTCTGGATTCTGATAGAGGGCCATGGGACTTAGACCTGAGTGCAAAAATGGAGGCTCTAGACCCTTCCAGAGCTGAGATATTGAGATATTTATAATGGCTCAATATCTCAGTATGTCACAAATATCTCATAAATATCTCAATATCTCAGCTCTGGAAGGGTCTAGAGCCTCCATTTTTGCACTCAGGTCTAAGTCCCATGGCCCTCTATCAGAATCCAGAGTTTCAAGAAACTTTTTTTTTTCGCACAAAAAAAAAAACATAAGGGGTACCACTGTCGTTTTTTTTTTTGTATGTGAAAAAAAAGTTTCTCCAATCTTCTTGAAACTCTGGATTCTGATAGAGGGCCATGGGACTTAGAGCCTGAGTGCAAAAATGGAGGCTCTAGACCCTTCCAGAGCTGAGATATTGAGATATTTATAATGGCTCAATATCTCAGTATGTCACAAATATCTCATAAATATCTCAATATCTCAGCTCTGGAAGGGTCTAGAGCCTCCATTTTTGCACTCAGGTCTAAGTCCCATGGCCCTCTATCAGAATCCAGAGTTTCAAGAAACTTTTTTTTTTCGCACAAAAAAAAAAACATAAGGGGTACCACTGTCGTTTTTTTTTTTTGTATGTGAAAAAAAGTTTCTCCAATCTTCTTGAAACTCTGGATTCTGATAGAGGGCCATGGGACTTAGACCTGAGTGCAAAAATGGAGGCTCTAGACCCTTCCAGAGCTGAGATATTGAGGTATTTATAATGGCTCAATATCTCAGTGTCACAAATATCTCATAAATATCTCAATATCTCAGCTCTGGGAGGGTCTAGAGCCTCCATTTTTGCACTCAGGTCTAAGTCCCATGGCCCTCTATCAGAATCCAGAGTTTCAAGAAACGTTTTTTTTTTCGCACAAAAAAAAAACATAAGGGGTACCACTGTCGTTTTTTTTTGTGCGAAAAAAAGTTTCTCCAATCTTCTTGAAACTCTGGATTCTGATAGAGAGCCATGGGACTTAGACCTGAGTGCAAAAATGGAGGCTCTAGACCCTTCCAGAGCTGAGATATTGAGATATTTATAATGGCTCAATATCTCAGTATGTCACAAATATCTCATAAATATCTCAATATCTCAGCTCTGAAAGGGTCTAGAGCCTCCATTTTTGCACTCAGGTCTAAGTCCCATGGCCCTCTATCAGAATCCAGAGTTTCAAGAAACTTTTTTTTTTCGCACAAAAAAAAAAAACATAAGGGGTACCACTGTCGTTTTTTTTTTTGTATGTGAAAAAAAGTTTCTCCAATCTTCTTGAAACTATGGATTCTGATAGAGGGCCATGGGACTTAGACCTGAGTGCAAAAATGGAGGCTCTAGACCCTTCCAGAGCTGAGATATTGAGATATTTATAATGGCTCAATATCTCAGTATGTCACAAATATCTCATAAATATCTCAATATCTCAGCTTTGGAAGGGTCTAGAGCCTCCATTTTTGCACTCAGGTCTAAGTCACATGGCCCTCTATCAGAACCCAGAGTTTCAAGAATTTTTTTTTTTCGCACAAAAAAAAAAAAACATAAGGGGTACCACTGTCGTTTTTTTTTTTGTGCGAAAAAAAAGTTTTTCCAATCTTCTTGAAACTCTGGATTCTGGATAGAGGGCCATGGGACTTAGACCTGAGTGCAAAAATAGAGGCTCTAGACCCTTCCAGAGCTGAGATATTGAGATGTCACAAATATCTCATAAATATCTCAATATCTCAGCTCTGGAAGGGTCTAGAGCCTCCATTTTGCACTCAGGTCTAAGTCCCATGGCCCTCTATCAGAATCCAGAGTTTCAAGAAACCTTTTTTTTTTTCGCACAAAAAAAAAAACATAAGGGGTACCACTGTCGTTTTTTTTTTTGTATGTGAAAAAAAGTTTCTCCAATCTCTTGAAACTCTGGATTCTGATAGAGGGCCATGGGACTTAGACCTGAGTGCAAAAATGGAGGCTCAGACCCTTCCAGAGCTGAGATATTGAGGTATTTATAATGGCTCAATATCTCAGTGTCACAAATATCTCATAAATATCTCAATATCTCAGCTCTGGGAGGGTCTAGAGCCTCCATTTTTGCACTCAGGTCTAAGTCCCATGGCCCTCTATCAGAATCCAGAGTTTCAAGAAACGTTTTTTTTTTTCGCACAAAAAAAAACATAAGGGGTACCACTGTCGTTTTTTTTTTTGTGCGAAAAAAAGTTTCTCCAATCTTCTTGAAACTCTGGATTCTGATAGAGAGCCATGGGACTTAGACCTGAGTGCAAAAATGGAGGCTCTAGACCCTTCCAGAGCTGAGATATTGAGATATTTATAATGGCTCAATATCTCAGTATGTCACAAATATCTCATAAATATCTCAATATCTCAGCTCTGGAAGGGTCTAGAGCCTCCATTTTTGCACTCAGGTCTAAGTCCCATGGCCCTCTATCAGAATCCAGAGTTTCAAGAAACTTTTTTTTTTCGCACAAAAAAAAAAACATAAGGGGTACCACTGTCGTTTTTTTTTTGTATGTGAAAAAAAAGTTTCTCCAATCTTCTTGAAACTCTGGATTCTGATAGAGGGCCATGGGACTTAGACCTGAGTGCAAAAATGGAGGCTCTAGACCCTTCCAGAGCTGAGATATTGAGATATTTATAATGGCTCAATATCTCAGTATGTCACAAATATCTCATAAATATCTCAATATCTCAGCTCTGGAAGGGTCTAGAGCCTCCATTTTTGCACTCAGGTCTAAGTCCCATGGCCCTCTATCAGAATCCAGAGTTTCAAGAAACTTTTTTTTTTTTCGCACAAAAAAAAAACATAAGGGGTACCACTGTCGTTTTTTTTTTGTGTGAAAAAAAGTTTCTCCAATCTTCTTGAAACTCTGGATTCTGATAGAGAGCCATGGGACTTAGACCTGAGTGCAAAAATGGAGGCTCTAGACCCTTCCAGAGCTGAGATATTGAGATATTTATAATGGCTCAATATCTCAGTATGTCACAAATATCTCATAAATATCTCAATATCTCAGCTCTGGAAGGGTCTAGAGCCTCCATTTTTGCACTCAGGTCTAAGTCCCATGGCCCTCTATCAGAATCCAGAGTTTCAAGAAACTTTTTTTTTTCGCACAAAAAAAAAAACATAAGGGGTACCACTGTCGTTTTTTTTTTTGTATGTGAAAAAAAGTTTCTCCAATCTTCTTGAAACTCTGGATTCTGATAGAGGGCCATGGGACTTAGACCTGAGTGCAAAAATGGAGGCTCTAGACCCTTCCAGAGCTGAGATATTGAGATATTTATAATGGCTCAATATCTCAGTATGTCACAAATATCTCATAAATATCTCAATATCTCAGCTCTGGAAGGGTCTAGAGCCTCCATTTTTGCACTCAGGTCTAAGTCCCATGGCCCTCTATCAGAATCCAGAGTTTCAAGAAACGTTTTTTTTTCGCACAAAAAAAAAAACATAAGGGGTACCACTGTCGTTTTTTTTTTGTGCAGAAAAAAAAGTTTCTGCCAATCTTCTTGAAACTCTGGATTCTGATAGAGGGCCATGGGACTTAGACCTGAGTGCAAAAATGGAGGCTCTAGACCCTTCCAGAGCTGAGATATTGAGATATTTATAATGGCTCAATATCTCAGTATGTCACAAATATCTCATAAATATCTCAATATCTCAGCTCTGGATAGGGTCTAGAGCCTCCATTTTTGCACTCAGGTCTAAGTCCCATGGCCCTCTATCAGAATCCAGAGTTTCAAGAAACTTTTTTTTTTCGCACAAAAAAAAAAACATAAGGGGTACCACTGTCGTTTTTTTTTTTGTGTGAAAAAAAGTTTCTCCAATCTTCTTGAAACTCTGGATTCTGATAGAGGGCCATGGGACTTAGACCTGAGTGCAAAAATGGAGGCTCTAGACCCTTCCAGAGCTGAGATATTGAGATATTTATAATGGCTCAATATCTCAGTATGTCACAAATATCTCATAAATATCTCAATATCTCAGCTCTGGAAGGGTCTAGAGCCTCCATTTTTGCACTCAGGTCTAAGTCCCATGGCCCTCTATCAGAATCCAGAGTTTCAAGAAACTTTTTTTTTTCGCACAAAAAAAAAACATAAGGGGTACCACTGTCGTTTTTTTTTGTATGTGAAACAAAAGTTTCTCCAATCTTCTTGAAACTCTGGATTCTGATAGAGGGCCATGGGACTTAGACCTGAGTGCAAAAATGGAGGCTCTAGACCCTTCCAGAGCTGAGATATTGAGATATTTATAATGGCTCAATATCTCAGTATGTCACAAATATCTCATAAATATCTCAATATCTCAGCTCTGGAAGGGTCTAGAGCCTCCATTTTTGCACTCAGGTCTAAGTCCCATGGCCCTCTATCAGAATCCAGAGTTTCAAGAAACTTTTTTTTTCGCACAAAAAAAAAAAACATAAGAGGTACCACTGTCGTTTTTTTTTGTATGTGAAAAAAAAGTTTCTCCAATCTTCTTGAAACTCTGGATTCTGATAGAGGGCCATGGGACTTAGACCTGAGTGCAAAAATGGAGGCTCTAGACCCTTCCAGAGCTGAGATATTGAGATATTTATAATGGCTCAATATCTCAGTATGTCACAAATATCTCATAAATATCTCAATATCTCAGCTCTGGAAGGGTCTAGAGCCTCCATTTTTGCACTCAGGTCTAAGTCCCATGGCCCTCTATCAGAATCCAGAGTTTCAAGAAACTTTTTTTTTTCGCACAAAAAAAAAACATAAGGGGTACCACTGTCGTTTTTTTTTTTGTATGTGAAAAAAAGTTTCTCCAATCTTCTTGAAACTCTGGATTCTGATAGAGGGCCATGGGACTTAGACCTGAGTGCAAAAATGGAGGCTCTAGGCCCTTCCAGAGCTGAGATATTGAGGTATTTATAATGGCTCAATATCTCAGTGTCACAAATATCTCATAAATATCTCAATATCTCAGCTCTGGGAGGGTCTAGAGCCTCCATTTTTGCACTCAGGTCTAAGTCCCATGGCCCTCTATCAGAATCCAGAGTTTCAAGAAACGTTTTTTTTTTTCGCACAAAAAAAAACATAAGGGGTACCACTGTCGTTTTTTTTTTGTGCGAAAAAAAAGTTTCTCCAATCTTCTTGAAACTCTGGATTCTGATAGAGAGCCATGGGACTTAGACCTGAGTGCAAAAATGGAGGCTCTAGACCCTTCCAGAGCTGAGATATTGAGATATTTATAATGGCTCAATATCTCAGTATGTCACAAATATCTCATAAATATCTCAATATCTCAGCTCTGAAAGGGTCTAGAGCCTCCATTTTTGCACTCAGGTCTAAGTCCCATGGCCCTCTATCAGAATCCAGAGTTTCAAGAAACTTTTTTTTTCGCACAAAAAAAAAACATAAGGGGTACCACTGTCGTTTTTTTTTTTGTATGTGAAAAAAAGTTTCTCCAATCTTCTTGAAACTCTGGATTCTGATAGAGGGCCATGGGACTTAGACCTGAGTGCAAAAATGGAGGCTCTAGACCCTTCCAGAGCTGAGATATTGAGATATTTATAATGGCTCAATATCTCAGTATGTCACAAATATCTCATAAATATCTCAATATCTCAGCTCTGGGAGGGTCTAGAGCCTCCATTTTTGCACTCAGGTCTAAGTCCCATGGCCCTCTATCAGAATCCAGAGTTTCAAGAAACTGTTTTTTTTTCGCACAAAAAAAAAACATAAGGGGTACCACTGTACGTTTTTTTTT